>OU612044.1:86074855-86538873 GCA_914767935.1 Coremacera marginata | reverse complement strand
TTTGAGTTTTCGGATTGTGTTGATATGTTTTGCAGACATTAAATAAAACATTATATTAAGATTACTTTTTAACCGTTTTCCTATTGGTTTAGCAAATGTGTTATATATAAAATTTCAATAAGTATGGATATCACAGACAAATTTTAAATTTTTTTAAACTTTAAAATCCTTTAATTTTAAACATGGCCGCTGTTGTGAAAATAGATGTAGAATTCATAATCATTTTTACACTCGTTCAAAAAATCTGTTAAATTTATTTTTTTTTTGTTATGCTGTAGTGGATACGATTTAAGTCAGTTTTTTCTGTATACGATTTGAAAAAATTTCGGAATTGTAGCGTTTGATAATTTAGATGTCATATTCTAAAAATTTTGTAAGAATAAAAAAAGAATTCACTTGGTGTACCTAGGACCACGGGAACCCGTGCCGACTTCCATCGATACATGTCAGTACTTGGAAATATAGGAAAAAAAAGTGTAAATTTTATCAAAAACACCAACTTACTTTTGTGTAAGAGTAAATTTTCAAAAAAATGGTTCACAGCTCGTTGTCTATTTAATATTTCTTTAAAATAAGCTATCAAGCATGAAAATTGAACGAAAGCTACCGAAATTGTGATTTTTTTACTCTTCGAAAAAAACTCCTTTTTGTTCTTACTGTATTAAAAACTATCGAAAAATTCCAAATTGGAAAAAATTTAAATAAATTCTTGTATAAATATCTTCCTTAACTATACCTTATGCATACGCAAAAATTGTGTAATTATGTTGAATAACCTGGTAGTTATAAATGTTTTGATTGGAAGTGTACCTATTTGAAAATTTAGAGCTTGAGTATTTTTACGGAAAAAATCAAAAAAAAAAATCCAAAATTGAAAAATTTTTAAAAACAATGATGGGTAAAACAATGGGTGGCTTAAGCCTAATCTTAAGCTGATTTCTGTAAAAAAATAAAAAAACCGAAATTCGAAAAAATGATAACTGTTAAAACAAAACTGTCTTTTTTAAATACTTAAAGCAGTGGTGTAGCGTGAGAGGGGAGATGGGGAGGCGGTCTGCCCCGGGCGGCACTTTAAGAGGCCGGCAAGATCACAGATATAAAAAGTGTTCGTATACTCGTATATATCATCATATATATAACATAAAAAATAACCATTTTTTTATTCAAAAACGCACAAATTGATGAAAAGAGTTAAAAATGTAGACCGCGTCTAGTTTACCGACATATGCTTACATCGTTGTCATTGTTGTCATTACACAGCTAATAATTGCGTAGGAAAGTGACTAGATGCTTTTATGAATATCTTCAATAGTAATGTTTGTGTCTGTGCTAAGTTTTTTTTGTACGGTGTATATACGTACAAATGCTGTATGAAGAATTCACACGATTTTTGATAGTGGTTTTATCAATGTGTTCTTTCTCCTTCACTCTACTCTTCGTTATATCGTTGTTCTACATCATTTAGCAAATCTTGCTTAAACCCGACCCGTATTTGAATTGAATTTGAACTGCCACCTAAGAAGTTTCCTTACATCTATTACAGCGATTTAAAAGCAACATTTTCAAGTAGACAATAAACTTGCAACCGTGTAAGAATATTAACAGTCAAATAAAATGCAATTAGGTATGCAATTAGTTGTTTGTTTTATTTTTAATTAAAATGACTTATCAAATATGAAAATTGGAAGAAAACTACCAAAGTTGTGATTTTTTACTTTTCGAAAAATCTAATTTTTAACTTTTCGAAAAAAATCTTAGTTTTGACTTTTCGAAAAATCTTATTTTTTACTTTTCGATAAAATCTTATTTTTCCTTTTCGAAAGATATCTTATCTTTTCTGGTTTAATTAAAAAAAATCGCAAAAATCTTAATATGACAGTATTTCAATAAATTGCAGTGAAAATATTGTCTAAAGTGCGATTAAGTAAAATAACCTGATTGAAATGAACTGTTTCCGAGAAGTATACTGTTTTAAAAATTTCGAGTTTGAGTATTTTTACGAAAAAACTTCCCAAAAATCCAAACTATAAAAAACAACCTTGCGGGTGCTAAAGTCAAATCTTGAGCTATTTTGTCCAAAAAATTACAAATACCAAAATTCGCAAAGGAAAGGTAAAGATGTTCAAAGTTTTTTTTTTTTTTTGATAAATCCTTAAAGTGTCCTGTTCTGGCATATGGCCCCAGCGTTACCATGTGGGCAGTTAATCCTGTTTTGGGCAGTATTTTGAGCAGGTAGACAGGATCATATTTCTCCCAGGATTTGGGCAGGTTTTTTTAATCCAGTTTTTTAATTTTCGTTGAATAAAAAAAATTGAAATTTTATGTTTATAAATTATATGTAAGTACTTATATAAAAGTAGCAAATAAAGTTGCTACTACTTTTTACATCCTTTCAAAATTTGATCATGTGGCAGCGCTTTTCCTGTCATTGTTGCTGTCATCGTTTTTGTTAATTTCTTTTCGCTAGTCTTTAGCAAATTACAAATGGACAAATACTTAACAAAACCTGGTAAGATAAGGAATATTAAAAATGTTATAATAAAAAAATTTGAAAATATTTGTTTTTAGTCCTTTTATAAGAGCAGTATTTTCTCTAAAAATACAGGATTTTTTTTTTTAAATTACAGGATTTTCAAAAAAAAATATGGCCGCTGTATGGCCCACACAAAAAATTGAGTGCTTCCATTTCAAAACTCGTTTTATCCACTCTATGGCACGAACAGAGTTGATAGTGAGAAATCATTGTTAATGGTACAGCATGAGCCTTTTAAATCCGATATATAAAAACTGGCCTTATATCGAAGCTATAAGACGCCAAAAAGTAGTTTCCGTTTCAAATTTAGTGGTATCCTCTCATACTGTCAGTTAAAATTGTGTAAATTTCATTTTACAAATCAGATATTTTAAGACCTTAATGAAGACTAAACTAAAGGCTTCTTTAATAAGGGTTTCAAACTGTACTTTTGTTTTTTTTTTTATCTACAGCTATAGTAAGAGTTTTCATAACTTGTCTTATCTCATTAACATACAAATAAAATATGCATTGAAAAATCAAAATTTATCTTATCAGTAGTGACGTAGGTCCTTATTATTTCCTATTGCATAAGTATGTCTTATTTTTTAATTTTGGTTAATAGGTGTTGGCAATAAAAAACAATAGGCACCTTAGCAGTTTAATCTTCAATATATATCAATACTTCCGCGACTTATAAAAAAAAAAACGAAATGGCCATTTCAGCCCTTGAAAGGGCTTTGACCGAGCTTCTTATGATCAATTGTGTTGTGTGTGATGTGAAATGTTTGTACACAAATGATCGAGAACTGGACCTACATGTTTTACGCCGACTCCGAACGGCTTATGTTCTCAAGAAGCTTTTCATGGCAGTTTTTACTCTCTGAGGTTTGCCATTGTCTGCAGAGAGGTGACGGCCGAACAGAAAAATTAATTCAATTGAAAAAACTTTCTGTGTCGGATGGAGGATTCGAACCTGGGTTCTCTGGCGCAAGAGTACCCACTACCCACTACGCCACGGCCGCGAATTATACTAATTAAAAAAAAAGCATTATTATCTTAACATTTAAATAGAGGAATAAGACAACTTTTGAAAAGGAACGAATCAATTGTACAAAAATGTTGCTAATTTCTTTCGAAAAAATTTTGCAATCCCACGTTTGCCAAGGTTGTAGGGTAAAATATATATTCAAATTTGCACTGCAAAACAATTTACAACAAAGATTTTTTCTCAATATTAAGATCTCCGTTTGGATTTCTTATGTTTTTAAGTTTTATTATTATTTTTAAACGTTAAGAACCAGGGTTTTCTTTTTCCGAAACAAAAAAAAAATAATCTTTGTCTTAACTTATTTTGCAATGTTGAACTTATTGTAATATATTTTGCACTGTATTTTTGCACAATATTTCGTAAAAATATTCAAACTCTAAATCTTCAAACTGCAATTTATATTAAATGCACTTTATATTCAAGTCAAAAGGTGCATTTTATATTCAACTAGCAGGACCCAGTTGTCCTCGGCTTCGCCACGGAAGTTCCAACAACCATTCTTTTTTATTTGTGGGCGGTAAAAGGGGGTGTGGCAACCATTTTTTCCCCTAAACCGTCTTGTGCTCGAACACAATCTGCTGCCCAAATTTCACCGCAATCGGCCCAAAAGTTTCGGAGTCTTAATGATTTTTTAAAAGTTGGCGTAGTTATAGTGTCACCACGCCAATTTATAGTACAGTTGCCGACGGTAAGCTATAAGCTTAATTTCCGAATTTCAGTCTTATAAAACCAAAACCGTCTGAAATAACGCATCTTTATTTTCAGTTTTGGTACAGTTGCAGAACGTAACCATACAAACTAAATTACCAAATTTTAGTCTCAAACAATCGAAAAATTCTGAAATATTGTATTTTTATTAATTTGTGGGCGGTTAGAGGGGGTGTGGTAAAAACTAAGTATGCATAAACCTAATCTAGGATGGAAACGTTTTAAGTTTGAGCGAAATCCGTTCAGCCGTTTAGATTTGTATAAAAGGCAAACAAACAAACAAAAAGAAAATGATTTTTATTAATATAGATTTACTAAAATCTTAATCTTATCGATCGGTAACGGACAATCATCAGTGTATGTACCTGTTTTATCGATGTAAGTAGCATTCGTCTAAGATTTTTTGTTATAAATATTATTATCATACATTGTCGACCTTCTTAGGAAAAAAGAAGTTGCCAATATCATCGACTAGATATGAACGATTTCTAAAATATTTTGGCTGTCACGATAACCGCCATTGAGCTAAACTATTTTTGAATAACTTCCAAAAACATGTTTTTTGTAAAAATTTCGGCTGGTGTGTTTGTACAAAAAAAGGGACTGCCAGAAATAATAGTTTTAAAAAAGTTTTTTTTAAACTGCATTGAAGAATTAAAAATTTTTGCCGTTGAACCAAAGATAATGTTGATTTTCATGAATGTTTTGATATTTTTTATGTTATTTTCACAAAAATTCAAATAGCTTCGTTATTTTATATGGTATCCTCGTTTTGAAGAAATCGTTGCAAAGGTTTCGACTGCTTCTATTTATTCCAGGACAAAGTTAATCAATTTAATTACCATTTAAGCTACAATACTGAAAAAAAACATTACATTTTGCAACAAACACCAGCGCAATGATAAATGATAAATCATTGAATATATTAAATTGATGAACTCTGGCAAGGAATGATTAGAAGCAACCAAAACCTTTCAAACGAGGATAGTATTAAAAATAATGAAAATATTTGAATTTATTGCAAATAACATAAAAAAAATAATAAAAATGCATGAAAATCAGCATTATTAAAATGGTTTAGCTCACTGGCGGTTAACGTGACAGCCAAAATATTTTGGGAGATAAAATAGAACTAGGTTCACTTTTAGTGGACTTTTTTTAGGCATCCTAATTGACACCCATACATGACTATTTTAATTTGTAATTTATACAAAACACAACCATGATGATTGTTCTTACCAAAAAATTCTTTAGGATTAATGTATATTTCAGAGTCTTGAACTTGAAGATCTTAATAAGGGGGCGGTAAAATTGTCCTCCGCCCCGGGCGGGACTTTTTCGTTAAAATACCCAATTCCAACCTGAAACAAACTGAATGGAAAAAACGGTATATTGGCAACCCTGGAATTCAAAAAGTTTTCAAATTAAAATAAGAAATATTTTTTGTAATTATTAAAGGTGCTCCGAGTGAGATAAATATGTTTTTCGATTTTTTAAAATTATTTTTGTGATCAAAATGTAAGCAATAGACACTTTAAGGATTTTTTAGAGAAAGTCAAGTTTCAACACTTATAACTTTTTTTCGGAACTTCGGTTTTTGTATTTTTTGCAGAAAACAGTTTAAGATTATACTTAAATCACTTATGCTATTGTTTTTGATCTTTCTTTTTTTTTGTTTTAGACTTTTGGGATTTTTTTTTGTAAAAATACTCAAAATCGAAAATTTCAAATAAGTACACATCTAGCAAAAAAGTTCATAACGACCAACTTATTTAACATAATTACACAATTGTTTGCATCTGTATTAGATATAGTTAAAGAAAATATTTCTTCAAGATTTTATTTAAATTTTTTCAAATTTAGGTTTTTCGATTTTTCCAATACAATAAGATCAAAAGTTTTCATCTATATTTCATGTATCAGACATTTTATTATTATTTTTGCCACCTTTTTACAAATTTAAATGTATGCCAAAGTTATTTGGGGTTTTTGAAAAATTCGCACTTTTTCCATATTATCAAGTACTGACATGTATCGATGCAAGTCGGTACGGGTTCCCGTGGTCCTAGGCACACCATATTTTATTTACATTTATTCCAACATCATACGAAAAAATTAAGAGGGTTCCACATTAAAAAAAAAACAACGTCAACTTTTTTGGGACACCCTATTGGATAGTTAATGTGACCAACAGTTCCGAAAAAATCGGAAAAATTCCGAAATCTACAGGCAGGTTCCGGTGCTCCGAAGTGAATCTTCAGAATACCGAAATTTCGCTCAGACCAAAAAAGAAAAAAACTATATTCATTAAGTCAAAGAAAATACTGCTCATCTAGCAGTAAATCGCCTTTAACTTTACCAAAGACATAGAAACCATCGGTAGAAACTGGATTGGCGTATGTCCTGCTGATGACAAATTGAAGTCAGTACTATTATAAAAAACGACAGAAAACCTCTCCGGTGTAAAGTGATACAACACTGTAACGAGTTTTTTTTTCTTAGGCTGAGGTATGCTCAGCCGCTCCAGGGTCCGTCCAAGGGATCTCGCAACCCCTGGGCAAAAACAGTCTCAAAAAAAAAACAGTAAATAGTTTTGTGAATCGAAGAATTTGTCACGGTTGGACTCGGTGGCCAACTCTATCACTAAACTCGAAGGTTTTAGCTCGGAGCGCTCACAAAATCTATTTATTTTTATTTTTAATATATCTTTTTATTTTATTTATTATTATTCTTTTATTTGCAGTAGATATAAAAAATATTAGCTTAATAATAAGTTCCTACGGTTAGCCATCGATAAATAATTTTACAGGCGGATGTAGTGGGATGGCAGAAGGCATTACAATACGGATACTTAAAATACGGTTGGCCGAAGCCGAAAAGTCGAAGCTTGAGTTTGGCCGGAGCCGAAAAGCCGAAGCTTGAGCTTGGCCGAAGCCGAAAAGCCGGAGCTTGTTGGGTTTTTTGTTGGTGATTAAGTGCCTAGATCCTGCCACCAAGTCTGCCTATTTAATATTTTTTCTTTCTAAAATTATTTATATTTTTAGAATCACCAGAAAGTCGCTTACCTGCTAAACGACTGATTTTGGTCAAACCACTTGACTGCCTTATGATGACATTTTGCTTACTATTTGTACATATTTACATATGAACAACATGAGATGTACACGCATTCGCTGGTGGATCAATGCAACACGTGTTCGCACTCTTTACTGTCATTGCTGGCTGTGAGCGCTAACGTCACTTCTTGCGATCACTTGCCTTAGGCGCCGGCAATAGGCCTAGTGCCCAGATTGGGGACGGCATCAAATCCCCGCCGGGGCAAAAATAATATATAAGAATTTTTTTCTTCTTTTTCAATATTTTAAGCAATTAAAAATAATAAATTAAAGACATATATTTAAATCTTCTATTAACGATTTATTTCGTTTTAACTTTTTTTTATAAAAATTTATGTTTTCATATTTTAGAGGCACACATCACATCAAAGGTTTGAGTTGATTTCACGTCCACAATCAGTGCTGTTACTTACCCGGAAATGTGGTAGATCTACCACTTTAACCATTTTAAAGTGAGAAACTGTCCACAATACGTGAGTTTCAGCAAACTGCATCCAAATTGAGCTCAAAATAAACCCATAAATAAACAAATAGATTGTTTGTCTGAATGCTGTACGATCTCTGATTAAAATCGGATTTTCTGATTTTTATTTTTACCTTCAATCGATCTACGGGCAAAAAAGATATTGTGAGCTGATGTGTTTTACAGTTATTACAAAAACAAATTAAGTTCAATATGACATTATAAACATTCATTTGACACTCATTAAATTGCTCACTTTTTTGTCATTTAAAGTGAAACTAGAGCAGTTCAAACAGTACGAATGCAAAGATTCAATTAGTGTGAGTGAGTACGCATATAGTACGAATTAGAGAAAAAAATGTGGGACGGACTGCATTTTCAATGCATTGTTTTTGACGTTTCTCTCAATGCGTCCGTCGTTAAGTTTCGATCAAATGTTGACAGTAAAATATTTTGCTGTTAATAACTAATTTGACATTTTTAGAGTAAACATAACTTTTTAAGGACAATGGATGCTGAATTGGAAGTGATGTGTGTAACTAATATTAATATATTAACTGCAGCTGCTCTTAAAAACACCAGAAATAAAAAGTAACAACCTTTATTCTTTTCTTAAAAAATATGTCTGTCCTGCCCACGCGCCTCTTGTTGTCAGATTTTAAAATTGGTCAAAAAAAAAAATAGAATATGACCGATGCCAATCCTTGTGATAGTAGTTCTTCTTCGAGTGTGGACATGTTAAACGTCAGAAATTATTGATTTAATTGCTTGATATGTACTGGCACATTGTTTCATTATTTTAAACTATTTAAAATGGTTAAAATTAAGATTAAAAATACTTGCATATCATTCAGAAATTCCGATCCAGATTCCGGAATCCATTTCGAAATTTTACCAAAAGTTGGTCACATTATGTATAGTAGATGAGTTTAATTTTATACTAAAATCCAAAAGTGTTTCTGATCCATACGCGTGGTGAAAACTATGAAAGTTGGTGGTAGAAGAATGAAAAATCACGAAATTTCAGTTTAATATCTCAAAAATTAAGACAGATCAATGCAACAACCGTAATTTTGTGTGGTTTTCTTCGAGTCTCACGTTTGATTACACGGTGTGACAGTCAAAAAACTTCTGGGATGCGACATAGTTTAGATTGTAGATATAGTTAAATGTAACATTATGGCATACCACAAATTTTTCGTGCACATTAAAATATTGAATATCGGTTAAAAAACCGTCTTTTCGAGGTAGATGGAGTTAAAAAAATCATATGTCTTATTATATCCATCCTAAAATAATTTGCAATACGTCGTACTCCATACTCCATCGCACTTTAAACGGAAATTAATAAGTCAAGTTTATATAAAACTACATACTTTTTGTATGCAGTTTCAAAACACATTTTATTTTGCGTCTTCTGCATTTTAGTTTATTCAAATCGAGTAATATTTGATTGAGTTATTAAACTTTTTAGAAAAAAGTCATTTGCCGATATTTTAGATTCATGATGAGTATTAACCTCCGCGTAAGTTCAATTTGGTAGTTTTGTTTGAACTTGTTACTAACAATCAAATAAACATTCTGTAAACACAATACCGAACACGAGTGAAATGAGAACGGTTTCACTAAGAAATCGCTAATATAGAAAAGCGTTTTGATGGTCAAAATAAAATCAAAATAATGACAAATTACTGCTGGTCACTTAAACGAGAAACCGATGATGATCAGTTAAAAAGAAAAATATCGAGTAAACATTTTTGAGTAGCATTTCCAAAAACGGTGTACTAAAAGTTCAACAAACATCTTTAAACTGTCAAAAAACATGCTTAAAAATGATATAAACAAATTGAAATAGCTTGAAAATTCTTTAAAAATTTACTATAAAGTGCAACCATACTCTTTTAATTGTGAGCGGTAAAAGGGGGTATGGTAAACATTTTATCGCGCAAACCATCTCATACTTGAAAACAATCTACTTCTAAAATTGCAGTGCAATCGGCCTAAAAGTTTTGAAGTCTTATTGATTTCTTAAAAGTGGGCGTAATTATAGGTCTTCCACGCCCATTTTTAATACAGTTGCCGATGGTAAGCACACAAACTTAATTATCAAATTTCAGTCTTATACGACCAAAACCGTCAGGAATAAAGCATTTTCATTGATTTGTGGGCGATAAAAGTGGACGTGGGAACCCTTTTTTTGTATAATATCTGAAAGTAACCATACAAAATTAATTATCAAATTTTAGTCTCATACAATCGAAACTGTAGAAAATTTTGTATTTTTATTGATTTGTGGGCGGTAAAAGAAGGCGTGGTTAAAACTAAGTATGCAAAAACCTTATATAGGATGCAAGTAATACACGCTTTAAGTTTGAGCGAAATCCGTTTAGATTTTTAGAAAAGTCAAACAAACAAACACACAAATGAACAACCAGAATGTGAAATTTAGTAATATAGATTATATTATTTTTTTTCCAAAATCACCAAATTCAAAAAATTGTAAAAAAACCAAGATAAAATGGTTTACCAAGCAAATACTACAATATAGAAATTATACCTATTAAGTCATGTATGGCATGTTTAAAACGGTAAGAAAATGAAAATCTGTGGATATTTGACGAATTTATGGGCGTATAAGTGAGCGCATATGCAAAAAATCGTTTTTCTTACCATTATTTAAAATTTCGATGTGTACCAAAAAATTCTAGTATGCCAAAAAAATCTATTCAACTATACCTACAACCTACGCTATGTCCCATCCCAGAAGTTTTATTTTGATTTTTATTTTTTGTCACAGTGTGTTATTTAAAGAATATAAAAACTAGTTTTAAATCAACTTGGCCAACCATTTCCTTGCAACAAAAAATTTTCCACTAGCATTCAACAACAAAAAACAAATATAAGAGAGAAAACAAATATTAGAGTTAATTACAAAAGTTTATTTACAATAAAAATTATTGGTAATAACAATAATTGAGATTTGTAACTGTTTCAAATTGAATTTTTTACCCAAAACTCATCCAATTTATATTTTTTTTTTTTAAATTATCTCCATCATCGGCGTCTAGTTCGTTAAATGCGGTGAAAACAAAAATTTTGCAGATGAAATGGTTGAAAAAGTTAGTTTCAAATTAATTTTATTATCTTTTAGATAATCAAACGTAAGACTCTAAAAAAATCACACAAAATAATGTTTTTGCTCTGAACTGTCTCATTTTTTGAGAAATTAAACTGAAATTTTGTGATTCTTCATTCAAAATTTTACCTTTCATAATTTCTACCGCGTGCATGGATCAGAAACACTTTTGGACTATAACCAAATATATCTAATGTATCTAAATATATATAATGTTTTTTTCTTATAAAAAATAAAAAAAATTTTACTTAATTTTTAAAAACCTATACACAAGCAATTTTTTGTTGCGATTATCAAGTGAGTTTTATGATGAGAAAAAAATTGACATATTAATAACGAAAGTAATTTACTGACACTACTCCATCTTTCCACCCTCCAACTAACTGAAATCCGTCTTCAGAATATATACAACGCTTGCCTATTTATATGGGTCATCCCCTGAATGTTGGTTAAGTCTAAAAGCGAAGCTTTTTACGCCCCGTTCTGTGATTTGCTTGGAGTGAAATCTGAAAAATTTTCAACAGATTTTTTCTTAGAATTTTATATGGATATGGTTTCTTTGTTTCTGTGTTATTTACAACAAGACAATATAATATAACAAATTATAAAAAAACACTTTTCTTCGCCTGTCGGTGGGGACTGGAACCCGCATACCCTTGGTTAGGACTTCTATACTCCATCCAGTGAGCCAAACACCTTTGTTATGCCGAAGCATTGATTCAGTATTAAGTGCAACTGAAGCTATGTTGCAGCACATCCAATATTCTATTAATGTGTTTGTGTGGTTTGGGTAGCTGCTTAGCCACTTGCTACAAGAGTTGATTAATAGATGTTTATGGTTGGTAGCTGCTAAATTACTTGCTACAAAAATCATCAGTATTGCCACTTTTCCAAAATTGTGGTAAATCTAGCACTTTTTTGGTTTTTACCACTTTTATCACCCACTATTTGTCAGTATTGCCACTTTTCCAAAATTGTGGTAAATCTAGCACTTTTTTGGTTTTTACCACTTTTATCACCCACTATTTGCATTTTCCAAAATATATCACTTTTTGATATAGTTATATAAAAATTATTGCATTATAATTAAAATTTTAGAAATTTTATTGCATATATATTTTATTTATTATTACATTTAATATTTCATTTTTTTACTGTTTTAAGAACATTATATGAGAATTATTTGCAATAAAACTAATTCAGCATAAAAAACTTACTTTATTGTATACTTTTTATGATTTGTTTTGCTGTAGGACTTCAGTCGAATTTTTTCTTTTTTTTAAGAAGAAAAATATATTCCAAAGTTTTTTAAAATTCACCACTCATTTTAGACTCAACCTACCACTATTTAAAATTTGCAAGTGACAACACTGGTCATCATCCTCAGTTTGTTAGTGCGATCTGTTAACAACTGTTAACATAGCTGCAGTTATATATTTTACATTAAATCAACGCCAAAATGTTTGGATCGGTGGAATCGCTATTTATTACTGTTTTTATTATTATTTATTATTATTATATCAAAAAAAACCAAAAAATTTTTTAAAAGTTTTGCAATGCATTACAATATTTCATTCAAAAAAACCTTTTCTTAAGTCAGAAAGAAGAAATATACATTAATTGCGTTACTTAATTGATTGATTTTTTAAATTACCGCCAATGACATGCCCATGTTAAAGAAATATTTTCTGTAACCTAAATAGTAATCGATTGCATGAGTTTTCTACATTATTTTATTCATAACATGTAAGCGAAATTTTCGCTGATTAGTTTGCTCCCAACATTTATCGCTCTTAAGCTGTCCGACCAAAAATTTACAGCACGCGTCAAATTAATTCCGTTTCTAACTTTGTGTTTTCCTCAAAACAGTTCAGCCTCCAAAATTTTGGCCCCCCTTAAATGTTGCCGACACAGGCCTGGGCCTCTCGGGCTTAAGCCTAAATCAAGTATTGACTGCAGGTAAGAGTGGGGACAAATGTTTTTCTATGAAGGAGAGGGGGGAAGGGGGTAAGAGAGTGGAGAAAATAATCACTTGTTAATGCTATACGATGAAATTTGCTTTCACTCCAAATGCATTATATCTTATATTTTGTTTTTATTTTACAATAGTATTTTTATTATATTATTTTTGTACATATTTTTTAGAGAGAAGACTGGAAAAAGCAAGGACAGAGAAAAGCCATTTGTTTTGAAATTTACCCATACAGAAAAAAAAAACAAAAATTCAAATTAAAAAAGCTATCTGACGAAATCGTATACTGGTATTTCGTGTCAATTCGGACGCTCTTGTCTAAAAATTAATTTGACGGTTGGGTTTTTTTGTTAAGTCTTGCACGTAGATAGTACTAAACAAAATAAAAATTATTTGTACATATATTATATTTTTTGTTTAATTTTTTGCAAGTTATACACAGTGGAAAATTAAAAAAATCAAAAAATTGTCATTCATACATAATGTGTGTTTCATATATATAACGCCACTTCGAAATTTTAAATATTTTTGTAACGGCCAGCTTAAACAAAAGAGAGTGTTTTGCGAATTTGGTCATCTATGCACAACAACAATAGTTAGCAAGATCAAAGTCTATTCTAATAACGGTACATTGTTTATTGCTAAATATTACTTTTTATGACGTTTCATATTTATAACGCCACTTGCAATTATTCCTTCTGCTGCGTTTGAAGTGTAGAGATTAATAAAATTGTGTAGTTAGTTTTCAAGACCTTAACAATGTAAAAGAAATTTAGACCGGAATACCTCGTGCAACTCAACATACTTGCGAAAAAATGGGTAAAATAAAAAATTCTTAAAGAAGAAGGCTATGGAATTCAGGAAATCGGGCGTAGAATTAATCGCAGCCATAGAGTGATTCAACATTTTTTTAACAAACCTCAAAATAACGGCAAAACAAAATGTTCGGACAAGAAAAAAAAATCCTCTTACCGCGATCAGCGGAAAATAATCCGAGCTGCGAGAAACACTACACACAGCTTAAAAGACTTGCGGAGTTTTGTTGCTGAAAAAGTCTTCCGAACACCGGTATGGAGTGCTACATCAGTGTAAACATATCCGTAGTGAACTTATGAAGTGTGTTTCTGCTCTTGCCTAGCAAACATAAGAGAACGAGCTTGCAATTTGCAAGAAGGAACATAGGAACAAATCGACTACCGGTCAGCTTTTCAATAATGTTTTAAAAAAGGGTCCCACGTTGAAGTTTAATTTTGACACGCCATTATTTCCGATGAGAAAAAATGGAATCTTGATGGCCAGGATGGATTTTGACATTATTAATACGACATACGCCGCGAACCACTTCCGTTTTCAAAAAGAAGTTTTGGTAAAGAGAAAGTGATGGTGTGGGGTGGTTTTTCTGAAATTGAAAGTTCAAGCATGAAGAGCGCTGACTACACTCGTGTGCTGGAGAGCAGTTTGACTCCACTTTTGGAAAAAAACGGACAGACACAACTAGTTTTCCAGCAAGATAATGCAGCAATCTACGTAAATCGAGATGGTTTCAGGCCAATAACATTGATTTATTAGAGTAGCCGGCGTACTCTTCAGATTGTAATCCCATCGAGAATTTATGGGGAGTGCTTGTACGCCAGGTGTATAAAGATAACAGACAATTTGGCAACGTGAAAGAACGGAAATCAGTAATTTTCTAAGAATGGAGTGAAATTGATTCAAACACATTAAAAAAAATAAATTGGAAGTATGCCAAATCGCATTTACAATATTATTGGAGCCAATGGAACAGTAATTTAATATATATTTTTTATGAATTCAATAAAAATTGTTTTTATTAAAAATTTTGAAATGGAGTTATAAATATGAGACAGCATCAAAAGTGATATTAAGCAATAAACAATGTACCGTTATTAGAAAAGAGTTCACTTTTGCTCACTTTTGTTGTTGTGCATTGATGACCAAATTCGCAAAACATTATCTATTGTTTAAACTGTCCGTTACAAAAATATGTCAAATTTCGCAGTGGCGTTATATTTATGAAACATACCTTATAGTTAAACAGCATTTCCTTTATAAAGGAGTAAAAAACAAATATGAATTTTAAGCATGGGGAAAAGCTGCCGGAGGTATATTAGTTGAAAAATTAGAAAATATCATAAGAAGTGCAAAAAATGCCATTTTTAATTAAAACTAAATTCATTTTGTATGTAAAACTTGGGTAGGCAGTTTTTGAATAATTCGTTTAAAATAGTAAGCATTGATTCTCCAACTTAAAATTTTGAGAATGCATTAAAAATGCATGCCTACATACGACAATTTCTTCAAAATGTCAAAAAGTAGTAGTGGTGACAATGAAAAATGTGAATACTTCTCAGTGCTCAAGAAAAATTAAATTAAAATATCATAAAAGTATTAGTAAGACTGTATACCTCCAAGAAGATCAGTTCAAGATTTCTAAAATATATTCTAAACATTTTTTTATAGGACTAACGGTTTTGAAGATATAGTTGTGTTACTATATGTCCGAATGATAAATTTTGATTTCTTTTTAATTTTCGAGTATATATAAGGGGTTGGTCATAAATTACGTAACATGTTTTTGGCCAATTTTAGACCCCCTTCCCCTCGCTCCCTCCTATGTCATACTTCGTAACAAAGTCCTGAAACCCCTCCATCCTTCCGATGTAACGTAACATTATTTTTTAAAAATTTTTTTGTGTTGCTTAAAATTTAGCAGTTTGTTGTGAAGAAAGCATAAAACACGTTTTATTTGTTATAAGTTTTATTATTATGAAAATTACATGAAAATTTAATGTTGTTCTATTATAATGTAAAGAGAGCTAAACACGAATGAAAGCTTTTCTGACGTTAACAAGAACACCAACCACTGGCGATAAGCTATAACTTCTATGCTCGTCAATTGAAATTTTTATAACACTTAAATTT
This sequence comes from Coremacera marginata, assembly GCA_914767935.1. NCBI lineage: Eukaryota > Metazoa > Arthropoda > Insecta > Diptera > Sciomyzidae > Coremacera > Coremacera marginata. Next base: position 86,522,972 of record OU612044.1, on the reverse strand, counting down.
TAAGGGACGATGTTGATTTAGAATAAAACACAAATTGTTTAGGAAATTATTGTCATTTCTTTTTGTTGTGATAATATTGGTATGGTTCAATTATGTATGGAACAAAATATCGGTCAAATGGCTGCCGCAACTTCGGCGGCACACCTCCATCCGTTGGTCCAAATTTTCGATGACGCTGAGGAATAAGTGAGGTTCTATGACGTTAATATGCCGAATTATCTCATCCTCAAGCTCTTAAATTGTTGTTGGCTTATGGACGTACACCTTTTCTTTCAAATAACCCCAAAGAAAGAAGTCCAACGGTGTCAAATGACATGATCTTGGCAGCCAATTGACATCGCCACCACGTGAGATAACACGACGATTGAATTTGTCGCGCAAAAGAGCCATTGTTTCGTTAGCTGTGTGGCAAGTGGCATCGTCCTGTTGAAACCACATATTGTCGACATTCATATCTTCCAATTCGGGCCATAAAAAGTTCGTTATCATTTCACGATAGCGAACACCATTCACAGTAACTGCATGACCAGCCTCATTTGGGAAAAAATACGGCCCGATGATGCCGCCAGCCCATAAATCGCACCAAACAGTCACTCTTTGTGGGTGCATTGGTTTTTCGACAATCACTCTTGGATTATCATTCGCCCAAATGCGGCAATTCTGCTTATTGACGAATCCACTGAAGTGAAAATGTGCCTGATCACTGAAGATGATTTTCTTAGAAAATTGATCTTCCACTGTTGCCATTTCTTGCCACCATTCTGACCATTGACGACGCTTGAAATGGTGAAGAGGCTATAGTTTTTGAGTTAATTGCACCTTGTAAGCATTGTGATCGTGAGAGGTGCAATTGTTGGGCACGACGACGAGTTGAGGTGGACGGCTCTTCAGCCACACTATCGCGAACAGCAGCAATATTTTCTGCAGTACGAGCTGTACGAGCATACACTGGTGTTTTCACATCTCCTACAGACCCGGTTTGCTCAAATTTTTGCAAGATTTTTCCGATTGTACGCACATTTGGACGATTAAATTGACCGAAAAAAACACGAAGTGCACAATATGCATTCTAATTTGAACGCCCATTTTTATAATAAGTCTAAATAACTTTAACGCGTTGCTCGATTGTGTATCTTTCCATGGTTCAAATTGAGATAGTCTGAAATTGAGAAATGTCAAATGAAATGCAGAAAAAACTTAATGTTTAGGTTTGGTTCACATTCAACATCGGCCCTTAAAATTTAACCACCCTTTATAACAGCAGTTTTTGATGACTGCTTGAGGTTAAGAATTCCGACTTCAATTAAAAATATAGCTTTACCTCCATTTGCTGCTCTTACTTTCTCTTGACTTTTGTGTTTTGAAGCTGCTACACCTGTTGAAGGTATTTTAAATGCCTTCTATAAATTTGTTCGGCTTAAACATAGTTTTAGCTGTCTATTTTCGGTTTGTGACCCATTCGTTTTATTAGATACATTCTTTTATTGATGAAAAATTAAATCAATATTCACAATAAAACTAAATTTTAAAAAAAATTAAGAATTTTAAAACTGAATTCAAAAATTTTATTGTAACGTAACGCCCGGCCAACCCCCCACTACTCCATTTCACGCTTAGTCACAAGTTTTCAATCCCCTACCCCTCTAAACGTGTTACGTAATTTATGAACAGCCTCTAACTTGCAAAAAAAAAAAAAAATTAGAACAAAATATGCAAATTTGTATAGCTTTTTTAAGTACTATTGACGAGCAAAGTACCAAATTTTACAAATATATGAGTTTCGAAAAGCTTCCTATTTGACATGGAATCATCGATATGCGGGTATTTAATATACGAAAATATTTCCCTTCAAAAATTTGCTCGAGTATATATCAAACAATTTTAACAGCTGTTGTGCTTGCAGCTGGCTTTATGTCGTTTCCGTACTTTTTTATATTTTCCCTCATTTGTGCAGAAAATCATATTTTTTTCACATCCTGAACTTTACTTTAACTCTGCTTGGAAATTGTATGAAAACAGAACTAATATGTTGATTTTTTTTTATTATGTACACGGGTATGTCGAACGGTGTAATACTCGCATATAATAACTATAGCATTGTATCATATTGTAGGCATTTGATTCAGTCAAAGTGTACACAATTTTGTTTTTGGATTTATTATTTATGTAGGAATAATTCGAGACTGTTTCAATAAAATAAAAATAAAAGTAATTATTCTTGCAAATAATATTTTTAATTACAATACTTTAAAAATAAGTGCAAAAATGCTGTGACAAAACTTAAGCACATAGTTTTAGCCACTCACTTTTGAGTACATTTCCAACAATCATCAAGAAAAGTAACCTTAAAATAAAATGTAACACTTTAACCAGTCTTTGGAGATCCATCCTACTATTAACAAAACAAAAAATTACTCAAATGTCGGATTTTGCGGCATAAACCTTAGTTTTGAACTTCATAATAAAAAAAAGAACAATATGACTTTACAAGCATATTTTCCTTGTTCCGAAAATTTTCTTTTTTCATACCACATGGCAACTCTTCTCATTTGTCATAACGCATAAGTTGTTGTTCTGAGTTTTCTGCATTATGACACTTTTTATTGAAAAAAAATTATGAAATTGTGCAAAGTGCAAAGTTGTTTATTATTTGTATAAGGTTTATCGTAAAAACAATTCCGAACAATATTGAAGGTATGTTACATAAAATACTGTAATTATCTTTTGTTATACTTTTGTTGTTTTTAATAATTAATCTTTCGAATGTGTAAAGCTTTTTTTTTCCTAAATTTTTGAAATCTTTTCCATGTTTCGTGGAACAAACCAAGTTGGATCGGCCATGATCCTTGATAAATTATATATGTGGTGAAAGCGTTAAATCTGTACTTTCATTCGAGAACTTGACTGCATATACTTGCAACTTTTAAAAAAATAAATCGATTTCTGAATCAATTCACCTCAGAAATGATGAAACTTTCAATGAGTGAAGAGAGAATGAAAGGAAGAAAAATGCAATTTCCAATAGGATTGCTGAAAAAGTAACTTTTGGGAACAAGTCCAGTTTAATGAATTCGCTTAAATTTCAAGACAAATAGCGATATATAGAAAAAAGACAAATAAAGGGAAATAATAAAAAAAACAAAAACACAGGTGCGTCGTTGGACACACGAGAGAAGCGAAGATTTTTCACAGTTTCGTAGATATGATAATATAATGGTTTTTTTTTTAATGACTTAAATTCAAAAATTTAAAACACTAAATATATTAAAAAAACACACGTTAATATTCACACCAGTAAATTTTATTACATTTTATTATATTATTTATCTTATTACATGTTACTGTCGTTGTTATTTCAACGCACTTGTGAGCAATTGTTAATTTTTCCTTCGTACTATGCAAAAACAACACAAAAGCATGTACCAACAACAGCATAAACGCATTCACATAAAAAAAAAATATCAATTTGCCCACCGTGAAGATCGATCTGATGACCCACTGATTAATAAACCTACACTCATTCCACCGATCCAAAAAGCTATGCTAAATTTTGGCGTTGATTTAATGTTAAATATATAACTGCAGCTATGTTAACAGTTGTTAACAGATCGCACTAACAAACTGAGGATGATGACCAGTGTTGTCACTTGCAAATTTTAAATAGTGGTAGGTTCAGTCTAAAATGAGTGGTGAATTTTAAAAAACTTTGGAATATATTTTTCTTCTTAAGGAAAAATTCGACTGAAGTCCTACATCAAAACAACTCATAAAAAGTATAATATAAAGTAAGTTTTTTACGCTGAATTAGTTTTATTGCAAATAATTATCATATAATGTTCTTAAAACAGTAAAAAAAATAAAATATTAAATGTAATAATAAATAAAATATACATATATGCAATAAAATTTCTAAAATTTTAATTATAATGCAATAATTTTTATATTTATATATAAATGATATATTTTGGAAAAATGCAAATAGTGGGTGATAAAAGTGGTGAAAACCAAAAAAGTGCTAGATTTACCACAAATTTGGAAAAGTGGCAATACTGACAAATAGTGGGTGATAAAAGTGGTAAAAACCAAAAAAGTGCTAGATTTACCACAATTTTGGAAAAGTGGTAATACTGATGATTTTTGTAGCAAGTGATTTAGCAGCTACCAACCATAAACATCTATTAACCAACTCTTGTAGCAACCCTGTAGGAAAATCAACTAATTTAAAAGTAGTTGATAAAGTAGTTTTTTATCAACCACAACTAGTTGAAATTCTGACTTTTTTCCATAGAACGAACTAACATATTTTGTATGGTGATGTCCGCTAAATAAGTCAATTGACTTTCGTCTGCATATATTTTCAACTACTTGTTAAATTAGTTATATTTAAATTATTTTTTTAATTACTTTAAAATAACCAATTGAAAACTATTACTGATGGCCTAATGTTAATAATATTTGATGAAATAACATATTTAACCATGTTATATATACAAACTTGTAATCTAATAAAAATTTGCAATTAAAACATGCCAAAATCAGAGTAGTTGCCGCCTTAATATAATTCAAAGTAGTTTATCAATCACTTGTTTTTAAGTAGTATTTCAATTATTTCATATATAATGCAATAAAATCTATTTAGAATTGAAGTAGATGCCGCCTTAATATAATTCAAAGTAGTCCATATGCTGGTTTATTTTAAATTAGTTTTTGAATTAGTTGTTTTTAAAAACAAGTTAGTTTGTTCCTACAGGGAAGTGGCTACGCAGCTACCCAAACCACACAAACACGTTAATAGATTATTAGATGTGCTGCAACATAACTTCAGTTGCACTTAATACTGAATTAGTGCTTCGGCATAACAAAGGTGTTTGGCTCACTGGATGGAGTATAGAAGTCCTAACCAAGAGTTTGCGGGTTCGAGTCTCCACCGGCAGGCGAAGAAAAGTGTTTTTTTATAATTTGTTAAATTAAATTGTCTTGTTGTAAATAACACAGATACAAAGAAACCAAATCCATATAAAATTCTAAGAAAAAAGCTGTCGAAAATTTTTCAGATTTCACTCCAAGCAAATCACAGAACGGGGCGCAAAAAGCTTCGCTTCAATAAAAATTGGACTTTTGGAAAGTGAAAAGTGGATTTAATGCCATAGATCAGAAGATATTATTTAAGAAGAAGCATGGTGAATGGCTTGCTTGACATAAATAAAACGTAATCTTTTAAAGTTTCATATTCTTCTAATACATATATTGTAAATGTTTAATTGTTTTCAGAAATATGCACAAAGTTTCAATGTTTTATCTAAAATGTTTAATATTAGACTTCTATAAAATTCCTAAAATTTTAAAGTTTTGATTAAAGAAAAATGCCATTTGCTAAAATAAAACACATAGAAATACAAAAATATTTCTTTTATTTTTTATGTATTTCACAAATTTTAGTGGAAGGTACAACGCCTAGTCATCCAATTACCAAAATTTTCTGCGTGGCTCTTGGTAGTGACTACTTGCGTATTAGTTCCAAATTTCAACAATGCATCTTATATAGTTCGTAAGATAACCACATATATACATTTTGGTTGTTTGAGAGGTAGGCGTGGCAGTCCACCAAAAACGCCCATTTATAATATATTCTTGTGGAAAATAGTTGAACCGTATACGTGAAGTTTAGCGCTCTGTCTTCATTATTTGAGTTTATGCCGCCAAATCGATTTTCTGGACCATAGTTGAATGGTTGGAAATTCGGAGATAAACTATTCGGCGAAAAAAAATTTAAATAAATTTAAAAAAGAATCGATGACGACTATTGCAAAAAAAATTGGTATTCAAAATTCTGTTATTTCTCGATCGATAAGCCGTTTGTGATTAACCGATTTCTTACTTTAATTACATGGAGCTGGTAAACCAAGACAATAAGAAAGATTCATTTATATCAGCAATATCTTTTTAAGTGAATTGCGTTGCGTCAACGTCGAGCTGTGGAGGTCGGCTAGGCAACTTGCAGGAGAGTGAAAAAATAATTTGATTAAAAAAAAAAAGAGAAAATCTATGAGCATGGGATAAATTTTTTAAGAGTCGGCCGAAACTGACCTGTTTCGGAACGGCAAACCATAATGTTTTCTTTCGAATCAAAGTAAAGCATCAAATGTTCTGAAGCCAGAATTTTATTCAGATTGGTAGAGCCGATAATTTTTTTTTTCATGTGGTTGATAAATAAAATAATTTTATAAATAATCCCTGGCCGTTTAAATAATTACTTATTTTTTATTATAAAGAGTATAAAATTAAATTCGATGAATATTGAATTGAACGCGATTTAACAAAAACAGAAATAAAAATATTAACTTCTCTTTTTTCTCTTGCACCAAATTTCTGTGCACGCTTTAAAGGCCTCCGGGAGTTTTTCGAAGAAAAAAAAGACACCGTTTTAAAATTTTTTATTTTTTTTTTTTTAAAGCTGTATTTCATATTAGACCAACATTTTTTTACATTATTGTTTTTTTAAATTATAATGTTAATTAATTTAAAAATAAACAGCTAGATAAATATTTAAAAAATAATTTAAATGAGAAAAATTTGTACAAATGCATACGAAACAATTTAATATAAATTTAAGTTTAAATTATGGACACATAAAAAATTGATTATATTGCTTTTGAAATTCGTTGCGTTTTTTATTTTCACAATGTTATGGGGGAGTGAGTTCCAAAGACAAATGAAATGGAAGTGCAAAATTTTGCGTGGCCCAAAGGTTACGCAAAATACCATAGGTTTTGCCAATAAGTTCATGTGTGTGATTTGATCATGTTAGGGTATTGTTAAATGTTATGCCCAAATTCTTCGCTGATTTCACCATCTCAATTCTGGAGCCACTAATAAAAATTTCAGAATCAGGCAACCGTACAGTTTTTCTTGATATAGTTAAGAATTTCGATTTTTTAGGATTCAAGTGCATACCATTTTCCGACGCCCATTCATTAACGCGAGCTAAGTCAGCGTTAAGCATATCAAAACAATTTTGAATGCCATTTGGCTTACAACTTATTTATAGTTGCACATCATCTGTATACAAATGTATCTTGCAATATTGTATTACTTTCGGAAGGTCTTTGATGTAAAAAGAGAAAAGAAACGGACCCAGAATTGAACCCTGCGGCACGCCTCTGGGAACTGGTAAAACATTTGAATAAACATCGTTTATATTTACTGCCTGTGATCAATATACAAGGTATGACATAAGAAGTTTTGTAGCGGTTAAAGAAAAATTAAAAAGTTTTTCCAGTTTTGTACCTAGCATTCTGTGATCAACAGTGTTAAAAAGTTTAGAGTGATCTAGAAAGACTAAAAGAGTTACCCTGTCGGAGTCAATCTTAGATCTTATGTCCTCAGTTACTTCGAGTAAAGCCGTAACGCACCCCCGTTTTTCCCTGAAACCAGACTGGCATTCAGTCAGTAAAGAGTTTTCTTTTATAAAGATATTTATTTGTTTATTGACTATAAATTCGAAAACTTTTGAAAAATAAGGCAAAATTACGATTGATCGAAAATCGTCGCCCAATTTGGGAATCGGAACAATTTTATCTTTTTTCCAACTGAGGGGAAATTCTGATGTAGTTAATATAGAGTTGAAAATGTGAGTAATGAATGGCGGCAACTGAGGAAGCAGTAGCTTGATGAAAATTGGATGTATTTCATTAATGCCCATTGCATTCGACTTCAAAGCTAAAAAACTTTCAAAAACTTTAGATGGGTCTACACAAGAAAAGCTGAAACTAGAGAGAGAATTAAACTTTCGGCGGACATTATTGTAACAATCAAAGCTTGGAGTCGGCATTGGTATGTCAGAAAACATTTTGTTGAGCTCATTAACATCTACATTTCCATTAGCGCGCGCGACACTTTTTCCTAAGCCAATTTTACGCACCAATTGCCACTTCTGTTAACTGTTCACCGCTAAGGAAACCTTATTTTCGTAGTGTTTCTGTTTGGCAGTTGCAACCGCCCGTACAATTTCCCTTCTTAAGCATTTAAACCGCTCATGTAATTCCGGAGTCCTAAAACACTTCCACCTATTATACGCCGCATTACGTTTCCCAATAATCGTTTTTATTTCATTTGAAAACCAAGATGGCTGGAGTGTTTGACTTGTTTTGTTTTTAGGGGAACATATTTATTGAAAAGATATTTAATATTATTTTCCAAAAACATCACTTAATTACTTACTTGTTAATTGTTAATTACTTGTGGCACGGATAGTATAGCAGACCAGTTTACACTTTCGACTTCCGAAAACAAGGAAAAGTTCTTAAACCATGTCCTTAAACCACGAAAGTTAAATATTTGCTCCTGTGAAACAAGAATAAGTCTGTAAGAGTAAGTCAGGAAAATAAAATCATGTTTTGAAAACATGGGAGCAGATATCTGATCGTAAAGTCTGATTTTGCTGGTGTCATTCACTAAGGAAACGTCAAGCAAGATATTCTTATTTATTGAAAAGTGTGTCGGCATAGGTGTTTTAGATGAAGAAAGACCTATAGACTTCATATCGTCGACGAGATGAAAATCTTCTAATATATTGCAATTGAAATCACCACAAACAATTATGTCAATTATGTCAATTATGTTTATCAAAAAAAAAACTGCGATGTCAATATTGTAATAAGGTCTCTAAACGTTACCAATGAGTAGTTTGCTTGAGTCGTGTACCAGTTCAAGAAAAATAAACTCTACTTTATCATCCGTACTAGATTTACAAACCAGATTACATGAAACACCCCCCCCCCTTACAAACACTGCAACACCTCCAGCATGCCTTGCTCTGTCCGCGCGGAATATCTTGTATCCGTTAACTTTGAAAACACTGTCATTTACGCTTGGCCTAAACCAAGTTTCCGAAACGCATATAACATTCGTCAATTTTATTATTCAAACTTTGAGCGTTTATGTGACACGCCCTTAAATCAATTCTTTGCTTTGCTGTATGGAATGCGGATTAACGCATTAGTATTGTCTTTGGAACTTCCTCGATGACTATGTGAAGAACACATTTTTAAATATTATTAAATTTTATAAAAATAAAGAAGATACTTAAAATACTTCGTAGCATAAGCAGGAAAGAGAAAAAACAACGAGTTTAACCAAACGAAAGCATCTCGGCATCAGAGAGCATGAGATATAATTGAAGAGTACTGTTGTTATTTTGGTCTTCCGAACAGCGAAACGCATTCAAATTTTCACGCTCTTTGAAAAATGACTCGGGAAGATTTTTGTTGCTGTTGCCATCATTGTTTCCTTGAAAGCTATTGAGTTGCTCTTCGTTGACAGATCCAGCAGCGCCGTTCAACTTTTTCATCGTGTCGATGGGGATGGCAATACCATTAGGTTTGAGTTTAATCTGAATGATACCTCGACGAGGGAAAACTGAAGAAAACTTCTGTTGTTTTTTGAAAAGAAGTGCTGCCAGCAGTATGTTGTTGCTTACTTTCGTAAGACCTTCGTTTATGTAGAAGGCTTTGTTGGATTGAAAACCTGCGTGATGAAAGCATAAGAGATCATTGCTTTCACGTCTGAACTTTGAGACGGAGCGAAGAACAAAGCCTTCTACCAGAAGGCGTTTGAAATTTAATAATGATCGTGGAGTCGTTAGAGGAATTTTGCGGTTTAGATGGTTTAACGCGGTATATACTGTTAATTTGAGGTAGTTGAATTCCTACTGAGGCACATATGTTGCCTAAAATTACTCGAAGAACCTCACCATCGTAGTATGGGACTCCGTTCAGTCTCAGGTCGCAGGCAACAGCAGGAGCTAAGCCAGTTGCTACTATCAGTCCTCAACCTCTAACTTAGGCAGTTTAACGTCATCATTACACATCCCAATCTCAGCAGTGATATTTTCCAGCTGATTAACTTTATCAGTTAAACTCAGCAGACCGGAGCGTACTTCGTTTACATTTTGACGCAACTCACTTAGAACTCTCTTCTCACTCTCTTTTATTGCTACGGAGAGATTTTTGTTAATTTCTGTGGTGATAAGCTCTGTTTGTTTTTTAAAACGCATATCCAACAGTGAATTATATATATATATATTATTATATATTTATTAGTTAATAAAAAAACTATTACATTTATAATCATTGTACATTTCTTTTTTTTCTAATAATAAATATTATTTTTTTTTTATTATTATTATTATTATTATTATTATTATTTTATTAATGTTACTAAAGAATACTCTTATTATAATTACAATTTGTTTAAAATTCATTTTTACATACATTAATTAATAACAATAATGCCACATTCTGTAGTTCCAAAGGAACTAGAGGCGAATGCGGGTTTACATATGATGGAATAGAAAAACAATTATGTTTACAATTATGTATACAAATAAGTTGACATGGGGTCGTTAGAGCAAAGCTTGAACATTAGTTTTAAATTTGATTTTGAGAAACATGGAAAAAAGAAGAAATGAGAAAAATGTTTATTTAATATTAATAATAATAATTGCAAACTTAGTTTAATTTATAGAATTATTTATGAGATAGATTTTTATTTTTTAGTAAATAAGTTAATTAATTTACTACATCAATAAGCGTATTAACATTTACATAGGATAACTTTAAGAGCCACGATTTCACTTCTCTTAAAAAAACATACTTATTACGAATACATCTAACATAACTAGGAAGACAATTAAACAATCTAGGACCAACCGAGGTATAAAAGTAAAAGAAATGTTGCAAGTTATGCGGTGGAACTAACGCTAAGCATTGATTATTAATCCTTAAGTTATAATTCATATAATTCCTATTGACAAGATAACCAGATCTTACAAAAAACAATTTTAAGACTTTAAAATAATAAAGGTGTTTAAGAGGTGCATATAATTCTTATTGCGTGCTTCTGGACCGTTAGTAAAGGTTTAATTTTATACATATGTGTACCGCCCCAGCAGGTCAGACCATATTCCAGCTTAGAATGAAATATTCCAAAATATATACATTTAAGTAAATTGTTTGAACAATAAGACTTTAAAAGAAAAAGTTGTCTTATAGCTGCCATTAAGTATTTTTTTAAAGCAATAGAGTGATCTAACCAATTTAATTTCCAATCCACTATTACACCAAGATATTTAAACGTTTTAACACAATCAATCGGAAAACAACTTGTGGAACAGGTCTCAAGGGAGTCATATGTATATGTATAGTTCGACGAATTACAGATTTCATGGCAGATGGAATATTTTTTGCAATTTGCAGAGTGAAAATTAAATAGAGGAAGTTTGCTTTCTTTACCAGCCACATTAAAAAACATAATTTTTGTTTTGTCACTTAGAACAAGTTTGTGTGATGTAAACCAGTGTCTCAAGATTTCCAAATCATGATTTATTTCAAGAACAGCTTCAAAAGTTGAATTGCAGGAAAAAGTGCAAGCCATATCATCAGCAAATGCTATTGTTTTACTAGAAAACTTTTGAGAAAACAGTGAATTTATGAAAATCAAGAAAAGGACTGGGCCTAATACTGACCCTTGAGGTACTCCAATGGTTATATTTGAATAATTACTATAAAAAGTATCAATTTTGACTCTTTGTACTCTGTGCGACAAATATTACGAGAACCAATTTAAGACCATGCCACGAAAACCACATTTATACAATTTATTTAAAAGAATTTGATGATCAACTGTATCAAATGCCTTAGTTATATCCACGAATAGGGCCGCGGAGACTTGTTTGCAATTCAAACTATTGTAAATGTTAGTACAAAAACTCATAAGGGCATCTTCAGTGGACAGACTTTGTCTAAAGCCATATTGGCAATCACTAAAAAATTTTGTTTTATTTAAAAAGTCGATCATTCGTGATTTGACAGCTTTTTCAAAAATTTTCGAAAAAGTAGAAAGAATCGAAATCGGTCTGTAATTATTGAGTATCGATCTATTTCCTTTTTTGAAAAGTGGAATAACCTCAGCTTTTTTTAGTTCATCAGGAAAAATTCCAGAATTAATGCTTTTGTTAAACAAATGACAACGAACATCTGCAACATTGAATACTATTTTCTTTAGAAAATTGCTAGAAAAACCATTTTCAGTGTCGGAATTTGAATTCTTAAGAGACATGATAATTTTATAAACTTCCAAAGAAGATATTTCTTCAAAAAAGGAACTCTTAAGGCTTGTATTTTCATTTTCTACGCAATTACAAGAATAATTTACTAGGCCATTATCCAGAACGACATCACTGGAAATAAGACTGATTCCTCTATAACTTGCGCAGATTGTTGGGTCTCCTTTCTTATGTACATAAAGGGCACAGTACGCTGAGGTTATATCTTGATTACTGTTTATTTTAGTTTGAACTGAGAGCAGTTTAAGTTTGTTTTGAGATCAGTTTGAGTAAATATATATATTTTTTTTTCTTCTCAATTTGTGGACGAAGTTAAAATTAATTTTTAAACATAGTGTTTTAATGGTTCACAATTCGAAGACATTTACACAATGACTAATGATTACTAATGATGAATTGACAACTGATTAATCGTCGCCTTATATACCAGGTTCTAGTGAAAATAGCAATTTAAATTATGATTTGTTATAACAATTTTTTTAATAAGTGGGACCGGGACAAAACACGTGCGTACATTTTACTGACTCTTATTTTTTTTTATTTATCACCTAAAACGACCTCAATTTTGTGCACAAAAATACATTAAAATGTTCATTTTACGCCCACCTTTTTGGTCAAAAATTAATATTTTTCAAAAATCAACGATTAAACGCCCAGAACTCTTTAACAAGTCGAAAAAATTTTTTTTTGTAGGTCAACCAGTCTTCAGATATCTTGCTCACCGCAAATTAAAGGCCTTTCGCGGCATTGCACTTTTCTACCTTATCGACTAATATTTTTGGACCAAAACGTCAGGAATAAATCATCAATAGTTACAATTTAATAATATAAGAAAAATGTTGGTCTAAAATAAAACACAGCTTCAAAAAAAGTTTGAAATCTTATAATTGTCTCGTCGCGCATGGCTGGGCTATTAAAGCTTTTCAGAAACCTTTTTTACTAAATAATAAATGTGTTCGCTCTTAGCTTGTAATACAAAATAAATTAAGCTTTTAATTATAAGAAAAACTGTTTATGAACTTTTTATTTTAATACTAAAAGTTATATTTTAAAATTTTGGCAAAGGTAAAGGAGTTTTGTCCAACACGTGAATATATCAAAATATTATCCTAAAGAGGCTGTGCGACATTTTATTTATGTGTTCTTTTTAGGGTCAACAAAATAAGATTATTACTGTATTCCTAAGTTTAATTTTATTTTAATTTATTATATGAATAACTTCAATTTGAATTTTTTGTTTAAAGCGTTAAAGTGTTTTTTAACTGCAAAGGAATGTGAAAGAAAAAGTTTGTAATGAACAAAATAGAACAAGATATACGCATATAGCTTAACAAAGTTTAAAATTTTTTGTGTTAAAGGGAAAGTTTATTCCAATAATAAGAACTTATAACGAAAGTGCTATATTGTTTTTTATAAAAAGTGTGATAATCCAGTCGTCAGCGATATGTTAGACGACCGTGGGAAAAAAGATGCGATTGCTATGGATAATGAAATTGAACACAATTCGGCTATCAAAGAACCTGAAGGTATGTTATTGATGCATGGTCTCTTACTTTGTAAAATATGTACAGATATGAATTTACACATATTATATTATTGGAGTTAATTCTTTTTAAATATTATTCTATAGCTTGTAAAACTGTATTTCTTTTTTATGAACGCGAAAACATTTGAAATACTGCGTGGATTTAAATAAAGTTTCTAGCACGTTCTTCTTGGCAGGACTTTACAGGGAGTGATGTTACGTATATAGATGATTTCATGTCAAATCGAATGCTTTTGTCCAAAAATAGATTTTGACGATTCTGATTTATTTCAAGCTATGCACGTTGATAGTACCTAAAAAATAGAAATATTTGCATATTTGTTATTAATTTTTATATATCTTCAAAACCATTAGTCTTACAAAAAACTGTTCAGCACATATTTTAGAGACCTTGAACTGATCTTCTTTGTGGTGTAGTTTTTTAACAACACTTGAATAAAAAATTTTGATTTTTTTGACCACTAAAAATTATATTCATATTTTTCAAGGTCAGCACCACTATTTTTTTAGCGTTTTTAAGATATTAACGTCTGAAAGCATTCATTTTCAATGCATTCTCAGAATTTTGCGTTGGAGAATTAATGCTTACCATTTTAAGCGAGTTTTTCGAGAAAAGTGCCTACACAATTTTTACATACCAAAACACTTTTATTTTTAATTATAAATGGGATTTTCATAACCTTTTGTACTTCTTGCGGTATTTTTTAATTTTTCAGCTAGTGTATACCTCCGAAATCTTTATCAAGGAAAAAAAATATAAATATACATATAAAAAATAAAAAAAAAAATTAAGCATAACGAAAAGCTGTCGGAGGTTTACTACTAGCTTTAAAATTATAAAATACTACAAGAAGCACAAAAACTACTTAAAATCTCATTTCTAATTTAAAATTAAAGCCTTTTGTATGTAAAAAATTGTGTGGGCAGTTTTTGAAAAAGTTGTTTAAAAAAGGAAGAATTAATTCTCCAACGTAAAATTTTGAGAATGCAATTCTTATTTCAGTGTTTTTTTTTTAGTTTTTATGTTTTTTAAGATAAATTTAACTTTAAATCTTAAAGTGTTTTTTTTTTAATTTTTGTAATCAGCAGATGACGTTTTCGTACAGAAAATCTCAATAGAAACGAAAACTAGTACAAAAATTCACAAAAAAGAGTATGAATGTTAAATTTGCCAATATTAAACGGCTTTTCATGGCCGTTCAATTCAAATGAGATTGATGTTTTGAAATTAAATAATTGCCACTTGGCGCTTTAGCACAAAAATCCATACAAATATGCATTGTTGGGGGGATATTTTCCTAGCGGGACATCAACCTAGAATTTATAGTGCCAGTAAACTATGTGTATAACATTCGGCTCACAAAGACAAATTTTTGTGTATTGTAAGGGCTCACTAGCCATAAAATGAAACCTGAATTATTTCTCTGCCAAGTCTTAATATTAATTTGTGAAGACCAGGTTTATATAGGAAATCCTAGCTTCCTCTATTTCTTCTAAAAAAAAAAACATAATGGCCATTTCAGCTCTTGAACGAACTTTGACCGAGCTTCTTTTAATAAATTGTGTTGTGTGTGTTTTTGAAATGTTACAACACATATGATCGAGAACTGGACCTACATGCTTTATGCCGACTCCGAACGGCTTATGTTCACAAGAAGCTTTTCATGGCACTCTACCCACTGCGCCACGGCCGCCACCTCTTCTAGCTTACATTATTACTTATTTCAACCCTGCTTTAAGTGATAAATAACACTATGAGGCAAAAAAACAATTTTGGCAAAATAACATGATTCTACAGTAGAGGTTCGATACTATGACCAGAGGTGAGTAAGACCCTAGCTGGGTTTTGCGACCGTCTTTTTCATGGCACATTTAAGGTATAATATACGTGTAACAAACAAAAACAAAATGCAGCCTTTTTGAAGATTTTTTTAGATACAATAAGTTATTTTTTTCAAATTTATATCTTATTGTACATAAAAATAACTTTACAAAATTTTTTTTTTCGAAAATAGTTTTCTGGCTTTTATATAGAAAAAAAAAAAACGAAATGGCCATTTCAGCAATTGAAAGGACTTTGACCGAGCTTCTTATGATCAATTGTGTTGTGTGTGATGTGAAATGTTTGCACACAAATGATCGAGAACTGGACCTACATGTTTTATGCCGACTCCGAACGGCTTAAGCTTTTCATGGCAGTTTTTACTCTCTGAGGTTTGCCACTGTCTGCAGAGAGGTGACGGCCGAACAGAAAAATTAGTTCAATGAAATAACTTTCTGTGTCGGATGGAGGATTCGAACCTGGGTTCTCTGGCGTAAGAGTCACACACTCTACCCACTACGCCACGGCCGCTTTTATATAGAGGGCGCTGAAAATGACACTAAAAAAAACTATTAAAAACTGTTCGACAGATATGGCCTTTCCCATGTACTTGAAGCAAAAAAAAAAAATCAAATGTCATTTTAAAGTACAGACCATTTATTCGGCAATCCCCCCTACGCACGACACCAGGAAGGTTTTTTTTACAACTATGGCGAAAGTTAGAGTAAATGCTAAAAAAAGAGATACATTTTCGCTACCTTTTTTACTATAAAAAAAATAGTAGGTTGAATTTGGTGAGGAGGGGATGCCTAAAGAATAAAATAACAAACAAAATGCAAAATGCAAGATTCATTGAAATCGAACTAATATATTTCGAGTTATTGATAGATAACTCTATCGATGTTTAAAAAATGTTGATTTTTTTCGCTTTTTTGGGAGTGACTTGGAGAGAATCAAAACTAGTAAGGGTGGAGTTTCGGTAGGGTACCGAAGCTAAAATACCCCCCGCGGCCATATTGAAGTCTTTAGCCACGACATACACGATGACATTCAGTTTTATATATTAACGAAAGTTTTCCTATTTTGATGACGTCACTTTGTATGGGAAGTAGGCGTGGTTTTGATCCGATTTTGCCATATATCATACAAATGGTTCATATTGTATATCAAAGCTAAAGTGAAAAATTTCAAGACATTTCAATAATTTTTGTGGATTTTTAAAAGATTTAAATTTTAATAATTTAAATAATTTAAATAAATAATTTAAATAATTAAATAATTTAAATAAAAAATAAAACCCATTTGTATGGGAGGTAGGCGTGGTTTTCATCCGATTTTTCCAAATTTCATATCCAGGATTTAGACTGCAGAGCAAAGCTCATCTGCCAAATTTCAAGGCATTTCTTTAATTTTTGTAGATTTTAGAGACATTTCACGGTTAATATAAAGTCACTTTGTATGGGAGGTAGGCGTGGTTTTCGTCCGATTTGAACCATTTTCGAACTTGATCTTCTTTTTTTAAAAATAAACTTATATTTTGAATTTCATCGTTGTAATCGTGCCGACAGACGGACAGACAGACGGACACACGGAAATCGACTCAGGAGATGATGCTGATCAAAAATATATATATTACGGAATATTATTATAACGGAATGACAAAGTTACTATACCCCTTACGCAGTACGCGTTGGGGTATAAATATTTCTATACTATTTTCTACAAAATTTTAGCCGAATAAAACTAAAAAAACTCTTGGGAACATTCTTATGTGATCTGAACGTATTTATACTACTTGGAAAGCTGAATAATATAATTTTTATGTGAAAATATCGATTTTTAAGAACTGTTTGCGCAATTTTTCGACGATATCTCCTAAATTAATAAAATTTTTAGCTTAATATCTTAAGAAAAATTGTAGCCTGAATCTAATCTAAAAGTGTCTACACTCCTTAAAAACCTCAAAAAGATAATGAAGTGAAAAATATCGGTTTTTAGGGATGTTTTTACAATTTTTCGAAGATAATCCTAAACCTAGCAATTTGTTAAGCCAATATTTTTGGAAAAATTTTAGCCGGAAGAATAATGATCAACTTTACTTCTGAACACGTCAACAGTAATTAAAAAGCTCCAAAAGATGTTTTTTATTTTAAATATATTAAGTGATAAATGATGATAATGCAATTGTTATGGAGCAATAAAATTACGAAGTTCCAATACAATAATAAGGTACCAAATACAGTCTACCATATTAAAACAAAAAAATTCTTCAGAAAGTACACATTTTAAGAAGTAAACTATTAAGATACTTTCCTTCACTAAAAAAAAACACGAAGTTAATTTAAGTAAGTCACTAATAACTAACTAATCGAGCTGGTTGAGCTGGATTAATGTCTTTTGAAACAAATGCTTATACTCTTGATGAAAAATTCGATGCTCTTGATTAAAGTTCGAAATTAATGCGTTGTGTTGTACTTTTTGTTCGGTTGCCAATGTCTTCAAAGCATAACGCTGTCTTAGACGGCACAATTTGCAATCTTTTGATAAGTCGTTCGGTCACGATGTTGATTTGAGATCCGGATTCTAGGATTGCCCGGAATACACTAAGCTGTTCGTTGGTTGCTGTTATTTTAATTTTGGCTGAAGCCCAATGTACATAGGTCCTGTGTGACAATAATGTTTCGGCTGCGGCTAATGATACTGAAGACTTGAATGAAGTAAACACTACGTCCTTGCTAGGTTTCTTGTTAAGGTTTTCTTGATATTGTTTCTCCTTAGGAGGCCAAGTGTAAAAGTGAATTGTGTTTCTTATTACACTGAGTGCATGGTCTTGTTTTGCATGTTCTTGTAGTGTGATAATGTTTGAAACAATTGCAACACAGCTTCTGCCTTTGCACCCAGTTCAAACAGGCCGCTACATATAACTTTAGGAATTCATAGCAGTAATATATTTGATGATTTCCGATGGGACAAAAGCTGCATCACTTCTTAGTACTCGTAGAAGCTGCTGCGATGGATGATGTTGCCCTTGATGGTGTTGATTTTTCCCCTCCACCAAGAGCCTTCAATGAATGGAAACGTGTTTCGAGGACCAACAAGAAGTCACTGATGGTTCGGATTTCCTTGGGTTCTTTAGTGACTGCTCGTACCGCATATGTGTCTGTCTGTCCAGCTTCTTTGTGAGTGTGTTCAAAAGTAGTGTATTCCAAGATGAAGTGTCTATGCCTAGATTCTTCAAGGCTAAGATGCTCTCAAGTAATGTGTCGTGAAGATTTTTTACAGCTGCTGATGACAAATTATCTGCGGATAAAGTTGGATGCCCCATGATTCGTTGTAGCGAGGCTGACGCCAACACTCTACTGTTTTGGTATCTGTCCAGAAGTGCCTTCCACGCTATGTTATAATTATCCTGGGTCTGTGTCAGATGTCTGATGACTGTTTTGGCTTCATCAGTTAAATTTGACTTCAAGTACCACATTTTTTGTGTTGTGGGTATTGAAGTTTTGTGTACCATTTCAGAGCAAATATCATGAAATTGTTGTCATTTTAGGTAGTTACCATCGAATTTCGGAACTGAGAGTTGGGCAACCTGCATGATGGAGAAGTTTCATTAAAAGAAATTTGTCTTTTGGATTTTTTCGACAGACTTATTACTAAGTACATGCAGTTCTGTATCCAGATAAGCGCTGTAGTCGTAGTCTTGATCTTCTGGAATTGAATTAACTTCCCATATCTTGTAATTTAACGTCTCGATTTCGTTCCATAATTTCTTAGATGTGCTATGTTGCCTTCATAGTGTTCTGTCGATTGTTCCTCTTCTGTGTTCTCTATCCCCTTTAAAATACGATGCAACGACGTCATGAAAGCACGTTGGATGCGCAAGCTGATCGCTATGCTGAAAGCTGAATCCGATTGTAGTTTCTGTTGCTCGGTAGTTGTTATTTCGCCAGATCCCAAGGTATTTGTAACGCTGGCACCAGCTGGAGCAGTAGGAGCTTGTGCAACTGATTGTTTTGTTGCAGCTTACGAAAATTTTCAGAAATTGTGAAGGAATTGCTAATCGCATTTTAGGCTATGGGATGCAATATGTTCACAAAAGTACATTATTTACATTCACATTTAGATTTTTCCCCACCCACAAAATTTAAATCAATTCAGTGAAGAGCATGAAATTTCCATTTATTTCATGACAAGGAAATTTCAAAAATAGAAACAAGTTTCGTAGAAAATAGCAAAATTCCCATGCTATTGGAATATTGTTATAAGAGGAAAAGGTCGTCGAAGAACTTCTTAGAACACAAGAAAATAGTAAATTAAAATGAAAATATATTGTAAAACAATATTCATAACATGTAAAAAAAAAAAAGAAAAACAATGTTGAATCATATTATCATTATTAACTCTAATATTTCTAAATCGATATTTTTAAATAAACAAAATCAGAAAATATGTTCAATCCTGATTTCACCAATAACTTTACTATTAGTTCACCAATTTTTTTCTAATGAGTTTAAAAATTAAAACCCTTGTCATCTGAAGAAAAAAATTAACAAAATTATGCCAGTAGATTTTTTTGTTTTCTTACTGTTAATTTGAAAAAAATTTTGGAATACCAGGGTTGCCAAAATTTCAGTCCATGGATTTATGGAAAAAATAATAAAGAAACGCTAAATATCAACAAATTTAATATTTTCAAATTTGCACTGCATAGTCTGCTCTTGTGTTTTCGACATATTTTGTGAAGAAATAACACTGTGAGGTAATAGTAAAGCTGAACGATCAAATAGGTATGACAACCTTCAATATTGGTTTAGTTGAACTTTTCAAGTCAGTCGTTCTAGCAGCTCTACCAACAACATTAGGTGATGCAATCAGGGTAGCTACAGAAGTATATATTACAAATAACAGTATAATATTGCATTTATGTGATGTTTATTGAGAATATTGCAATAGGTTTCCAAGAAGGAAATTTTTCAAAGTAAGCAAAATAATGTTCCTAATAAAAATGTGGGTAATGGAAACTCAAGGCAGAAGTAACAATAACGTAGCATCGTATTATAATAATAACAATAGAAGTTAAGTAATGATAGAATCAATAATACAAATAACAGTTAAAGCAACAACAGAGGAGTGTATAATAATAATCTTAGAGGTAGTAATAGTAGAGGAAATAGTAATAATAGGAATGGTGACAATTATAAAATTAAAATTCAGGGGAACTAAGAACCTTCCAACAAAGTCCATTCACCACATTTGCTTGAGTCGTTCCGCATATACGTTCAATTCACTTAACGAACATTGGCCAGTTGATTTTTCAAATTATTTCACCATCAATTGACGCATCATGACCGCATTTAGGTGCATAGACTGTGGCACTGCCCCTTTGAACTCTTCATTGTTTGAGAGAATCCAATGTTTTCGTCCACGCCTTGGAATCGCCTGTGATGTCACAGCAGCAGATCGAGCTACATCAACCAGTTCTCCCTCGATTTTCCTTTGATGTTCACGCGTGATTCAAACAATAGCGCCAGGTGAACCTGCACATGCCCAAAAATAGTAAATACATTGTCAGTAATAATTTAAAAATTCTGCTATGCTGCGCATTAGCCTAGTCTGCTCATTTCACAGAACAATATGATATCGATCCTATGCAGCGCACACAGAATGATATCTCAAATTGCACCATGAATTAAATTATATTGCTTCATGCATTCAATTCGTAAAATGCGTGATATGTATTTCTACATCTAAACATCGCATATCGCATCGTACAAATTCTCTCTCTAAACATGCAATATGTTCAGCACTAGAGTGGGTCGAAAAAAAAAAGTTTGAAAAGTGCACCCCTTATTTTAAAGATGACCTCGAGGCAACTCCAAAAACAGAAAAGAAATTTTTTTTGGACCCCCGGAAAACCGCCAAAAAGGTATCTTTTCTATAACTTATGCCCGATTTTAGAAAATGATATATCGTTAAAAAGGTCTTAGCTAGTACTATATTTTCCTTTCATAGCTTTTGCACTGCTGAAGTTATATTCAACTGATAAGCCCTGTTACCCCCCCCCCCCCCCCCCTGAACACAATTTGTTTTATCATAAAATTAAACTTCTTTAAAATTTGTTCACATCTTGTTCAGAAAGTACTTTCTTTGGCCTTGAAATAAAAATGTAGCAGTTCCAAATTGTAGTATAAGGCTTTATTTATAAAATTTCTTAAAACTAAGAGGTTCTTATTATTGTTTATTTAATTTTGTTTTTAAAACACAACGGTGATTAAAAAGCCCCAAAAAACATAAACTATGTAATTATATACCAATAGTTATAAAAGTACTTCATGAGTTATGGCATCGTGCAAGCATTCCGATAGTAGAAAAAGCATCGACTCGGAGGTAAATAAATGGTCTTATACATGAACATTACGATGTACAAAAATTTCTTTATAAATACGATAAGGTGGAATGATAAAAAACTAAATTACATTATATTTTCACGAGAGTCAAGAATAAGAGCAACTAAATTGAGAACATATGCCATTGTGTTCATTCCCTCACTTTTACTCCACTCATTTTATATGAATTAAAGAAACAACAATAAAAAATAATTAGTTTTAAGAAATTTTATAAAGAAAGTTTCATACTACAATTTGGAGCTAATACAACATTTTTGTTTCAAGGCCAAATAAAGTACTTTTTCGACAAGAAGAGAACAAATTTTTAAGAAGTTTAATTTTATGATAAAAAAATTGGTTCGGGAGGGAGTAAATCGAGGTAACAAGGCCAAAAGCTCTAAAATGAAAATATTGTACCAGTTGACCTTTTTAATGGTATATCATTTTCTTAAATCGGACATAAAATGCATAAATTATGGAAAAAGACCATTTTACCGATTTTTCCGGGAGTCCAAAAAATTTGCTTTTTGTTGTTGGACTTGTCTCGAGGTCATTAATTCAAAGATGAATGGTGAATGAATGATGATGATGAATAAAACGCAGTTATGAAAAAAAAAGTTAATTAAAAGTTATGGAAAAAATACAAATTAGGCGGTTTTTCCGGGTGACCAAAAAAATTTTTTTTTTGGAGCTGCCTCGAGGTCATCTTTAAAATAAGGGGTGCACTTTTCAAACTTTTTTTTTCGACCCACTCCAATGCGCATACCTTTGCATCATTTGATCAGTTCGAATGATTCAATTATTGAAAACTACAAATTTGAACCAAAATGAAGAAAAGGTATTCATCTTCAAGAAACTCGGCAAACTATCTGGAAAGCCTATATAAAAATAGGCTAAGGAAAAACAGTTCAGCACCATTTTCTCCTGCGACTCTCAACCGATGTTGATTATTTTTTTTTTAAATGAATCAGAGTAGGGAGGAGCACCGACGAATTTTTAAATAAAAATGCTAGATGTAATACCCGGCGTTGCTCGTGGTGGTATGGCATTCAGGATGTTTCTCAAACGATTTTAATGATTTTTTTAAATGAATCAGAGTAGGGAAAAGGAGTGCAACGAATAGTTTTTGAAGAAAAATGCTAGCTGAAATACCCGGGTTTGCTCGGGGGTGGTATGAAGAAAAGGGTCGAGTTTCGACCACTAGCGTAGTCTAGTATTCTTTATTAGTGCATACTTGTGCTTGATTCTATATTCGGCTCGAAGGACCATGTTTCCTTTCGATCTTAGGTGGACTGTAAACCTAAGAATTATTTATTTTTATGCACATGCTAATTACCTAAATGCGAAGAAGAGGAGAAGACGGAGTTCTTCTGTATGTGATGTTTATTGAGATTTTTTATAATGATATTTTTTATAATGAATTTATTGAAAAATATTTCTAATTTGAAAAGCAAATTTTTTGATTTTTTTGAATAAAAGAACAAGTGAATTATATGAAAGAACAAAACGTCAAGAAGCCAATTATTTATATTATATTTGTGTCGGCTTCAACAAATATGACCGCATGAAGAACATAATTTGGGATTGACTTTGTGTGTGTTTTTTAATGATTCATATTGATGGGTACTGAGATAAAAATCTATTATTATAGCTAAGGCTTGATAGGAGGACAAACTTTTTGGCATACATTTTAATTTTCTCCACTTTTTTGTAACAATTCCTCTCTAAGGTGAAGCATTTAAAAGATCATTCACAATTGTTGCCGAATTCTTCATTCCTGATGTTGGCAATGCGCTCTGCCAACTCGGTAACTCTTAAGATTTATTCTTCATTTGTTGATTCTAACAATTCAGTGTCGAATAACATGAACCGTAGCTATTTGTGTTAAAATCTGTAGACATAAAACAAAGTTAAAAAAAGCGTTTGTTTCCCTCTGCTGTCCGTAATTTTCAGCCAATTAAGTTGATTTTATTTTTAAAAAGTAGATAATTATGATGTGTCGCTTATAAGCTATAAACAAATTAGGCTTGCCACCTAGATTAGTTTGTTTTACAAATTCGGTGGGCGAACACTAAGTAAAAACTCTGCAATTTTCAAACCAGCTCAAACCAGCTTTTTTGAATACAGAAACTTTACAGACACTTTCAACTACACATATATAGCTTTATAAATGTAAGCCTATTAAAAAAGTGCAGTTAAAAAATTAGAAAAGCAAAAAATTTCTTAACTGTCATAGAAATATCCTCCTAATTACAACTGCATCAACATTTTTTCAATATCCTATTTCAAAAAATCATTTTTGGTCGGCCTCCCATACAAGTTGCCCCTATGTGCGACGTGCAAAAATTTGAAAAAGGAAACGGAAACGTTAAAATCAGTTTTTACACAAAAGCTTCCTATTTGGCATGGATTCACCGATATGTATGTGCATAAACTATGTATAAAAAACAAAGTTAAAAAACGCCTGTTTCCTTCCGCTATCCGTAATTTGTAACCAATTTAGTTGAATTTTTTTTTAAATGTAAATAATGCGAAGGTTATGGGCTAAAAAAATAGAGTTGCTACCTAAATTTTTGTATTTTTAACGAATTTGGTGGCCGAACACAAAGCAAAAATGGATCACTGAATCCGTTGTCAGAATTTGAAAAATTATATAATTTTTTTACAATAGGATGCGACATAAATTTTTAAATTTTAACGAATTCAAATCACTTATTTTTCCATAGGCTGCCACTTAAATGTTTCTATTTTTACGAATTCGGTGCGGGGTAGAATAATAGCTGAAAATGGGTCACTGAATCTGAATCCGTTGTCATAATTTAAAAAGTATGGTTGTTTTTCCCCAAAGAGTTGCCACCTCAAATAAGCCAAAAATGGATCGCTGAATCCGAATCCGTCGTCAGAATTTAAATGTAACGTAATATTTTTCCATTCAGTTGCCGTCTAAAACACTACGTAAGAATTAATCGCTGAATCCGAGCCCATTACTTGAGCCTAAAAACGATGTAGTTCTCTTACCACAGGAATGCCAGCTTAATTTCTTTTACTTCTATGAATTTGGTCCTGGGGCGTTCACTTGATAAAAATGGGTCTGTAATTTTTTTCATTAAATTGCCGTTTAATTTTTTTTTTTTATTTTTACGAATTCGCTGGTGAAATTTCTGAAAAAAACAACCAACCATACCCTTTGTATAGAGGAGCAATCATACAGCAGACTATACACACCTGTTTCGTTGGCCGCTTATATAATAGCAATGATCCACTTAGCTGTTCATGTCTACTTGTTCTCGCCAGTGTTATAGAAAATGTTGTTTTCTTCAGAAAACAACACAGACCTTGAGCTCGAAAATATAACTCTTAATTAATAATTGAAAAATTATTAGAGATCTTTTACAGACCTTGAGCTCGAAAATATAACTCTTAATTAATAATTGAAAAATTATTAGAGTTATAAACAGGTAAAAACTGTTTTAAAAGAGGTAAAAACTAATTTACAAATAAATTATTAAAAAGTATTATTTAATACAGAAATTAACAAATAAAAGCGATTTGGTTTATTTTTATATATTATATAAAATTTTTGTTTTTATTTTCTATATTATTTTCATTGCTTGGTAGTCCACAATATAAGTAATATTAATTTTGTCATGTGTTATTAAAGTATAGATTAGTTTCACTTCATAGCAATGTTTTTTTACTTATTTTAATTTAGTTCTATCCTTTAAACGTTTTTTTGTTGTTTAAGAAATGACTTGCCATTTATGGATCTACTCATTTTTCTTAGCATATCGCACAAAACAGTCACAACTCAAAATTTACAAATGTTTACTTTTCAATGTAAAACTATTCGTAAAACTTTGACTGAAACGCATCAAATACATTTAGTACACATCTTCTTTCTCTTTAATTTAAAAAAACTCTTGTCTCATTGCTTTGTATGGATTTCCTTCAAAAATAAAATTGTTTTCTATATTGATATGACATTTATTTTCTATATTGATGGAGGTTGTGTTGTTTCTTGGACTATCATTTCAATTTCGATAGTAATATTTTTTTACAGTGTCAAAAAACGAAGTCGCTATTATTCGATCTTGACATATATATGAATGACCATAATTTATATCTGCAGAATTACTTTCATTGCATTATCTCTATTATTTATTTTATTTATTTATTTAGTCTATGAACGTTACATTCTTACAGACTTAACATAATTCATTTACACATGATAATACTAGAAAGAACTAAATAAAAAGCAAATATTTACAGAATTCAATTCTAGGTATATAAACAAAAGCAAATACCTTAATACTATTAAAAAATATTTGATAATAATGTTTTGAAGCTATCTTTTGACGCAATGAGATCAATAGGAAACTTAAGAGATAATTCATTTAATAGTAATAAAGCTCTTCTTATAGGCTCATTGCGAGCATAATTAGTACGTGCTGTCTAATAAGAATATTTTAAAATAGCGCAATTTCCGCGAGGTAATATTAAACTCAAATGCAATAATGATGAACAGTCAATTTTACCCGAGATTATATCGTGGACGAATAGTAAAGAAGGGACTTTTCTTCTGGATTCTAATGATTTCAAACCCATAAACAAACAACGTACAAAACACGGGGAAAGGAAGCACAAAAGGGACGCAGCATTAATCTTGTTACAGTTTTTTGTACTCTTTCCAGCCTTAAGGAATGGATCGCATGATTGTAGCGTACTCAAGTCTCGATCTTACCATTGAATTAAAAAGCACGTTAAGCGTGTGCGGGTCTTGAAATTCTAAGCTATTTCTTCTTATAAAAGCAAGAAGAGAGTACACACTAGACAAAATGGAACTTAAATGATCAACGAAAGTAAACTTACTATAAAAAACGACACCCAAGTCACGAATATTATTAACTTTTTTTAATGAGACCCCCATAAAAAAAAATGTTGAATGAAAGGGATTAAAGATTTCATATAAGAAACCTGAGCACATTTACTTATGTTTAACGGTAAGCCATTGCGAACACTCCCCTCATAGACACTGTTAAGGTCAGTTTGCAGTTAAGTTATGTTGTGCTGATTGCGAATTCTAGCAAATAATTTTAAATCATCGGCGTAAAGAGGAAATTGTGAGTAGATACAATATAGGGGTTCTGGCGCAGGTGGTGCGGTGGCGCAAGCCGATGACGTCACTCCGATCCAGCGCCATCTAGTGGGGGATTTTTTTGCTAAAAATCGGCAATTTCGGTGTATATCTTTGCTAAAAGCTATTAAAAATCGACAAGTTTGGGGTATGTCTTTGCTAAAAGCTATTAAAAATTGGCAAGTTTGGTGTATGTCTTTGCTTTAAACTTTTAAAATTGGCAAGTTTGAGGTATGTCTTTGTTTTAAACTTTTAAATTGGCAAGTTTGGGGTATGTCTTTCCTTCAAGCGGTGATCATAATCTTATTTACTAAATTGTTGGTAGTGGTAGTCAAGCGAGCTCTTAACCCTCGAATATCTAATAGCAATGACTCAAATTCTGAGTGACGAGTTAAGCTTAAATGATATGGCTTGCTTTATGAAAATATATGCATTAATATGGGTTGAAGCAATTTAGGTACGGCGAAGGTTGAAGGGTTAAAGAAATGTTTATAAATTTATCATAATGGTGCTAAGTGTTAGGTGCGTGTATTAGATTTGTATAAGTAGTTTAAGAATTGGATAACAACCATTTGAAACATAGGCGTATATAAGTGGGATGCATCTGAGGTACAAGTCTCAATCCCCCGGTCAAGTCGTCCAGCAAAATCTCCTCCTCTGGCTTATATTTTAAGTAAATTCAAGAGTCTGTAAAGCTTCTAGATGCAGAAACTTCGAGAACATTTTAGAAGCCGACTTATGTCATTGTATCCCGATGCATTGTATGCCGATGACGTCACCCATCACCACCCTGATACAGACTTTAATTTTATCTGATTCACCTTAGTATCAGGATCAAAAAGAAGCAAGTCCCACATGAAACTTCTGATTCACCTTAGTAACTTTTTTCCAGAATAGCGAATGGCGTGAGAGAGAAAGGGAGAGAGAGAATTTTACATCTTATACAAATAATACTTCAGACTCAACCTAACCTAAGCCAATGCCATAGGTATAGGTTGGAACTGATGATTCAATTTACTTAAAAATTGAGCGAAACAATAACACCCTAAAATCTGAAAGTACTTCCTCCGAGGACATAGATTTTTCAAAACCAAACAGTGTAGGACAGTTGTTGGGATTCAGTAAAAGAAAGTTGATAGAAAATGAGCAACTGTACGAGGAATTTATCAAAGTGGTTACTATAGAGCCATTACAAGATATAGAAAAAACAAAATATATAAATATAGATCAGTCAGATACAACTAGAAAATTTCAATCTGACTTACCTTTGAATATTACAAATGTAAATACAATACGTATCGAAAGCAACTTGACAGATGGATCACATATTAATAGCACTTTGGTTCACACTATCACGAATTTCCTCTAGATGTTCCACCCGGACAATGTTCATTATTATAGGTTAAGTCACTTGAGAGAAAAGCACTCTTTTTCTGCCTTTGCTCGAACTGTCAAAGTAGCTGTTAGCTAAAAATTGTACAGATTCAGGTTTTTTTTTCCTTAATTTCCTTTTATCCATTCTGACAGTTCGACCGAGCTTCTCTCAAGTGACTTAACCTGTATTAATGAACCTTGCACCCGGATATAAAATTAAAGAGAAACCTTAAAATGTCATTTATTTACCTGTCAACTGACAAGAAGTAAACAACATAACGATTAGAATCTTAAATCAAGACGGCGACCTTATAAATTTTCGAGGAGAAAAGATTACCGTAAGACTACACTTCAAGCCAGAACAATTATAATTATGATTATTTATAATAAAAATAAGATACATAGATGATTTACAGTTAGTCCTATATCAACACTGGAACAAGAAAGAAGAGCTAAAAAACTATTGACAAGATATAATATAGAATTTTTAAAATCATTCGGACTTAATCTTGGGAGAAGAGTCAACAACAACTATTACTAAACTGCTAAACTGGTCTGTACTATTCAACAGCTAACTGCTAAAATTGATCTGTACTGTTAAACAGCTACTTGCTAAAACTGATAGATAATTAATCAATCAATCACAATATCGATAGTCAATCAACCAATAATTCAATATGAATGAAATACTCATTGTACTTCAACAACCTATGTACGATGAGAGTATTATAAAAAGAGACTATCATAGTTACTATCCATACCAAAAATCGTTTAACAATAACGATGAGATTCGTATACCCATTCAAAATCAGGATCTCTTTGTCTTACCAAGTGAGAGTAAGATTTACATTCATGGCTTTATAGTAAAACAGGAAGGAGGAAATGATGTAGCAACAACAGGTGTGAAATTTAAAAACAACTTTGTTTCATATCTGTTCGTATCTGGTTTTGAAGTTGATCGTACACGTAATTTTGGAATTTCATCAACCATGAAAAATTTCGTATCATTGAATAAAGCTGAAAGTGGCGCATTATGAAACGCGGGTTGGGTTCCTGATGAAAATTTCACTTTGGAAAAATCTCATTTTAGTTGTTGTGTGCCGTTGAAAATGTTCCTGGGTTTTGCTGAAGATTATAATAAAATAATATTCAATTCGTAGCATGAACTTATCCTTCAACGTTCTTCATATAATGATAGATCATATCATTCTACAAATGGAACTGATCAGTTAAAGCTAACAATACTGGACATAGTTTGGAAAATGCCTCATATACAATTATCAGACTTTGCAAAATTGGAAATGTACAAGATAATTAAAAACGAAAATTTGCTATTACCAATGGCGTTTAGAAGTTGGGACTATCATATAAATCCTATACTACCAAAGGAAACAAAAGTTTTCTGGAATGTAAAGCTTTCACCGCAAAATGAAAGACCACGATTTCTTATAATCGGTTTACAAAGAGAAAAAAGTTAACAGGAAGGAAATATATTTGATCATTGTAATATATCTAATTTAAAAGTATATATAAAATCTGAATCATATCCCTATAATGATTTAAATAGCCGCTTTGAAATGGGACAGTATGCTGTTCTATATGATATTTTATTTTTTATTATTATTTATTATTATTTATTATTTAAAAGATTAATTAGTACAGTAAGATTACATAATATCTTTTATCGTACAACAGAGAGATTATTTATCGTCAACAGAAAACATTAAATAAGTAAAAAAAGAAAAAAAAAAACAAAAATAAAGAAAACAAAATTGCTTAAGACTTATAACTAAATGCCATTATAAAAAATATTGAATATTATATAATTTAAAACTTATAACTAATTTAAAACTTATTTAAAACTCATAAAATGAGAAAAAGAGAAAGAAAAAAGAGTTGAGAAAAAGTACAAGTAATAGAATAGAAAAGATATTTGATATTAAGAAAAGAAGGATATAACAGAAGTCTTAAAATTGTTCGTATTGAAGATGGATTTAATATTTTGAGGTAGTGAGTTCCATAACCTAATGGCGCTAATGAAAAAGAGTCGTTTAGAGTGTAAGCAGGAATATTTTGGCAAAATTAAGTTAAAGGTTCTATTGGAAACACTGAAGCGTAGTTTTTCAAAAAGGTATGATGGAGTCTTGTTAATTATTAGCTTGTGCAGAAATATGCAGTTCCTGGCATTTAAGTAGGATATTATGCTACAGCCCAGAATTTCCTTGCTTCTATCGGAGACATGCGCAAAACGTTTCAAGTCATATATATATCTCGCCGCATCATTATAAGCAACAAGGATTTTGTGCTCAGAGTGAGAGTCAAGGTTACAGTAAACAAGCTCAGAATAAGTTATCAGTGGAATAATAAGTTGGATAACAAGCCTTTTTTTAGTCAGAGTGGGAGTGTATTTAGAGACAAACGCAGACATCTAAGTGTAAAATAGATTTGTTTAATAATATTATTGGCATGGTCGGTACACGTAAGCTTAGAATTTACAAAAAAACCTAAATTTTTTATTTTGTCGACCAATTGAAGTTGTTTACCGTTCAGGTTAATTACCGGAATTTGGGTAAAGTCAAGTTTATACTTGGCTATTGGGAGAATATATAATTTTTTAACATTAAGGCAGAGATCATTTTCTGATGCCCACTTAGATATTGCACTTAAGTCTTCATTAGTTCTACAACACAAGTCCTCAATTAGGCCGATTCGGTTAGAAAAATATAATTGAATGTCATCTGCATAGGCATGCATCGTCATATCATTGCACACAGAAAAAATGTCATTAATAAATAAGCTAAAAAGAAGAGGCCCAAGGATAGATCCTTGGGGTACTCCAGCTGTAATTAATAAGTAGTCAGAAAAGGTGTTGCCAATCTTCACTCCCTGCATTCTACCATCAAGATAGTTAGCAATTAACGAAGCTGCGCTAGCACTAAAACCAAAGAACTGCTTGAGTTTTTTAACTAAAAGAGAATGATTAACGCAGTCAAAGGCTTTGGAAAAGTCAAGTAGACAAAGGAGTGTGATGTTTTCTTTGTTATATTGTATGCGGATATCGTCAAGTATCTTAAGCATTGCTGTCGCACAACTGTGTCGTGCTTGAAAACCAGATTGATATGGTGATAATAGTTTTTGACTTTCTAAGTATTCATTTATTTGTTTTGACATCAGTGATTCACTGATTTTTGAGAACGTACTTAGAATGCTGATCGGTCTAAAATCTTTCATAGCGGATGCATTAGTGACTTTTGCAATTGGAATGACAGTAGCTCGTTTCCAAGAGTTAGGAAAGCAGGAAAGAGTAAAGCAGTGGTTGATTATATGCGTCAGTGGTTTAATAATATATGGCAAAATAATTTTAATGAATTTTAAGGGAATACCATCGTCACCAATGGCATATGATTTAATTTTCATAACTGTCAAAATAACATCATTCTCATTAACATGACAAAAGGAGAACTGGTCATTAACAAGCAAATTACGAACATTACATTGAGTACTATTATTAAACCCAGACGAGGAATTGGACAGAAAGAAATTATTAAGAGCATCAGGTTCAACCTCACACTTCTGATCCTCTCTACTACATACCCCCAAAGAACGAATATTTTTCCATAGAACTTTAGAGGGAAGTGAACAGTTCAGTTTGCGGAAAAAGAATTTTTTCTTAGATTGTCTTACAATTGAAACGGCTTGGTTGCGAGCTAGCCTATATCGATCCCAGTTTACATTATTACGATTTTTTTTTCCATTTTACATAGGCCAAGTTTCTGGCTTTAATAGCTGATTTGACTAGAGACGTATACCAAGGACAGGACTTGTTAACACCTATCAACGTACGAACAGGAACGAAGTGCTCAAAGGCATAGCTAACATAAGAGACGAGAACATTTAATTTATCATCAACTGATTGAGAAAGCAAACAATCGCCCCAACAGACCTGAGACAAATATTGATCCAACAGATTGTAATCAATAGACTTGTAGTCACGATAAGAAATAGAAACCGGAGTAGAGAGATTACAAGGCTTAAAATTAATAGAACAAAAAAGTAGATCATGATCAGAAATAAATGACATTTGGTCGAAAAGTAATAATAAAGACACATCAGACAGGATAAAGACATCAATAAGACTCGGAGTAACATTAGGAGCGAGGCGAGTTGGAATCGATGAGTTAATTATGGTCAAACCAGCTGCATTTACTTTATCATAAAAACTATCAGAGACGCTATCCTTAGTTAATAAGTTGACATTGAAATCACCACATATAGGAAAACAGTCAAAGTCAGTAACACGTCTATACAAGTCACAAAAAAACGGTTCAAGACAGAAAGATCTGTTCGGGTTATAGACACAGGAAACAAGCAGTTTTGCACCGTGATTATTGGTCAATTCAATATTTAAATATTCAACATCAGACCCACAAGACTGACTTACAAGCTTTACTTTTAGACATGATTTACAGTAAATAGCAACTCCACCACCCTTTTTGTCAGTTCTGTCATTCCTGAATAGCTTATAGTTACTTATATTAAGATAGTCATTAGGAATGTCAGGATTGAACCACGTCTCAGATACACATATAACATCAACGCTAGAGTTTTGAAATACATAGCGTATATAGTCTAATTTGGAAGTGTTCAAGCTTCCTTAAAGATAGCCCAGAAGGGAAAGATAAAAAGAGAGAGAAAATACATGATTATAAAAATAGATTGAGAGAGACAGCAGTAGTGGTAGAGTATCCAATAGTGCAATAAAGATAAAATGAATGACCTTAAGTTACAAATTTTCATTACACTTGCTAGCCGCCAAAGAATCAAGTTCAGCTTCACTATGCACAGCAATCGAGGCATCTCCTTGGTTAACACGTACTTGTACAACGCCACGTATTGAGAAAACATTGAAGATCTTATTTGCCCGTTTTAGTTTAATTCCGGCTTGCAAGATTCCTCTCGCTTCATAAGAAGCTCTCAAATATAAATATTTTATTGTCCAAATCGAAACCAGCCCCTCTGAGTGTAACTGCAGCTCTTGACCTCTTTCTGAACTCAGCAAAACCTCTCAGCACTCGAGATCGATCATATGGAGAGTAAAACTTTACAATAATAGCAGAATTTGGATGTCGAGAAGAAGCTTTTGGACGAAAAATATCCCGAACTTGAGGCGCCAGAAAATCGATCGAGCGGCAAAGCTGATTAAAGATGCTTTTCAGGTTTTCACCATCGGAAAAAGGCAACCCGAATAAAATAGCATCCGATGAAAAATCTTTTTCCGATGACTTAATATGAGTTTCCTCTTTGAGAACTTCAACTTCAGCTTTTAAGCGAGAGAGATCACGAAGCTCGGCGTCAATTTGAGCAATTTTATTATTAAGTTCAGTGATGCAGCAATTTACTAGATTGGTTTGACACTCAATTTTAGCATTGAACTTAAACTCAAGAGCAGCAAGTTCGTCGGTGAGTTTAGTGTTGATAGCAGCAACTTCACTCTCTAATTTATTGAAATTGTTGGCAAAATCAGTCGTGAAGGTTTTAAAAAGTGTGTCAGTGTGCTGACGTAGACGTTCTTCAGAGAGCCTCAATTCTTCTCTCGTACTTTCTTTAAGGCGCTCTTCTAGAGCTCTGAGCTGTGGGGAGATTAGATCAGCGCTGCCTCTACCAAATTTCGGCGTTCCTTCTGCTTTTGCTGTACCTCGACCTTGACGCGTCAACATTGGAGAGGGAGACATTAGCTCAAAACAAAGTCAGGAACAAGTGTAAAAGTGTGTGTGGGCAGCAGAGAAAAAACCAAATAGTAAGAAGTAGCACACACAAGCCAAAGATACCACAACAGCTGCGGTGACGAACAGTGCTAGCAGTCTTGTTGCAGCCTATGAAGAGGTTGTAGTTCAGAGTGTAGCTGACAATATAGAATGCAGCAACGAAGAAACAGCAACGAAAGATCGCGGCAATGAAAAAAAAAAAAAAAAAAAAAATGCACACGCACAGCTAGTGATTTTCGGCAGATTTGTTTTAGTTTATGTTTATGTTTTTTGTTTTTGTTTTTAACGATGACGAATAACAAACAGAGCAAAAGGAACAAATTCGAGATTTGTAATTAATTAATATTTAATGTTTTTTACTTTCAAAGCTTCCGTCATCCAGACGCCACTGTGCTTAAATGTTGACAAGCACTTGCCCGAACATTTAAGACAAAAATTAATAATTTATAAAGATTTATAAAGAAATTACCGGGCAGAGAAATAAGAGCAACCTTACGGCACGTCTGCCTTCGATGAGATCATTCGGTCAACGATATGCATGCAAAATTTCAACAAAGTTATTATATGCGGGAACCTCAACCATTGCTAGATGTCGTTGGATTTAAGGCTATTGCACCACTTATTGCTGTTGATGTAATACACCAAAATGAAGCAGTTAAAGTTGGACCTATTGATGTACGAATTGAATTTGAAACCGAAGCAAACAAACCGATTCCAGATAGAACCTCAGCACACTGTTGAGTAATTCCTGATCGATTAATTAAATATTCACCTCTAACAAATGAAATAAGAAAAAATTATTTAAATACATGTAAGATAACTTTTTTCCATTAATAAAATTATACAATGTGCTTATATATATATAAAGGGTCCGCCAAATAACTTTTTTTTTTTTTGAAAATGCAAAAAAAAACTATTGAATATTTTCTCAAATTCCTTTTTTTATTTGAATGTACAATCCTTCCGGTTAATACTGGAAAATAATTTCATTCAAATGGCTGCCTCGGCTGGCCATGCAGTAGCCTACACGATCGGTCCAATTTTTAAGCACATTATCGATTGTGTGCAGCTGTATTTCACCAATGGCTTCACGAATATTGTTCTTTAAAGCGTCGATTGTCTCTGGCTTGTCGGCGTAACACTTATATTTGAGGGCATCCCACAAATAATAGTCCAACGGTGTCAAATCGCAGCTCCGAGGTGGTCAAACGACATAGGCCGTCCTGATGACACCAAATATTGCCAATATCCTCCTCTTCAATTTTTGTGAACAAAAATTCGTTCAACATGGCCCGATAACGATGGCCATTGACTGTAATGGCCACTCCATGCTCATTTTCGAAGAAAAATGGCCCAATTATGCCTCTGGACCAAAATCCGTACCAAACAGTGACTCGTTTTGGGTGCATCGGCTTTTCAATGTATGCGTGCGGGTTTTCTGTGCCCCAAATGCGACAATTTTGCTTGTTTACATACCCGCCAAGATAAAAATAAGCTTCATCTGAAAAGATGATTTTTTTTTTTGGCAAAATCGGCATCTTCTGTAAGTCGATCGCATGCAATATTTCCCAGCATTGTTCAAGCGTATACACAACCATATTCGTTCCGCGGAAAGATAAAACTAATTATCTGTCAAATCAGACATGTGCTAAGTGTTACCATTCACGAAATAAGCACTAGTTGAAAAAAAAAGTTAGATGGCGGACCCTGTATAATATAAATGATAATAATAATAATAGTAATAGAGAAAAATTTAAATAAATTTTTATTAGAATTTTACCACAAACATTCCTTTATTTTAGCTTTAAACTCCTACACTGCTTCCTTATCTTGAACTTGCGGTTTTTTTTCGTTTGAGTACGCTTGCTATGCTTATTATGAAGCTTGGCTTTTATCACTTTAACCTTTAATTCTTTAATTCTTTTTATAGCGACTTGATATTAATTTAAAATATAAATAAAATTAAAATCCGTATCAGGGTGGATATGGTTGACGTCATCGGCATACAATGACATAAGTCGGCTTCTAAAATTTTCTCGAAGTTTCTGCATCTCGAAGCTTTACAGTACCTTGAATTTACTTAAAATTTAAGCCAGAGGCGGAGATTTTGCTAGACGACTTGACCGGGGGATTGAGACTTGTATCTCAGATTCGTCCCACTTATGTACGCCTATGTTTAAAATGGTTGTTATCCAATTCTTAAGCTACTTATGCAAATTTAATACACGCACCTAACACTTAGCACCATTATGATAAATTTATAAACATTTCTTTAACCCTTCAACCTTCGCCGTACCTAAATTGCTTCAACCCATATTAATGCATATATGTCATAAAGCAAGTCATATCATTTAAGCTAACTCGCCACTCAGAATTTGGGTCATTGCTATTAGGTATTCGAGGGATAAGAAAAAAAACAAAACATGCAAACACTGGTAAGAGCTCGCTTGACTACCACTACCGACAATG
Organism: Coremacera marginata; assembly: GCA_914767935.1. Taxonomy (NCBI): domain Eukaryota; kingdom Metazoa; phylum Arthropoda; class Insecta; order Diptera; family Sciomyzidae; genus Coremacera; species Coremacera marginata. Next base: position 86,486,352 of record OU612044.1, on the reverse strand, counting down.
TAGTAAATAAGATTATGATCAGCGCTTAAAGCAAAGACATAGCCCAAACTTGCCAATTTAAAAGTTTAAAATAAAGACATACCCCAAACTTGCCAATTTTAAAAGTTTAAAGCAAAGACATACACCAAACTTGCCGATTTTTAATAGCTTTTAGCAAAGACATACCCCAAACTTGTCGATTTTTAATAGCTTTTAACAAAGACATACACCAAACTTGCCGATTTTTAGCAAAAAAACCCCCCACTAGATGGCGCTGAACCGGAGTGACATCATCGGCTTGCGCCACCGCGCCACCTGCGCCAGAACTCCCATATTATATATTCTATTGTGAGTTACGCAAACATTTAAGACAGCTTAAAAGTTATGAATTTTTCCCTACTAGAATGTTTAAAAGTGCCCTTACAGTGCGTTTTTTTCAATTATCAGTATGAGAAAGTCATATCTCAAAAAGTATTTCAGGTAGGGCCATGGAATTTTGCACAATGATGTTGATAATAAAAAAAAATATAGATACAAAAAATGGGCGTGATCGTTCAACTGCTACTTCTACCTCCTATACAACTGGAATAACTATGGTAACTTAAGATTGGTTTTATGCATGCTACAGTAATGAAAATCAGGTTTTTGGTTCATTTTACGACTAAAATTTTTTATAAGAAAGTGGGCGTCAGTTAATTACTACGCCTACCGTTTGTACAACTCGAATCCTAATTACAACTTCTTATTCTGACTAGTTATTCTATAGAATTTATGTTACTATATATTTTAGCAGGAAAATTTATAGAAATTTGTAGGCTATTTTGTTTTAATCCTTTATTCTGAGTCAAAGCTTCTTTGTAGCAGCTGCATACCTTCCAAAGGCATTTGAATCTACTGAAAACACACAGCTTAAGCATTTCGAAATAATGTTAAAATAACTTGTTAGCACGGGGACAGTCTTTACCCATCAGATGGGGTTGACCCTATCTATCCACCGCATGGAGACCTTAATTGGGCGTGTTGCAACAGTTGTGAAGTGTCGGCATGCGTGCATAATAGTGTCGGTTCTTCGGCTTTCCGAAGTGGATTGCCAGTCAAGAGTTTGACTCTCACCCTCAAACTGGCACGGCAGTCACTGAGGGAAGTGTAGAAATATTTGTTAACTAAAGGTTCTCATACTGAGCACGGCAGTCCCTGAGAACAATGGCCAATACTCTATGTCTGGATGGTGAAATCCGAACGGCCAGAGTCCTCCAGAGTAGGTACCAGTCATGTGCAATAGTTTCCAGCTGAGTCGGCAACTGCAAACTGTTAGACTAGCCCTTAAGTGCTCATTGAGCACAGTCATGTGTAAGAATGCACTTTTTCGTAATTGCATTTGGGTATTCTTGGTCTTTTTGCGGGAATGTTGTGGATCCTCATTTGACGGGATCGAGTTGCCCAGATGACTGTCGTGGGCTGGCCCTTCGGGGAGTCTCGTGCTGGTTGTGGTTGTGTGAATGCTAGACAGGTCTAGATTGACCGGCGGGGTCGCACAATGGTACGACCGGGCTGGCATATCCGTCTTAATATGCAAGAGATTGGGTAGGTCTCGTCTCCACCAGTAGATGGATGGAAGTACGTCGCTACGGAAGTCTGAACTGGTACTGCTATTACGGGCAGTATGTAATTTATTACATAATGCTCCTAATCAGCAGGGCACTGGGTGATGCTTTGTGTTTATGAATCAGCTTCCATGTTCGTGTTGCCATACCGGATGCCCCGTATGTTTTACTTGTTTAGAACATAAACGGGTACGTGTTGTGGTACAACACAAAGTTCATGGTTGTCTGTTTCATGAACTATTACCCTAGGTTTTGGATAACCCAAGTTGCTTAAGCCTTACGGCAGGTGCACTTGATAATTTCAAAATCGTCTGCGCTACTATACTACAGTTTAACAGCGCATCAAAATTTATTTACTTTAGCGCGATGATAGCGCTCTGAACTCCCAACCGTGAGATGGCGGGATCGAACCCTACAGGTTGGTATTATTTTTTGTTATTTTTATAATTGCACTTTTATTTTATATTAACATTTATTTCAAAAACATAAAATTAATTTGATTTGAAAAAATTTACACTTTCTCACTTCCAATCATTGTGACTCGAACCCGGACCGCTTAAGGTGACTGGTTTACTGCACTCTCTGCTTAACCAATTGTACCACCGTCAGTTGTATCTTCAGTCGGCTAATATTTGTATAGTGCTGCTAATGCTGCTGCGTAGCATTTAATTGCGTACATAAAATTTTTGTGATGGCCTTGAGATACTGGTTAACGTGCTTGATTTGTGTACGATGCAGCTAAGGTTCGAGTTCCACTTTGTAGAAAGTAAACAAGATCAATTGAAATTAAGATTGGTGTTGCCTAAAATTTTAAAAGCTAGCTCTTCAATAAAAAATTAAGATTTCCTGCTGACTTCATTTAAGTCAGCAGAATATTGAAAACAAGCTGTGGCTTACATTAAGGTTAAAGTTGACTTTCAGGTAAGGTTTAAAATAAGATTTACTTTTTAGCTCTATATTGGCAGTACACTTAAGGTGCATTCCTAACATAAGAGTACAGATATATTGTTATATGAGCGAGAAATATATGAACGAATGTACCCGAAATAAATTTTCAAAATAAAAAATAAATAAAAAAATAAATCAGGAGCGGCGCGGAAGTTTTCGGTTAAAATTGTTCTTAATTCAATTAATCAAAAAAAAAAATTCTTTGTAGCTGGTATTTGTACAGAAAAAAATCCCCAAACAAATCAAATAATTTTACGTGCGTAAGTATCGACATATTCACATGAAATCATGTGTAAAATATATATATTTATACTGATTTCCAAAGGATGCAAAAATGCACAAAAAGGAATATAATTGTGAGGAGTTCTTGCAGAAAACAAGGAGAAGAATATTTTTAGAATAAAACGTGGTTTATAGTGGAGTTTATAGCGTGGAAAGTTAGTTTAACCACTAAATGTGATATATGCTGTGTGCAATTGATAGGTGGTGAAATGGCAATTCTAATAAAAATTAATTAATAATAATAATAGTTCCTTTTGTACCACCTGCTAAGGATGTGTGCGGCACACGTTTTATTAGTGAGAGAATTTTAAGACAAAATTTATCAAAACTACCTCAACTTAAAACTTGAAAATATTTTTAGTTAGTGCCATTTTAATGTATTAATGCCATCACGGCCGTAGCTAGCGAAATATTGCTCGCAGAACTAACAAATTTTTTTCAAATTTAGAAAACACTTAAATAATAATAAAAATTGAAGCTATAAGGGGTAGGGGTGGAAGGGGGAGGAGTTTTTGATAAATTTTTTCTAAAATTATTTTTGTGATCATTCAATAAAAATTATATCTGTTAAATTTATCGAAAAATCATAAAAAAAAACATTGTCGACGTTCGGGAAAGCCTTTTTATCGTTAATTTGTATATTTGAAGCAAAACGTATCTTCGAAATTATTAAAAAATATTTCTTCAGCCACGGTACTGAATGCCATAATGCAAAACAAATTAATGATTTGTTAAATAAAAATAGACAAATTTTTTTAACACATCTACTATTCTAGATGAGCATAGGTTATTACTTTGTAAATCGAATAATAATTTATACATTGATACGCGTTTGTTCTAACACACAAAAATACTTAATTATTATTAGAAAAATTATATGTACGAAATAAATTTGAATAAATAAAATATTTTTAACATTTTTAACATTGTCTCTAATTTGAAACATCGTTGCAGTGCTTTTAACACAATAATCGCTTTTTACATTAATTTTTGTGCAAACAGTAAGAAACACAATGCAGTTGATTATGAAAATATGGTCAAAGTCATTTAAACATCAGATATATTTATTTATAAAAATAGTTGTGGCCTTGTTTGGGGCCACAGCTTTTCATTTCAACCTCCCCTGGAATGACTTGACATTGCCTAACCGTAATAGTTAAAAAAATATTCAAATATATTAACACAAGCAAAGATTTTTGATATAGGCTCTCTCTCTCTTTGATTTCGGAGCTTATATTCATTGAAAAAGTAGGTTGCTGCCAATATAATTAATAAACATAATTAATATGGAGTAAGCATTCCATAAATGGAGAAAGTCCAAAGGAAAGCATTTCCTCATTTTCTATCACATATTATCTAAAAGAGTTTCCGGTTGGTTCATAAGCTTAGGTGTAGCTCGACAAATGAAGTATTTCTGTGAAGATGTGTTGGAAGATAAGACATTACATACTTTTGCCAGCAAAAAGATAATATAAATGTTCTCTTAGCTGATATTTGAAGTTGGTCTAATATTACAATTGTAGAAGTGAAAAGCGCTATAACCTCTTTTGAAATTGTTTCTTGAGTTTCTTTCTTGAAATTAAATTTACGGCAATGGACGGCAATATACATCTGCGGTCAAAAAAATAGCAGTTGTAACAAAAAACTTAACATAAATTCATTTAATTTCATTGTATGAAACTTTGGTTTTAACAATCAATTATTATCATTATTCCTAAGAATTTAATACTTTGTTGCACAACCTTTGTTGTGTAACACTGCTTCACAACGACGTTTCATTGAATCTTTGCACCTTTCGCATGGAAATTTTAACCAGGCTTCTTGTATTACACTCCATAGATCATTATTAGTTTTGAGTTTTGCTATGGCCACCTTTTTCTTTATATCGCACCAAAAAATTTTCTATTGGATTTAGATTCGGCGACTGCGCCGGCCATTTCATAAGGTCGATATTGTTGTCTTGCATCCACCTTTTTGCTAATCGACTGGTATGCTTCGGATCATTGTCCTGTTTAAATGTCGATTTTAGAGGCATTTCATATTCTGCATATGGAAGCATACTATTTTGGAGTATTTCAACGTATTGGGTGGCATCCATTATATTTCGGATCCAATATATTGGTCCAACTCCATAGTACGAGAAACATGCCCAAACCATTACATTTAAGCCGTCATGTTTGATCGTTTTAGTTGTGTATCGGGGATCATATTCTTTATTCTGTGGACGTCTCACATACTGTCGAGATCCAGTACCACCATATAATACAATTTTTAACTCATCAGACCATAGTATATTTCTCCATTTTTCGGATGGCCATTCAATGTGTGTTTTTGCAAACCATAATCTCTTTGTGACACATCTTTTTTTCAATAGTGGTACCTTTCTTGGACTTCGGGCATACAGGTTGTTTTCGCTTAATACTCTGCAAACAGTTTCCACACAACAGATGTTTCCACACTAACAGGGCAAACACTGTCTCTTATTTCTGTGGCTGGCACTAAGGGATTTCTGGTGCTAACATTTTTTATCATCCGCTTTGTTGTTTGTGACATTATACACTTTCTACCTCTTGTTTCTACTTTAGTTTTTCTGTACGTATTTGTAAGTCTTTTTAATGCCTAAAAGTTTGAAAATTTTGAGATTTAAGCGATTTTATCAGGTTTTTATTGGTTGCTGCTATTATTTTGACTACATCAATTTGTCGACTGTTTTAAACTATGCATTATAACTTCAACACGTGCAACAACTATACCAAAATTATTACTCATTTTGTTTTGTACTCACATACCATAACTGTTAATACAGAAATTGAATTTAAAATAAGTCCGCGTTAGAAAATACAAGCAACGAACATTGAAAGTAGGGTGCGCTGCTAATATTTTGACTGCAACTGTACATAACAGATGAATGTGCAAAATTTTGCCATACAACTAAATTTTTAATCGAAGTCAAAAAGTTTATTGACACCATTGAAACACTGAAAAGACTACTATTAAACGCATCACCAACAAAATATTTTTGCTTGTACCGATTTTGCTCGGAACCATCATATTCCCATTAAATTATGGTAGTTAGATCATTATACAAAGATCAGGCCTGCTAAAAAAAACTTCTTTTTGAACAATGCAAAGTCTTCTGATTGTATGGTCTAGTAATGATTGCAGTTCAATTTCAGCAGAACTTTCGCACACTTTAGTGTTATCAGGGTAACATAATTATTTTGCCTGTTTAATATGACCGCATGAAGAATATAATTTGGGATTAATTGACTTTGTGTGTTTTTTTAATGATTCATATTGATGTGTACTGAGATCAAGATCTATAAGCATAGCTAAGGCTTAATTTTTTTAAAACAATTTAGTTTTAACGAAACAAGTTGCGCATGGCCAAGACAGATATATTTTGTGCGAATGGGACAAAAACATACATTGTGGCAAGTGCCAATTTTTGACAGCTCCATGCCGTTTTTATCTTATTACTTTAGCTTGTGCAGTTTTTATATTGTGTTGTGCTGAAGAAATTAAAAGATGAACATTTTGTGGACTGACGAGTATACGCTGCATTTGATTGCAAAAATTCAAACAGCTGAATATATAATGAAACTACAAATGTGTTAGCTACAAAAATAAATCAAAGAAACAACTTTTTTGGAGCTCTCTTGTTGATGAATTCAATTCGCGTTTTAAGCCAAATGTTCCCTCTGAATATGGTAAAATATTTTTCAATGTACATTTGAAAATACAATATAAATTTTTTTCTCAATTTAGGCAAACTTGTAAGAAATTGGAACAACTTAAAATCATATTACATGACTGAAAAAAATAAGAATTTTAAAGCTCAAAAAAGTGGCCCCATCACTGATGACATTGAAGCAATTAGTGGAACTTGGAAGTATTATATTGAAATGAATTTTCTATCTTCAACGATTAGTCCTACACCCTCTGTTAATAATTTTAACAAAAGAAGTTTGAATTTATTGTTCTGACAAATAAAACACACCTGGTTTGTTTGCTATATGTATACGAAGTTTATAAAACAAAATTTATTGTTCTGACAAATAAAACACACCTGGTTTGTTTGCTATATGTATACGAAGTTTATAAAACAAAATAGAATAATTACACTCATCCTTAAAACTGCTTAAGCTTAAAATTGCTTATTTAAATATTTTCTTGCAAAACCAATTATTGCGACATTAAAATGTAATAATTGAACATTAAGTTTGACCTAGTTGTTGTGCGCGTGCTACATTTCGCAACGCCGGATTAAAGTTGCGCACAAGAACTGACCAAGTTAATGCCTGTTTGCAATTAATTATTAATATAATTTTGTTGATCTCATCAACATTTTGTTTGGAATAAGGTTACCATTTTACTTCAAATGCTGAGTTATCGTTGCCCTTGACGTTTTGAAGCTTTAAGTCGTCAGACTGTTTGAAGCTGTTTCGATATACTCGAATCTTAATGATAACCGCTAGGATACCCAAATTCATGATTGCTGCAATACTAGCTACAATGACATTCATCCAGTGTTGATGTTTTCGAATTGTTTTCCAGTTGGTGGAATGCAGATTACTTAGAGATTCACTTAATTGCTTTTCGTTAGACTTCAACAATTCGCTTAAGTCTGCTGTTAGCGGAATAACAGTTTCATTTAGTATTTGAACAGGCTCTTGACTGCTAATAGAACTGCTGTTAATCATTGCCAGTGGTTTAAAGTAGTGCATTACTGCTGACATTTCTTCTTTAAGGTGTGCCTCCAGTCTTATAAATTTTGACGCAATTAGGGGTGATGTGGATAATTCCAGTTTCATTTAAAACGACTTCTTCACGATTAACTCTGCAAGTTATATCAACTGTTGTTTGAGTCGGTGTGACAAATATCCATGCGTTGTTCTTTCCAGATGATGTTGCTTAGGCAAAATTTTCGCGATGGACATCTGTTGAAGGATATTTTTTTATACAGTTGTTGAATGATGCAATTTTCATTTGTGTCGATGTTGATAAATATCGCTGGCTGCAAAATGTGTGTCATCGCATTCCATTTTAAGGCTTTACTGATGTCTTCGTTTGATAATTCGAAATACCTTTGCATATTAAAGTTCACTCCAAACAAAGAAATCGTCATTTGAACTTCTCGGAACACATTGTCTGTTATCTTTTCTGGTATGGCGTTAATTTTTAACAACTCGTTATCCTCGATATCGGTAATTGGAAAATGTCCAGCTATTATAAATTCTGTTGAGGTTACAATAATATCAAGTTCATCAAGTGGCTCAGCTAGAACTTCTAGGCCTGTCCCCAACATTTTTGTACAATTGACGATTATTTCATTCGCTTGTTGATGAGAAATAAACTCATAAAGATGACTTCGTTCAGGTACGCATTCAGCAATTTGTTGTATTTTAGTTCGATTTCCTTCATGTAACTTGTAGCCACCAAGTAAGTATTTAGAGTATGAATGCTTACCTTGTTGGCATCGGTTGCTTTGTACCATTTATTCATGCTGTTTATTGCTTGTATTCCCTCATTAAGTTTTCTAGCGAAATTATTTATATTAGCATTTATTTTTGCTTCCGTTTCATTTACAGCGATCATTGTTGACAACATAATCTTTGTGTTGGTTTTAGCATTTTTAAAAAGTTCCTTCTGGTTTTTATCCAAAGACTCTATGTCGTGGTACACCTTGTCATTTACTCCGAATAGGGTTTCATCACTGTTCCAAGGATTCCTCTCTTCTGCCTTCGCGGAATTATATTGAATCGATTGAATATGTCGAATATATTTTTCCATTCCTCCTTTAAGTGATGAACTAATTCGTTGCATTGACTATCATGTGTGAGCTCCATCGCTGAGTTACACATATTTGACATTTTACTCATAGTTTGATTTAGTGCTATTTGATTCGTGGTAAGCATTTGTGACGAACCTATTTCTGGGAAATAGGCCCCCACAATTTATACGCCGCACATCTATACAATGTATGCACCATCAACGCTGGCAAGACAAGGTGATATACAAATGGTATGACGCAACAAGCAACATGCCGATGTCAGCATTCACACACCAACGTCTAGCCAGCAGCAGCTATAGCAACGCCTGCTAATCAACCCCGGCTACGACAACCATACCGACGGTATGACTCATCAACGAGCCTGACACGAGTTCAGGCAATGCTACTTACAAACACAGCATCATCATGGTTTGTTTCAGTTATTATTTTATTGTTTAATAATATTACGCAGCACCGTCGCAAGAGGCGACTTACTATATTACGTTTATTTTAGTTAACTATATTATTTCTATAAAGTAAATATTTCGAGAAGATATGCTAACATGTATAATTTACATTTGTATTGAAGATATATTGAAATGAATTATATTTATTATAAGAAGACCTAGCATCTAACATGGAATATTTATATTAAGTAAGCTCTTGAATATTTTATTTTATATATTTACTTTGCTATGTTAATATAATGAAGTACGAAATACTTACTATTAGTACTTATTACTTACTACTAGCTACTTACTACTTACTACCTACTAAGAATAAGGTTTTTATTAAGCACCGCTGGCAGAAGCCAACGCTTTATGATAAGTTTATTTTTCAATAAACGAGAGTCTTGTACGAACGTTCAAACCAACCAGACGTTTTACTGGCAGCGCTAGGACAAGGTAACATTTGATAGACAACATAAATTAGTCTTACTGCAGCCAGCAGACTATTGAGACGTAGTTAGCTCCCTTTCCTCTTCCCCCTTGAGTTGTGCTGCTGCCCCTAGGACCCGCTCTGTTCGTTCAGCACCACACTCACCCCTGCTCTTAACGAGCTCCGCTCACCTTAAGAGCGATCCCACTCTTTGAGTGCGGTGCTGTCCCTAGGACCCGCTCGGTTCGTTCAGCATCGCTCTCACGAGTGCTCTCAACGAGTGCGAATTCTAGAGCATTGCCTGAGGATTGAGTCGTGTTACTTCCCGTTGGACCCGCTCGGTTCGTTCAGTGCCACACTCACTCCACTTTCAATGAGTGATACTCTGAGGTGCCTTACTGACCCTAGGACCCTCTTTGTTCGTTCAGTATTGCTCTCTCAAGTGCTCGCATTGAGTGGCAAATCCCACCCGAGTATTTCCTAAGGATTGAGTTGTGTTACTGCCCGTTGGACCCGCTCGATGCGTTCAGTGCCACACTCTCTCCGCTTTCAACGAGTGATACTCTGAGTCACCCTACTGACCCTAGGACCCGCTCGGTTCGTTCAGTATCGTGCTCTCAGGTACTCTCATTGAATGGAAGTCCTACCAACTCATTATCGCTCTCACCTCAATCCACGACAAGTCCCACTCAACGAGACACCCTCTCACCTCGACCGACGAGGACAGACGACAAACGGAGCGCTAGAAAAGTGTTGAAGGTCAACGCGGTCGTGAAGCAAACAGCCAAGGGAAGATCATCCGATCTTTCGATACTGTACGAGAAGCAGAGTACAGTCCCGCATACAAGACAAGCAGCGAACTTCCACGGCTTGTCACCAGCACCAAAGTCACCTTTCACCAACGACAAGAGTGAAGACCTAGTAGTGAGGAGCCCCAGCTGGAATCGCCAGCAAACCACTCGCCAGCATCGCCGTCCGAACGAGGACGCACTGAGCCAACTACACATACACATAAATCATCATACGCACACGAAAAACCGACCTTACCAAGAAGGTCAAGAGGTCTAAAAATCCTCCCAAGACCGTCTTGTAAGGACCCTGGACACCCGCTGAGGATACCTCAGCTGAAAAAGAGCTGTAACGACCAGGAGGTTCGTTACACATTGAAATTAGCAATGTAGATGTGCAACGTAGTATGCCTCGATGCACCTTCGCTGTTCCAAGACCTTCGACGAAAAGCCCCAAACTTGGATGAGTAATAGTATGTTTTAATGTCACCTCTCTTGGGTTGGCCAATAAAAATAGAAGCATAATAATTGAAACTGTTGATACTTTATCTATCTTATCTTTCTGATTTTTTCCGGGTTGTTTTTTTATGCCTTGATCTTCTGTTGATACTGCTTTATCCTTTTCTTCTTGGACATTATTTATATTGTCGTCAGTTGGTAATAAGCAAATTTTTTGTATTGACCGTTTTACTGGTCCTTTCTGCGTCTTTACGGTGGCCACTCGACCAAGTCCATCTGCTCCTTTGTGAACTTCCAGTATACGTCCCAAAGGCCACCTAGTTGGAAGCAATGCCTCATCTTTCAACAGTACGAGTTGACCAGGTTCCAAGTTATCTTCCTGTTTCGCCCATTTATACTGCTGCTTTTTTTGGGGCTTTTATTGTTATCTTGATACCATCAGTTGCAAATATCTTGTTTAATCTTTTGCACATGCTTCCATCTATGCTACCATCTCCCATGTTGATAACACTATCGTTTGCAGGGGTAATGATGGCTGAACCAACTATAAAGTGTCCTGTCCTGGTTAAGACATCAAGATCCTCTATGTTATTTGATAGTGCGCATATTGGTCGTGGATTCAATATTCCTTCTATTTGCACAAGTATTGTATTCATTTCTTCGTAAGTTAATTTATATTCTCCAACAATGCGATTAAGATGATATTTGACTGATTTTACTACTGACTCCCGAAGTCCTCCAAAATGTTATTATCACTGTAAATATGATATACTGCTCCTCTTCGGCTAATCATTCATAGAAGCGCTGCTAAAAACTTTTCGTAGTCAGTTCTGAAGTCACATCAATATGTATTGCTTTTGTTGAGAGGCACACAAAGATTGCAATATAACATTTATGTGGCTTGACTCCCCGAACTTGTGAACATCTAATATGCAATGGTCCAGCATAATCAACACCACAGTGAGTAAAAGGTCTTGAAAAGTTAACTCTGGGCTGTGGAAGTTGCCCCATTAATTGAGTTTGCCCTAGCGCTTTGAAAAGAAAACATTTTATACACTTCTTGTTGAGTGCCTTTACAGTTTGAGTCCCTCTTATGATCCAAAATTTGTTTCGAGTGTAGTTGAGTGTCAGTTTTACTCCTCCATGCATGGTATCCAAATGTGTTTGATTGATGACGAGCTTTGTTAATAAGCATGCGTTGGGTAAAACCATTAGATGTTTTTGATCAGTTGGCAGATTTGAGTGGCGCATTCTTCCACCAACTCTTAAAATGCCCTTTGCATCAAGGAATGGATTCACTGAATAAAGTGAACTTCTTTTCTTTAATTGCGTGAGCATTAGATAATTTTTTTTTTCCTCAAAGCAGGATTGAGCGCACCTTACCAATACTTTTTCTGCAGCCTTAATCTTTCAACTTTCCAACCATTCTTGCAGACTTATTGCTTTTAACATTGTATGCAAACCTTAAACAATATGCTGTCACTCAATAAAGTTTGTTAAGTGAGGAGAATCTTGCAGTCAATTCCTCCATTTCCATGACATTCACAATTGTACAAGTAACCGTTTTACGAGATTCTGGTAGTTCGCTGATAGTGTTTCCATCCATGGGCCACTTGCTTTCATCAAATTTTAACCATTGCGGCCCACACCACCATAAGGAGTTGTTGAGAAGGTTATGGAATGTCTCTAAAGTTTTCTTGAATGAATGATACTCTGTTAGCAACGAACGTTGTCCATTTAACTTGATGTTGCTTTAGCCATCCTAGTACTATTTTTGAATCTGACCATAAAACTACTTTGTCATACTGAATGTTGGAGCCATCTGTTATGTACTTTATTAATCGCGTCAATATTGTCACTGCGCATAGTTCAAACCTGGCCAGTTGCACTTGTTTTACTGGAGCGACCTTTGTCTTCGATACAATTAATGATATTGTAACGCCTTCTCCATCGATCACCTTTGCATAAACAACAGCTGCGTATGCTGCTTGTGATGCATCTGCAAAACCATGCAGTTCAATTTTACTTTGCTTTGAATATTTAATCCACCATGGAATTTTAAGCTGATCATTTGCTGGCAGTCTTGCTTTAAACTCGTACTACTCTGCTTGTAAATCTGTTAGATCTTCCTGATCCCAATCCACTCCCCGAAGCCACAGCTTTTTAATCATAATCCTGCGTCACTTAGTATAGATCTCTTAGTGTTTTTTGAACTGAAAGATTCCGTGTTTACTTTAAATGTGAATTCGTCAGTTTTTGAACACCGTTTAATGCCCAGAATTTTAACCGTGCTACTTTCATTGAAGTCCATATCGGATTTCATTTCCACAGCTTCTTTTGATAGGTTTTGAATTAACTCTCTCCTATTTGATGCCCATTTTCGTAATTTGAAGCCACCTCTTTGGAGACATTGAATAAGTTCTTGTTGCAAATTTGTTCCTTCTTCGACAGAGTTTGAACCTGCTAAACAGTCTTCCACATAAAATTGATTAGACAGAGTTTCATATGCAATTGGGTAGTTCAGTTTTTCAACCTCAGCTAATTGAGTCAACGTTTTGATTGCAAGATACGGTGCTGATGCTGTTCCATAAGTCACAGTATTTAGTCCATACTCTTTAATTGAATCATTGGTACTCTCTCTCCAAAGAATACGCTGAAGATCCTTGTCGTCTTCGTGCATCAGTATCTGTCGATACATTTTCTCGATGTCTGCTGTAAATACAACTGAGAAAGTTCTCCACTGTAGTAGAAGCAGCAATAAGTCTTTTTGAAGTTTGGGCCCTGTCATCATAATATTGTTTAACGATTTTCCTGACGTTGTTTTCGCCGAGACGTCAAACACCACCCGCAGCTTTGTTGTTGTGCTGTTTTCCTTAACAACAGCATGATGTGGCATTTAGTATGTTGTTGGTTTTATTCCATAAGCCTCTTCCATATGACCAAGACTTATGTATTCCTGGATAAACTTTACATACTCTTCACGCAAAGTTGGATTTTTTTCAAAACGTTTTTCCAATAAAAACAACCGTTTCAGAGCCATCTTCCTTGAATCACCCAGGCTGGATCGATCCTGATATAATGGCAATTTGATTATGTATCGCCCTGTCTCATCTATGATGTGTGTCGATTTGTAATGATTTTCACACTCTCTTTCTTCGTTCGCTGTGAGGTTGGCAGATGGCACTTTCTCCAATTCCCAAAATTTTCGTAGTATGTCATCAACACTGCTAACACTTACGCATGATGTTACTTCATTTGCCATGTTTCTATGACCTTCAGCAAAAGATGATGTAATGACGGGTCCCGACAATATCCAACCGAATATAGTATTTTGGGCCATTGGTGTGTCAGTAGGTTCCTTCAGCAACCCATACCCAATAAATTCTGGAAAAACATCTGACCCTAATAAAAGGTCTACTTCTTTTGATTCTGAAAACCAAGGATCCGCCCGTTGCAATCCTTTTATGTGTGGCCACTGTTTATGTTCAAATTCTTTATGTGGCAGCAGTGAAGTGATCCTTGGCATGGCAATGGCTTTGATTTGACAAGTTTGGGCTTCATCATGTATAGATTGTACCATAATTGTGCACCTTGCTACCACTTGAGTTGCTTGGCCATTGATTCCATTGACCTGTATCATATTTCATCAGAGGAATCTTTAAACTTTTAGCTAGTTGCTCTGTCACCCCACATGATTGCGATCCCTGATCGATGAGTGCCCTTACTGGCTTTATTTGGGCTGAATGAATGTTTTCTATCATTTCTAAGATCTCTGTTGATATCTCTACTATTTTATTTATTATTTTCGAGTGATCTGAATCTTGCTTCAATAAACTCGAAAAGATCGCATAATTTTGGTATATCTGTTGACGATCCTTTTGACTGTTGATATAACTTTCGGGTTTCGCTGTCTAATTTCGGTAATAAAAGGTTGATTACTAACGGGTTCCATGACTTGACATCTACTCCTAAATTTGCAATGCCGTATAGAATCTCCTTTGTTGAATCCATTAATGTCTTGAGGTCGAAGGCATTTTCGGCTCGTATAGCTCTTTGGTCTAGCAATTTTTGAATGTAATTGTTGACCAGTGCTGCAGGATTTTGAAAACTTTTTCTCAGTATTTCAAGTGCTGCTGTATAATTGCCAGCTGATGTCATCAAATGGCCAATAATTCTTGACGCTTATCCTCGAAGATTGCTCTTCAAATAATGCATTTTTTCTATATCGCTGAGCTCCTTATTTTCATGAATCAACCTAACGTATAACTCCCAAAATGATGTCCACTCTTCATATTTTCCACTAAACACCGGAATGCTTAGTGTGAGTATCTTAATTTTTCGCTCTGCAAGCTGATGTAGGACTCTTGGTACATTTCCTCGAAGGCACTCAGCTCATTGTCCTGTATGTACTTCTCTTCGTGTTCATGGTCTTCGAATGCAGATAGTATATCGTCATTGAATTCTGTAATCTTACTCCAACAATCCTTAAACTGTTCAGCTTTAAATTTTCGAAAGAAGGCATTTTTACTAATATCGATTGAATTTAAGATTTTTACAAAATTTTCTTTGAGTATACCCAAGCGTCGTATTTTTATATACTGATCACTTGTGCTATCATTTAATTGTATTTTAGCTTTAGCTGCCTTCTGTGATTCTTCTGTAACTTTTCCGACGTTAATTGCATTCAACTTCTTGGTTTCATCTGCTTGCTGTAAATTTTTTACTTCAGGCTTATCTGAGCTAATTCCGTCCTGTCCCTGCTTTGTCTCAGTTTCTTGTAGAAGTTGAGTTATCTCATTTCGAAATGCTGATTTAATTTCTTCGTATCTCTTTTCCACTTGCATGAAAAATTTTTTTACAATATAATCATGTTTTGGAAATTCTCGTTCATACTCGTATAAATGTCCATTATTTATCTGGAAGTCCGTCCAGAAGCTATCTAATGCTTCTAATCGTTTCTGGAAATATTGTTGATTTTTTCTTGTAGCGGAGTACTTTTTGTAGTTTGCCCACAAGCGGTGAATCTCTTGTTCCAACGTTATTTGTTGCTTGATTATTTCCTCAAAATCTCCCATTATGGTGAATTATAACTATTGTAGATTTTCACTGATTTTAATGATTAGCACTTTTCCGTTATCTAAGTTACGGTAGGCTTGTAAAAAAACTTTCACTTTATTAAAGCCTTTATCTAAGCTACGGCACGCTTGTAAAATAAACTTTCCCGTTATTAAAGCTACGGTACGCTTGTAAAATAAACTTAAACGTTTTCTAAGCTACGGTACTCTTATAAAATAAACTTGCCCGTTATCTAAGCTACGGTACGCTTAGCCACTACTTCTTAGCGGCTCGAAGGACCAATGAATAAAACTTGTTGTTTTATTGTTCTGACAAATAAAACACACCTGTTTTGTTTGCTATATGTTTTATTAGTGTCTTTAAATTAGTATTAAATGAAGTTTATAAAACAAAATAGAATAATTAAACTCAGCAATTTGAGTGCAAGTTACTCAAACTGTGGTTGACCTATATTATGTTTAAAACTGCTTATTTAAATATTTTTATGCAAAACCAATTATTGCGACAATAAAATGTAATAATTGAACATTAAGTTTGACCTTATTGTTGTGCGCGTGCTGCATTTCGCAATGCCGGCTTAAAGTTGCACACAAGAACTGACCAAGTTAATGCCTGTTTGCAATTAATATCATTTAATTCATCATATTGATATTAATATAAAATCAACAGTAAGTTTATTCTAAGAACAATTTATATTCTAATACCTCTATTAAATAACCCGGTTATTTCTAGTTCTTGGAAGGCTCAAGCTATAATGAAATAGAACCTGGCTCCTTGGATTCACCATTTGCTGCAAAACATAATTCTGTATTAGTTGAAAGACCACTTACGCTATCTATTCCAATAGCGATTTCAAACCAGTTCGAAGTATCTCAATATCATTTGCTATTGCCTGATATTGCTCCATCTCTTTCATCATCACCAGCCATGCCATCTCCATATAAATTGCCACCTCCTCGATACCAGCAGCTATGCCATCACCGTATACATCGCCACGTCTTTTAATATCATCAGCCATGTCATCGCCAGATATACTATCAAAACCTATTTTAACATCAGCAGCCTTGCCATCACCGGATATATCTTCATCACCATCTACTTTTTCATCACGATCACATTTAAATACAAGTGATTATATACACCCAACAAAAAACGAAAAATTGTGAATGAAAACCAATCAATTTAGCAGCTACTTTAATCAAAAAATCGAACGACTTAAGTGATGCACTTACTAAAAGATTAAATTGTGCCACAGAAAACAACACTGATAAAATTCTATTCGGAAATTGGATAGTTTTGAGCTTAATAAGCTAAAAGAAGACCTACTGTTAGAAAGTCAACGAGAAATTTGTAATATTATTTGGAATTCGAAGGTTGAGCAGCTAAAAAGAAAATCTAATTAAAGGACCCCAAGTAAAAACGCGATAATTTCTTCTAATTCTTTTTTATATTTTTTCTTATTGTTCATTGCTTGGTTATTAAAACTCATAGTATGAAAAAGAATTCTGATGTTTTTTTTTTTTTTTTTAGACTTAACCAGCACTCAGGGGATGCCCCCTATAAATGCTAAGGCATTGTGTTGATTCGGAAGACGGGTGATAGTTAGTTGGAGGGTGGAAAGATGGAGTAGTGACGATGAAGATTTGATTTAAATTTACACAGATTGAAACTGTCGGGAAACACGCTCGCAGGGAGATTGTTCCACAATTTTATTGATCGACAGAAGAACGAATTATCTCGGTAATGCGATGTTCTATTGGGCAAAGTTGCAATGGTAAAGGGATGGGCTTGGAGAGCAGCCCGAGTGGACCTAGGAAACACACGAGCTGGCGTCAGGCCATCACCTATCAAATATATCGCACGTCTTTGAATCCGGTCCAGAAGCTCCAAATATCATCTTGAAGCCCCTGCCCAAATGTGCGAATTGTACTCCATTTTCGGCCTTATATATGAGGTATATATCAAACGAAGATCAGATGGAGTGAAGTATTTCTTACACCGTTTTAAAAAACCAAGGCACTTGGCTGCTTCTTTTGACACATCAAAAATGTGATCATTCCACCGAAGATCTGCTTGTATTGAAATGCCTAGAATGTCAAGAGCATCTGACTCTGTAAGATCTACACCGTTCATATAGAGGGGAGCTAAGGGGCAATTGATTCGCTTGTGGGTTAACAGACAACACTGGGTCTTGCTAGCATTAAACTCTACTCTATTAGCAAGACCCCACTCGGAGATTTTTCCCAAGTCATTATTAAGTGTGACATTCATATGTTGCCTCCTCCTCTCAATCTCCAAAGAGCTCGGGCGTTTTTTAAATGATTGAAGTGAAAAACAATTCTCGAAAGTTTTCCTTAAGTTTTCTGCACTTTTATTTTGCCTTCTTCTATTGTAGTGTCTAAGAAGTTCTGATGCACTAAATTAACTATTTCCTCAACAAAAATATTATCGAAGTGTCATATTTGCAGTTACACCAACATCGACGTATAGAAACCGATAGTTAGCATCAGAAATTACCATAATAATGATGGAATGAGTTCCCTTGTAGTTAAAATAAGACGATCCAGCTCTCTTCAGCGACCTTATTCTGCAATGCTTTCCTAAAAATTGGAACGTTATTAAGTAAAAATTGCTAATATTCATTTTGTTGGCTTACCATCGATTGCACCGATGCAATTTGGATCCCCACAATTCATAAAACCTGTTGGATATCTGCAACCGATCACTTTCCGAAGCTGGGAATTTAAGGAAATCTGCTTGCAAGACTGAATAAAGTGCTGGAATTGTTTCCTTCAGTATTCGTGAGATAGTTGATTGCAGTATTCTATATGGCAATTGTAGCGATTTTTGAGTTTCACCTAGAATTAAACGAAGAACATTACTTTTTAAAACATACAATTTATTACACTTTTAAGTACCTGTTGCTAAATAAAGTAATGCTAACTGTAGCCGTTCTGCTGGTCCAATACAATTGCGGAACTGTGTGTCCTGTTTAGAAATCAGGGGAAGAACTCTATTCAGAAAATCTTCGAACTGCGCCGAAGTCATTCTCAGAACTTTTCTATATATTTTGGTGTCCTCGAAGTGAATTTCCTTGAGTAGCTTGTGTGTAAAACTTAAAATATAAATGTGAGAATTCGTAATCCAGTGCTTTATATATTTAGGACATTCACCATCATCCTCTCTTTATTCTTTATTATTATTATTATTATTTATTATTGGATTTGGGGTACAATAAGACTTAGTCTTTTATAGTACACAATGGGTATAACATCGGCTTAACAATTAAACTTAAAATTAAAATAATTCTGATTCCGCAAGGTTACATTAACTTAAAACTACTGAATTTAGCAACAAGCTAGCTTAAAGTGCAAAATAGAAATAACAAAAGGTTAAAATTATACGCTTATAGGGTAATATTTGCTTAAGACTATTTTTTTTTTTTTTTTTTTTTTATAGATGAATTATAATATAATAAAAAGTCGACAGAAAGATGAAGTAAAGAAAACAGAAAGATGAAGTAAAAATTTGGTAAGCCAAGGTATAAGAGCAGTTGTGAAAAGAAAAAGAAGCATATATTTATAGATTTAAAGAATTGAAATATATAAAGATGGCATTTTTAAAGCTGGTTCGTGCAGTTATTTGTTTAATAAAAATAATTAATTAAATAAAAGAACTTTTTATATACAATGATCGCAAGTACTCTGTTTTTGTATTGAAATGTTTTTTACTACATTTTTAAAAACTCATTTTTTCAAAAACAAGAAAAAACATACTCTTTAAATTTTATCAGTATATTAAAACTTAGTTATGCTTAAAATTATTATTTATTATTATTATTATTTATTATTAGATTTGGGGTACAATAAGGCTTAGTCTTTTATAGTACACAATGGGTATAACATCGGTTTAAAAATTAAACTTAAAATTAAAATAATTCTAATTCTGCAAGGTTACCTTAAATTACAACTACTGAATTTAGCAACAAGTAAGCTTAAAGTGCAAAATTGAAATGGCAAAAGGTTATAATTATTCGCTTATAGGGTAATATTTGCTTAAGTATGTTTTTATTTTTTTTTTTATAGATGAATTATAATATATTAAAAAGTCGAATAAATAGAAGTAAAGAAGACAGAAAGATGAAGTAAAGAAAACAGAAAGGTGAAGTAAAAATTTGGTAAGCCAAGGTATAAGAGCAGTTGTGAAAAGAAAAAGAAGCATATATTTATAGATTTAAAGAATTGAAATATATAAAGATGGTATTTTTAAATATGGTTCGTGCAGTTATTTGTTTAATAAAATTAAGTAATTCATTCCAAAGTCTATTGGTGCTGATAAAAAAGAACTTTCCACTGTTTAGATAGTTAATTGTAGGCATAACAAGGTTAGTTGACCCTTGCGACTGAAAAAATTGTAGTTAGACAAAAAGATAATAAGGGCTTTGAGTGTGCATAATCTTGTGTAGAAATAGAATGTTGCGGATGTTCAAATATTCAAACAAGCCACAGCCCAGAATACCCTTACTCCTTAACGAAATATGATCATAGCGACTGATCCCGTATACATATCTAGCCGCGCTATTGAATGCTACCAAAAGGTTATGCTGAGATTGGGACTATAAACAACATCAGAGAACGTAATGTGTGGCATAACTAATTGCATAACAAGCATGCGCCGGGTTTCAGTTGGCAAAAAATCCGAAGAAGTACGTATACGTATATTTTTCCTATCGTTTTGTTAATGTGGTCAGTACAAGTCAGTTTTGAGTTCATTATAAATTCTAGATTTTTCGCTTTATATACTACTTCAAGTTTATCAGGCCCAAGGAAAAGAGGTGGAATATCTATAAAGCAGGAGTTACATCTCGCTATAGGCAGTACTTTAGTTTTTATAGGATTTATAAGGAGGGAGTTTGCAGCAGCCCAATTATTTAACGATGTCAAGTCAGAGGTCAGTCTATAAGTCAAGTCCTCTAAGAGTCCAGTAGGTCGCGAGAGATAGAGTTGTATGTCGTCGGCATAGGCATGCATAGTAGCGTATTTACAAACAGAAAAGACATCATTAATAAACACAGAGAATAGGAGTGGACCCAGGATAAATCCTTGAGGAACTTCAGTTACAATTACTTTTAGTGATGAATTATTATTACTAAAATTTACCCGTTGCATCCTACCCTCAAGGTAGTTGGATATCAAATTCACAGCACTAGAGCTGAGTTCAAAAAAGTTTTTTAGCTTGTAGCAGAGAAGGGTATGATTAACGGAATCAAATGCCTTCGAAAAGTCGACAAGGCAAAGTAACGTCAGAAAGTTCTGATCATAAGCAATTCTGATATCATCAAAATTTTAATCGCAGCTGTAGCACAACTGTGTCCAGTTGTAAACCCAGACTGCAAAGGAGACAGTAACTTATTTATGTTTAGGTATTCGTACATTTGATTGGCCAAGATACGCTCAGAAACCTTACCCAATGCTGGCAATATACTTATATGCCTGTAATCGTTAGGTACAGAAGCAGTTGCAGATTAAGCCACAGGCAAGACCGTGGCTGCCTTCCATAAATCAGGGAATCGGGAACAAGTTAAGCAGTGGTTTATAATATGGGTGGTTTATAATAAGACAAAAGGCATTACTAGTTTAATAAACTTAATGGGCATTCCATCAATTCCAATAGCATTTGAGTTTATCATCATAAAGCACCTACCAAGATAATCTTCATTAACAGTTTTGAATTCAAAAGAGGGAAACAATGAGTTCCTAGTCATCAGAGGTAGTTCATCACTGCCAGCACTGATGCAGAGATCGGGTTTCTACTTGCCATTAATAAATTATTGAGATCATCAGGATCTAAACTGCATTCATTAGATTTCTTACTGTACACTCTGTATTTTTTGATATTCTGCCATAACTGTTTTGAATCAAGGTTCGGGTTGAGCATGGATTTGAAAAAATTAATCTTAGCTTGTTTAATTAATACTGTAGCGTTATTTCGAGCTCTTTTAAAGTTAACCCAGTTCGCATTCGAGGGATTTATTTTCCATTTCGTGTGGAGTTTATTCCTTAAGTCTTATAGCAACTAATACACGATTTGAAAACCAAGGACAACTGTTATTCAAAGCTTGAACAGTACGCAACGGAACATGGCAAGCAAAAATAACATTTAATTTATTCATGAATACATGAAGTTTCTCGTCAACCGAGTCATGAAACCAGCAGTCATCCCATCTCGTGCTAGCTAACCTTTGAAATAATGCAGATGAATCAATTGATTTGTAATCATAGTACGAAAAACTAACTGGATCATTTCTACTTAGATTTATATTGAGGCAGCAAAAAAGTAAATCATGATCGGACAAAAAGTTATTTTATAGAATTTAAAAAGCAGTGAAATATTAGAAATTAAGCAAACATCATGTAGGCTAGGTTCACAGTCACGCATATAACGAGTGGGAACACTGTTATTTGTAGTTGTCAAACCGCACAGAGAAGACAGGTAATGGAATTGGTCAGTAGCTGAGTCATTGCGCAATAAATTAACATTAAAATCGCCACAAACAAAGAGAAAGTCATACTCGTTAATCTTATTAGTTTAATTGGAGAAGAGTGGTTCTAGGCTATGGCAACGAAGAGGGTTATAAACACACGATATTAAGATTTTGCAATTTCTATCAAAAATCTCAACATTAAGAAACTCACAGACTTCATTACATTTATTGATAAACTTAACATTGAGATTAGACCTACAATATATAGCAACACCACCACCTCTTCTGATACACCTGTCGTTACGGAAAAGTTTGTATCCATTAAAATCATAGTGCGAGCCAGGAATTTCACTTTTAAACCACGACTCCGAAACACAAACGACATCCACAGATAAGTTTTCAAATATATATCTTGCATAGTCGAGTTTTAAACCGTTTAAACTTCGAGCATTAAAATGAATCATATTTAACCCATTTCGCTGCTTGCACAGAACATTAATTAAGGTCTTATAGTTGTTCACAGCACCATTAGGTAAAGTATTAGAATCAGCCATAATAGACATAAAACGAACCAACTGCAAACATTACAAAGTAAAAGATGTAAAAAAGAAGGTAAGTACTTGTCCAGAAGGAATAGAACGAGGAAATAATAACAGCGCATTAAAATATAGAAAGAACACAGAAGAGGAAAAAGAGAATATACCAATTGCTTAAGGGTAAGCCCATTACAACATAATGTCACAAAAATTATACTTAACGTTACCAATAAAAGATAAAAATAAATTTAGATGAACAGGTACATATTCCAGCGATGCAATTAACGTTCAGCTAGCTATTATCAACCCAATGCGCTTCACTATTACGATCTGCTCTGACATACACCTCCCACGAAGAGAAAAAACAGCAGACAACTTGTATCCTCTCTTTTTTTGCTCAGCATAAATCATAACCTGCCGATTCGCCTAAGAGAGACTTTCATGCATAACAAAAGGTTCATCACGACCACAATCAATGCCACTCAGCATAAGCGGCCTCTTTTTATCTTTACGAAACGCTGCCACAGCTTTAAGGAGTTGGTTACGATCATACGCTGACGTCAGCTTAACAACAACAGCAGGCTTGTTTCTGTTCTTTTCATTTGACCTTAGCCTAAAAATATCACGCAGCTTAGGAGCATTACTCTTAACAACAGAGCAAATTTTTGCAAAAACACTGTCCAGATTTTCGCTTATTGCAAGAGGAATACCATGTATTATGACGTCAGCAGCAACCGCATCGTTCTCATATCTTTCCACTTGTTTATTTAGAGCATCAATTTCGTTGTTTACTTGAGATGACCGTGCATAGTAGTTATTGTTAGATGTACTTTGTTGCTTCAGTAGTTCTATCTCATTCTTCATGAGGTTTATATCACCACACAGTGCTTCAACAGCTAGTACCCGCTCAGCAACAGATCGCAAAGTCTCTCTCAAGTTCGAGAACTCAGCTGATAGTTCACCAAACCTTTCCATAACTCTGCCCTCACTTGTTCGAAGCTCTTCAGTTAGTTTCTTTACGATGTTCGTCTCAATACATGCAAGCTTCACATTTAGTGTTGCATCTGAATATGTTGCAGTTGACGGGGATGACTCATTTCATCATGACAAACAGTTGGTTTGTTTGATGTGCTTCGTAAATTTTTTTTTGTTGTTGCAGGCTCGACATTGTTAATAAGACGACCGAGTAAAATTTATTTAGCGCGACAAAACTGAAATATTAATTTATAAATTTGTAGCAAAACTAAACACGGCAAATCAAAGATAATACATCAGATGGAAGCAGCGACGTTAATTAACACACTTTGAAAGCATAGGCGAGATTGACAGCGTATTTACAGACAATAACGTTAAAATTGCAGGCGCCAGATAAAACACGTCTATTCAGTTTGCATTTTATTTATACTTGTTTTTTATTTTGGGGTCTTCATTTTCTTTACATAGGAAAACAGCAGATGCATTTAATAAATTTATGTGCACTAGGTAAGTTGCTTCTAAATCACCAAACATTTTTTGCGTATTTTTTTTTTAATTTACTGGAAATTATTATTATTTGCTTCGACAAAAATGACAGCGAAAAAATAAATACTTGATCGAAAGTTAACGACGAACGATTCGAGAGAAATGTCAAAAACAATGCAATAAATATTAAGTCCGTCCCTCATTTTTATGTCCAATTCTGTTATATGCGTACTCACTCACGCCAATTGAATTTATGCATTCGCACTATTTTAACTGCTCTAGTTTTCATTTTCAATGAGAAAATATGAGCAATTTAATGAAGTATCATACAGGCCTTAAGATTTATTCTTCATTTGTTGATTCTAACAATTCAGTGTCGAATAATGTGAATCGTAGCTATTTGTGTTAAAATAAAATGATAAAATATTTTTTTGTCGTTTAGTTCGTCTTTTCTTAGTTCTAATTATTATAATTATAGCTACTTAAGAACCACTCAATAGGCATAAGTATGGTTTCTGATAATGAGTACTGATGGTTTTTAATTTAATTCATTAATTTGTTACAAGTTATCCTAAGAGAATTGCGTGAATTTTGTTTTATTCACAAAAAATAAAATCTTTAAAAAAATACAAGTGGTTGTTAGACTTCTAGGCATTGTTTTTTAATTCGATAAATATATTATTTTCGGAATAAAACCTGTTCCTTTTTTAAATTCAACAAACAATTTTTTGTACTTTTGTCATCCTAAAGTTGAAAAAACCGCCTCGGTATCCGGAAACTTGGGAATTTGTACGTAATAAATGAAGACAAAATAAAGAATACAGAATAATAAATGTAGACAGATCTAATGAAATATCCAAATATGTTAGTGTTAGTTAGGTGATAATACAGTAAAGTTGCGGGTAGATACGGAAGCAGATATCTCCTTATTAAAAAATTACATGTTAAACGATTTATATATCATAGGTTCTCAAACTTTTTAGGTCTACCTCCACTTTTTGAATTTACATTTTTCAGCATACAACTTTAATGCGCAACGATCAGTAGATCCAATCTCGACCATACATTTTTTGTCAGTAATAAAATTTTGAATTTTAAGACTCAGTCTTTATAAAAAATAAGATTTTAATCAGATTCAAATTATTAAATAAACCTCTTTTATCAGTTAGCTATCCGCTTCATCCTCTTAATTGTCTGTGATTTGAATTTTATTAGATTCACAAACGAGGTTTCAAATGTTAAAAGCATAGTCGAATGATGATTTTTTTTTTTGACATACGCCCACTTTTTGCATGGTGCTTAGCAAAGGACCTGCTTGTCCCTATGCTTCTTGTCTAATCACGCTAATTTTTTTAGACTACGGACCAAAAGCATTTATAGTATGTGCTATTATACCAAAGCATATATGTGCAAAATATGTTTAAATTCGGTCAAACGGTCCGGAGCTCGATTTAAATTAATGTGTCCCGCCCGCTGTCTAATGCCTCTCACTTTTCGGGACTATTGACTGCTCATTATAACAAAGAATGTATGATATGTGAAAATTTGGATGAACTCGGACAAACAGTGTAGGAAGAGTTCGATTAAAATTAGTGTCACGCCCTATAAAGTCCTGTCTATTTTTTAGACTACAAACTGCTCAAATTACCAAAAATAAATATATGTGCAAAATTTGATAGAAGTTAAAGTTTGATTAAAATAATGTGCCGCCTCCTGCCTAATACCACCCCTTTTAAATAAAACAGACTGCATTGCCATTAAATTCACATGCATAATGATGTTTTAATTTGTTGAACAAACTGAAATGTACTTTATTTTCGACGAACCGCTTAACACCCTTTAAATTTAATAGAATCGTCGACATAAATAGGCGCTGTAAGCAAAAATTGCAATATCAAAAAACCAATGCCAACCTACGACGCAAGTGACTTGCGCATGTATAGATGCGTACGTCAAATACCACAAAATTTGACATCAGGTATTCTGATATGCGAAAAAAAGAAAGTTTAATATAAATTTAATATAGAGGAAAATAAGATAGTTATCACTCGTCGTGCTTTGCTTCGCTTTATTGTGTCTTGTACTAAAGCACTCAGACTTAGAGTTTTTTTGCGATATTTTGAGATTGAGCAAAAGAAATAGCATCAAAAGTTTTGTCGTACTCAAAAAACCTAAACACAAATGTTCATCCAAAT
Source organism: Coremacera marginata (assembly GCA_914767935.1). NCBI lineage: Eukaryota > Metazoa > Arthropoda > Insecta > Diptera > Sciomyzidae > Coremacera > Coremacera marginata. Next base: position 86,459,888 of record OU612044.1, on the reverse strand, counting down.
CGGATGAGCGTTTTTGGAGTTATACACAATTCCTTACGAGATTTGTACTACAGTGCCCTTTGAAATTCAAGATAGAGCAGAATAGATAAGTCCAAAACGCTCACCGTTTCCGAAAAGCCTTAAAGCTACGGTGTATCTCCACTTACCGACATCGACAAAATTTGTTGTTGTTTTCGCGGGTAAAAGAAAAACCTTGAATTTGAGAGAGCTTCTCAAACAATGAGCGAGAGAAATGGATATTGCTAAACTTCCAAAATTTGACGGACGAGTATCCGAAGTGAGACGAGTATCCGAAGTAGCCACGTAGTATACTTGGCAGAAATTTGAAAATATTGTGTCTTTTTATATGCAAAAAATGTTCTCTTAGTTTTTTCTCATTTGTTTTGTTTTTGATAAATAATGTGCATTTATTTGGAATTTTTTTTACATGTGCGCGAACCGGTTTTAACTTTTTTTAATTCGCCAACCGATTGCGGCACTGTCAGAACGTGGTAGCGGTCAATGTTCACGGTGTCCATACATTTATTAATTTCGCTTCAAACTTTTATTCGCTTATCAATTCAATTCAAGGGTGATTGAATACTCGTACCTTGTTTTTTTTCTCCTTATTTAGACTTCCATGCCACTGAGGAAATATTACATTACAAATATTTGATATTCGGAAAAATTTGATTATTGTATTCATTATTCTATTTCATATATCACTATTCATTCAAATAAAAAGTTGTTTCTATTTTCCAACCGCCCACTAGCAGCGTCTCAGCGCCCCCAAATTTTCATGAGCTCAATACCGCTCCCCAGGGTGCCTTCAGCGCCCACAGGGTGGAGAGGGGGCAATAATGCCCACTTTAAGAACCTATGATATAGATGGTAATGATATTTGTAAGATAAATGGAATAAGTAGTGAAATAACACGTTTTTTAGGAAGTTTTAATATTACATTAAGATGGGAAGATAGAAACATAGTACGTAAATATTATATAATGGATGAAAACTCAAATTGCTTAGTAGATGAGATTTAAGGCAGAGATTTTCTGATAAAGAATCGTTTCAAAATAGTTTATGAGACGTATAGACTAACAATAGCGGCCAATGATGATGAGTTTGGTATACCAATGAACATACAAATAATAACACTGGTCAACAATTTCGCAACTTTCTCGTGCCATACGAACTTTGATAGCTAAAACCGATTTGACACTGGCTTTTTCAGAATCTGAAATATACAATGTGAGCAGCACACAAAAAAAGCGATACATTTTTAATGCGTGTGAAGTAGAGCTTCAGCTCAAACATGTGTTTCGAACTACACGTGTTCACGGAAGTTCGAACTCCGTGTAGTTCGCTTTTTGAAACACGAACTTGAACTACACGTGTATTTCATTCACGAACTACATGTGCAGTTCGTATTCACGTGATTTCTGCATTCACGTGAATAGTATTCACGCATTTAAGGCATGAGCCGAACTTTTAAAAGTTCTTTTGTGTTTTTGAGAACAAAAAATTACTATGTTATTTAGAAGACTTCTTGCTGCATTTTTTTGTTTTTAATAGCATCTGTGCATTCCAAGTACATTATTTGGTCAGTTTCTGGGCGCATCTTTTGGAAAAACAAAAAAAATTGCATTTAAATGATGCCCAATCCCAGTTGAGCCCCTTATCAAAAAAAAAACCCTTAGTCCTCTTCTAGGAACCCACAGAAATGTTAAAAGTCTAAATGACGCACCTAGTAACTGTCCAAATTCCATCTGAATCCATTGTCCACAGAAACATTCATTCCCCTCCTAGGAACCCACAAAACCCTCAAAAATGCCAAATGACGCATCCAGGAACTGTCCAAATCCCAGTTGAATACCTTGTCCAGAGAAACCTTCATTCCTATCCTAGGAACCCACAGAACCCAAAAAAGTCCAAATGACGCACCCAGGAACTGGCCAAATCCTAGTTAAATCCCTTGTCCACAGAAACCTTCATTCCTGTCCTAGGAACAAACATAACCCTAAAAAGTCCAAATAACGCACGCAGGAACTGGCCAAATCCCAGTTTAATCCCTTATCCACAGAAACCTTCATTCCTGTCCTAGGAACCCACAGTACCCTAAAAAGTCCAAATAACGCACCCAGGAAATATCCAAATTCCAGTTGAATCCCTTGTCCACAGAAACCTTCATTCTTGTCCTAGGAACCCACAGAACTCTAAAAAGTCCAAATAACGCATCCAGGAACTGTCCAAATACCAGTTGAATCCCTTCATCACCAGTTGAATCATTGCTGTCAATCCAAATCCCAGTTGAATACCTTGTCCACAGAAACCTTCATTGCTGTTCTAGGGACCCACAGAACTCTAAAAAGTCCAAAAGACGCACCCAGGAACTGGCCAAATCCTAGTTAAATCCCTTGTCCACAGAAACCTTCATTCCTGTCCTAGGAACAAACATAACCCTAAAAAGTCCAAATAACGCACGCAGGAACTGGCCAAATCCCAGTTTAATCCCTTATCCACAGAAACCTTCATTCCTGTCCTAGGAACCCACAGTACCCTAAAAAGTCCAAATAACGCACCCAGGAAATATCCAAATTCCAGTTGAATCCCTTGTCCACAGAAACCTTCATTCTTGTCCTAGGAACCCACAGAACTCTAAAAAGTCCAAATAACGCATCCAGGAACTGTCCAAATACCAGTTGAATCCCTTCATCACCAGTTGAATCATTGCTGTCAATCCAAATCCCAGTTGAATACCTTGTCCACAGAAACCTTCATTGCTGTTCTAGGGACCCACAGAACTCTAAAAAGTCCAAAAGACGCATCCAGAAACTGTCCAAATCCGATGTGAACCCCTTGTCCACAGAAGCCCACAGGATCTACATTCAGGAACTGTCCAAGTCCCAGTAGAATCCCTTGTCTACAGAAACTCTCATTGCTGTTTTAGGAACCCACAGAAATCTTAAAAGTCCAAATGACGCACCCAGGAGCTATCCAAATCCCAGTTGAATCCCATATCCACAATAACCTTCATTCTTGTGAGTTCTGTCCTAGAAGCCCTCAGAACCGTATAAAGTTCAAGTGACGCACCCAGAAACTGGCCAAATCCTGTACATGGAATCCACAGAAGCCATAAAGCCATAAAAGTCAGAAATGCATCAAGAAGTCTTCTAAATAAAATAGTAATTTTTTGTTCTCAGAAACACAAAAGAATTTTTGAAAGTTCGGCTTATGCCTAAAACACGTGAATGCAAAAATCACGTGAATACGAACTGCACGTGTAGTTCGTGAATAAGATACACTTGTTGTTCAGGTTCGTGTATCACGTATTATGATTTTTAATTAAATCCAGTAATTCGTTACAAGTTATCCTAAGAGAATTGCGTAAATTTTGTTTTATTCACAAAAATTATCGTTATGAGCATAAAACGGCTTAAATATTGGTATGAAAAGGTACAGTTACTTATATGGAGATATGTATAATCTGATACAAAAAGTGCAATTTTACTTTTTTTCATGAAAAAAATTAGTTTTTTTTAGTTTAAAAATACAGGTCCTTATAATAAATTTTGTTAAATATAATTTTTATTATTTAATTTGTTATTGTTAATAATATTACCAAAAATTCACTTAATCCTGTTTCATTTAAAAAAAATTATCATAATAAATAAGAAACATTTTAAATATTGGTACGAAAATGAACTGTTGCTTTTATAAAGATTTCGATAATCTGAGAAATATAGTAAGAAATATAGTATTATACCGAAGCTAAAATACCCCCCCCCCCCCCCCCCCGCGGACGTACTGAAATATATCTGAAGTCTTTAGACGTCTATAAAATTTTTAATTAAAGCGTCTATAAACGGTTAATTTAATTTTACCCTTAGCTGCCACATAGAGTAATTTGTAAGCAAAGTAAAATGCCCCACCCACTTTTCTAGTATAAAGACTCCACATTTTACCGTTGAATATATGCATGGGTTGGATAAACGACGTGGGCGGAACTTGGGTACATACAGACACGATGTCATTCAGTTTTAGATATTTACGAAAGTTTTTCAATTTGGATCCGATTTTGCCAAATATCAAAGAGTGGCTTATGTTAAATATCAAAGGTTTTATAAAGGTTCAATAAAGCCACTTTGTATGGGAGGTAGGCGTGGTTTTCACTCGATTTGGCCAAATAGCATAGTGATAGTCTTTATTATACATAAAAGCCTATGTGCAAAATTCCAAGACATTTCTGCAATTTGAGCAGATTTTTAAGGGATTTTACGATTAATATAAAGCTACTTTGTATGAGAGGTAGGCATGGTTTTTATCCGATTTTTCCAAATTTCATTGTCAGAATTTATATTGACGACAAAAGCTTATATGCTAAATTTCAAGGCATTCGTTTAAGTTTTGTGGATTTGAAAAACATTTTACGGTTAAAATAAAGTCAATTTAAATGGGAGGTGGACGTTGTTTTCATCCGATTTGGCCCATTTTTGAACTTGATCTTCCTTTTTTAAAAATAAACTTATGTTTTGAATTTCATTGCAATAGCTTTAAAATTAAGGCTGTAATCGTGTCGACAAACGGACAGACATACGGAAATCGACTCAGGAGGTGATGCTGATCAAAAATATATATATTTTTCTATACCTGCCACACCCCCTTGGTGTTACAAACGGAATGACAAAGTTAATATACCCCTTACGGAGTACGCGTTGGGGTATAAAATGGCAATGGAACTTTAAATTGAAAGAAGGAATATTAACCTGGACCTATTTTATTAAATGTCCACTGAAAAGGTTAATTTTTCTAAATTGACAATTAAAATAAACCTCTTCTTTAATTGTAATTATGTTAATTTTCTGGTAAGTTTATTTTATCCTCCATCTGACACAGAGAATTTTTCAATTGAATTAATTTTTCTGTTCGTCCGTCACCTCTCTGCAGACAATGGCAAAACTCAGAGAGTAAAAACTGCCCTGAAATGCTTCTTGAGAAATTAAGCCGTTCGGAGTCGGCGTAAAACATGTAGGACCAGTTCTCGATCATTTGTGTGCAAAGATTTCACATCACACACAACACAATTGATCATAAGAAGCTCGGTCAAAGTCCTTTCAAGGGCGAGATGGCCATTTCGTTTTTTTTTTTATTTTATCTGGTTTTTAACAAATTTTAACAAAATTCAACAGTGTTCTATTGTAAGAAAAAATTATTGAAAAATATTATTTACAAAAAAGTTATACTTGTTGGAAGTTGTCATACAACTTTTGCGTTGCACTTACTTTCTTGCCGCTTGAAAAAACTCTAAACTTAAACACATCTTTTTTTAAAAAAAAGTGGTTGTTAGACTTCTAGGTATTGTTTTTTTAATCAGATTAATATGTTACTTGCGGAATAAACCCCCACTTATTTTTTTAAATTCAACAAAAATTTGTTTGGACTTTTGTCATCCTAAAGTTGAAAAAACCCCACTGTGTCCGGTATCCGGAGACTGGGGAATTCTTACGTAATAAATGGAGACAAAATAAAGAATACAGAATAAAGAAAGTTGTCCTGTTTGCAAGAGTAAAGGTATGACGAAAAAATTAAGCACAAAACTAAATCCGAGATTTTCAAATTAAGCAAATAGTAGAACATATTGAATTTGGGTACCAAGACTGTTCATTAATAGTAGTACATTTTAAGAGTAGTACATGTACCAATATTGTACTACTTTCGTCAGTACTGCTTTCGTATATATCGATAAAAGAAAATGTCCGTGGCCAAGTCGCGGACCACTGGGTCCGGCTCGTATATGTATAAATATGCCTATGAATAAAGAAACATTAGTGGTATTCAATTAACGCCGTATTTGTGGTGTAAATAGCGTATGTGCCGTAAATTCCCTATGGGAACAAACTAACTTGTTTTTAAAAACAACTAATTCAAAAACTAGTTTAAAATAAACCAGTATATGAACTACTTTGAATTATATTAAGGCGGCATCCACTTCAATATATGAAGTAATTGAAATACTACTTAAAAAACAGTGATTGATAAACTACTTTGAATTATATTAAGGCGGCAACTACTCTGATGTTGGCATGTTTTAATTGAAAATTTTTATTAGATTACAAGCTTATATATATTTAACCATGTTATTTAATCAAATATTCTTAACTTTTGGCCATCAGTAATAGTTTTCAATTGGTTATTTTAAAGCAATTAAAAAAATAATTTAAATGTAACTAATTTAACAAGTAGTTGAAAATATATGCAGACGACAGTCAATTGACTTATTTAGCGGACATCACCATACAAAATAAGTTAGTTCGTTCTATGGAAAAAAGTCAGAATTTCAACTAGTTGGGGTTGACAAAAAACTACTTTATCAACTACTTTTAAATTAGTTGATTTTCCTACAGGGTTCATACAACTTACCACACATACGCAGTTTACATCACAAATACGTCGTTCATTGAATACCACTATTTATTGTATATAGTACTTATTTGTATTAAATTACGATTTTAACGATTTTCCTGGTGTGAAAATGGCGTTTTTTTTCACAGCAAGCCTGCTCGAGAGTTATTTTATGCTTGTTCTTCTTCTCTCTTTTGAGCTAGAAAAAGTACGGAAACTCGTTTTAGCAGCTTGTAAGTTACTATAATCGAGTACGTAAACAGGCTATTGTTTATGTTTTCGCCATCGATTATGATTCAGAGTTTGCAAAGAAATAAATATTTGCTTATAAAATATTTTCTCTTTAATTTTATTATTAATAGTGAGTATTGCAATAATAGTAAGTTATTATTAGTGGAAGTGAAGTAATTTGTTAATATCGTGTTATTTAGTTGAAAACGTTAAGTGAAGCATGGAAAACTTTTAGTGCATATGGAGCAAATTGAAATTGATATATAATTATATCAATTTATATGGATGAAGCAAAGAAGAGAGCGAAAACAATCGGACATTGTTTTTTTCCAGAGCTTGCTATTAATAAAACATTTGCTTATTAACGCACAAATATTTACCATGTTTCGTTTCATTGTAAACATAACGAACTATTATTAAAATGAAAGTTTAAGCGATAATTAGTGAAAACATAACAATTGTTAAAAATGTTAATATGCAGCAATAGAACAACCTTAGCAGCTGCACATGCATATGGCCGAAACTAAATATATTTTCATTGGCGACATTCATGATTTTAAATCTTTTGTTTATTTAAAAGCACAATAATTTTTATAGTGGCTGCATTCTATTCGAAAGAGCGCTCAGGTAGCGAAGTAGTATAAATTTTTTTGGCTTCCTATAAAGCCTTTTCCACACTTGGTCAACGCAACTCCAACTCAAGTTGCTAGCCTGCGTATTTATACCAGAACCTTCAGATTAAGCAACTTGCACGCAACAAGTTCTCGATACGTTCTCAACTTGTTCAACGCAACGCGGCTTTCCGCCATTTTCATCGGCGGCTTGTTGCATCAGTTTGTTTGTTTTGTAAATTCAATTATTTGTAGTGCAGTTCGCTATATATTAATCACGGTGAATAAGTTAATTAATTAGTTCCTTTTTTCATTAATAGAATTAAGAAGAAGAAAAAATAGTTTGCAGTATAAATGGGCAAGTGTTAAATGTCAAAATAGTATAAGAAATCGAAAAGCATGAATTATTATATAATATTATATAATAACGCATGTAGCACGACTTAAGAAGCAAGTCTAAAAGCATTCAGTTTACAGTTGCATTGTTTTTCAACTTTTTTGCTGTTGCGTTGAAGTTGCGTTGGAATTGCGTTGTCCAAGTGCGGAAAAGGCCTAATGATGACCGTTCAGGGAAGATGTTGTGTGAGAGCTTTATGCTACATACCATTCAGCCCGTTAGTTGTGAAACGGCTACGTAGCAAATTACCCGTTGAATGCAGCCAATGTTTGTTTATTCATTTGCTTCACTCTTAGCTGTGTTGCACGAACCGTTGTTTTTGACAGAAGATGGTTTGCTTGTAGAAGAGAAAATCAGTCCTAATTAATGCTACCTGGGTTTTTTTTTCATGGGTGTATCCGGCTTGGTGGTACCTGCAGTCTTTGGTGGTTGTCTCATCTGGGTGTTTCCGGTTTGGCGATACCTGCATATTGGTTGCATGCCTGAGGCTGTCTCTGTTGGTTGCCTTTGTTGGTTCATTCCTGCAGGTTGGATGACTACGTCATGCGGGTTGCATAACTTCTTCGAGCACGTTGTATAACTACACCGAGTACGTTGGATAACTACTTCGATCACGTTGTATAACTACTTCGAATGCGTTGGATAACTATTTCGAGCACATTGTATAATTCCCAGTGAACCAAAACTACCGTTTTTGAATTCATTTATTAACTTTTTCGGGTAGAAACGTTCATTTTCGGCACTCATAAAAGAACCCTTTTTATATCATTCGTCGGACTAAAATGCCTCTCAAAAACTAACCTTATTTTGTTCGCAAATTAATTAAAAAAGAACCATAAAAGTTATTTTTCGGCACTCGAAAAATTAACCCTTTTTGAATCAATCGCAGGACGAAAATGCCTCTCAGAAACAAACTGTTTTTTTTTCTTCGGAAATGAGTTCAAAAATTAACCATACAAAAGTTCTTTTTCTCTGAATTGCCTCTCAAAAACAAACCTTTCTATGTTCAATAATGAGTTAAAAAAAGAACCTTTCTGAATTATAAATTTTATTATTGCATAATACTATTTATAATTACATATCGATATTTTGTTAAAGAAGAAATGATTATTACTAAAATTAAAAATCATATTAATCATTGGGTTAATAGGATTAATATACCTGGGCTGGAATTCACGCATTCTGGTTTTAATGATATTGATGTTTCAAAGGGGAAAAGCCGTGATTGTTTTCCAATTTGACAAACTTCCAAATTATATATGAAATATCAAAATAGTTAAGTTATTAATTGGGGAATTAATTTGATTACATTTTTGCTTGGAATGTTTCCGTGGTTTTCATTCTATTTGGGCTTGATTTTAATTTTTGATAGAAATGTTGAAAATTTTTATACGTGTAGCAGTACATCCATCTCGCACTGGTAAAAAAGTTCATATGACGTTTGTACGAAGGTTAACATTTTCATTTTAAGTTCCTTTATTTACCTGATTTTAGAATATAAAGAGTAACATTTATGATTCATTTGTGAACTCATTTATGAACAAAAAATGGTTCGTTTATTAGAAATTGTTTCCTACTGATATGATAAAAAAAAAATATTCTTTTTTGAACTCATTTCAGAATGCAAAAAAGAAACATAAATGATTCATTTCCGAACTCATTTATGAACAAAAAATGGTTCATTTACAAGGAAGTCTTACCTACTGAAATGATACAAAAATGATTAATTTTCGACTCAAAATAAGTTTTTAATGAATTTCGCAAAATATGTACAATTTTTCTTTATGGGAAAAGCTTTCACGAATTTAATCTTTTTAAAAAAACAAGAAAAAATTAAAAAAAAAATTCTAACCAAAAACGTTCGCAAAACTCTCACCTTACTCAACACCACATGGTTCAGTGGGTTACTTCGAGCGTCGACCTCTTTGCCAGGTTCTCACTTGAGCTGGTTGAAGCCGGTTGCATGGAGTGTGACCAGAAGTTTTTTGTAGAAATATGCATTTTGTTAAAAAAATATATGCTCAATATTCCACTTACAATTTTTATATTCCACAAAAATATTCCACTTTTAATTTAAAAGATACGTATAAACAAAATTGATTATAGATGTAAAAGAAACACAAAAACAAATTTAAAAACATGCATTTGTTGATTATTATCAGACTTTTGTTTGCATATTTATGTATTTGACACCTGGTCAATTTGTCGGGTCACAAAAATTACAGAAATAACACATTCCTTTTCACCATTCTGATCCCTCTTCTATTTCCTTGATCTAGCATTTGTAGAAAAATTGTAAATAAAAAATTGTAATGTTAAATAAGCAAAACACCGCATTGTAATATTAACTCTATCTATATCCAAATGCCCTCTTCTTACATTGCCGTCTACCACCCATACCTAAGCAAAATTTAGTTGTTCTCCCATTTAGCTTTCCATCTTAATAATATTTTAGCATAGTATTGAAAATTAGTACATATTTTTACTATGTGTATAAAATTTGTTAGTATGTAAGTTAGTATATAAGTTCCCCCTTCGTTCTTCTTCTTGTCTTTTCTTTTTGACGTGTTTTTGAAAATGTGTCGATTCATATGGGCGGATTACGCCCACTGAGAATTGCATATACACCTAAACAAGGTGCACACCTAAAACAAGGAAAGAGGAGAGAAAAACAAAAAATAAAAAAATAAATACAATCAACAACCTGTTAGAAAAATAAGTTAGAATAAGTATATTGCCTTGTTTGGCTAAATAAATACATAAATAAATAAATATTAAAAATCCGTATAAGAGTTTGAATCTAATTCTGCAAAGTTGGGTATGACAAGGAATGGTGATAGTTATCTTTTTCTACCTTCAATAAATTTGCTATTAAATAGTTCGAAAACAAATAAAAAGTTATAAAAACCATGAGATACAAACCAACAATCAAATTCATAGGCCTCGGCGTAAATTTGCAATGTTTTCTCGGCCCTTTTTTATTCTGCTTTTGTCCCGATAAGTAATTTGTCAAACTTGTGAACTAAATTTTTTTTTAAAAAATGTTTCTTATACGATTGAAAATTAAATATACATAATTATAAAATTAATATATACATATATATAATTAAATAAATCCAAACAGGTTATAAGCTACACAAAATGCAAAACAAAAATTCATGTTTCATATATGTTTTTCAAACCTTAAGACTTGTTAGTATTTTCAGCCTATACCGATGAGGAAAAACAAGAGAAAAAATTTTCCTAGAAGATCCTTGCTAGTATAAATTCTTCTCTTTCTTCAAAGGTAATTATTTATTTTATTAATAGAAGAAAAAAAATCACATAAGCTAGAAAGTAATTTATTTTAATTATTATGCGTAGGGTCATAGGCGACACTCAGGAAACTTGAAAATTTGCACCCGAGTCACCATAGAGACTTTCGAGCTGAGCTCCTGTTCCACATGACACCCATACCACCACATCATCTTCAAGGTTACAAGACCCAAGAAAAAAAGAAACCCTATTTTTTAGGGTTATACCCTATAAATCGTATATTGTAAGACTAAAGTGCGTAATTGAGCCACTATATAGCTTAAAAAGCTGGTGAAGAAAAACTTAGTTTACCCACACACATACCGAAACCGACTAAATGTAAAACAAAATAGAAATAATTAGTGGTAAAATGTTAAAGAAGAGTCGCCTATAAAAAAAAAGAAAACATATTATATTATGTTCAAGTGTTTAAAATATACGAACAAAAAACAAAAGTAGCACCCTTGCGCCCAGTCTCCATACCAAGAATGGATATAATCGCTGCTGTGCTCGGATCTCACCTTGCACAAGCTATAATGAAGGGTCACGATATAAAAATCCACGATACGCACTACTATACGGACTCCAGAACAGTCCTCGTGTGGCTACGCTCAGATCCGCCCAAATACAAACAATTCGTAATGTGTCAAAAATACAGGAAAAAACAGAAATTACAAAATGGCATTACGTTCCGTCTAAAAAAAATGTTGCCGACGCCGCCACGAAGTGGAGAACCACAAACGAGTTTGGTCCCGCGAATTCATGGTTTTGTGGATCAGAATTTTTGCGCTTGCCAAAGAAGCAGCAGTCTATGCATTATGTACCGGTATCCGAAGAATACGACTGCGAAACACGACAGGATCCACATTTTGTAGCTGTGAAAATGGAGAAAGGTCCAATAGTGGATCCAAAACGATTTTCAAAATGGGAACGCCTGGAACGATGTATGGCCTATGTGAACCGCTTCATCGATAACTGCAAAAAGATAATACGAATAACGCCAGAATTCAAAGCTGCATCCGTAAAATCTGCTAATCTCACTGCTGATGAGCTGCTATGGAACCAGCTCTTCCTTTATCGTATTGCCCAAGCCGAAGCCTACAAAAGCGAAATAAAAAACCTACATAAAAACTCACAGTACCTCTTGCCTAAGACTAGCCCTCTAAAGAAACTGTCGCCATTCATATATAAACATGAAATTTTGCGACAACGCGGGCGCTTAGAAAATGCGCCTGTACTAGACGCCACGAAAAACCCTATAATTTTACCAAAAACCCATACTTTTTAAAAACTATATTAGTAAACTGGTATCATAGAAAGTACAGACACGTAAATCATGTCACCGTTATAAACGAAATATTTCAAAGGTTTTGCATCCCAAGTTTGAGACGTATCCTGAGATCAGTTCGGCAAAACTGCCAGCATTGCAAAACCAGAAGCACAAATCCCATTCTACCAGAAATGGGGCACCTACCTGAAGCACGTTTGTCACCATACATGCGTCCATTTACATACGTTGGGATCGATTTTTTTGGCCCTTTTTTGGTAACACACGGAAGGCGCTCAGAAAAAATGGAGATGGTGTCCTGTTTACCTGCATGACTTGCCGTTTAGTTCACCTCGAAATAGCACACTCTCTAACAATGAATTCGTGTCTGATGGCAATAAAAATCTTTATTGCACGAAGAGACACACCGGCACACATATTCAAAAACACCACACCAGCAACTTGACTTTAGCATACTACAGGCTCAATTTGTAAGCGCACATACGAGATGGACTTTTATACCACCAGCAAGCCCACACATGGGCGGCGCCTGGGAACGCTTTGATTCGGTCCGTAAAAAACGTATTATACCAGATTATAACCCCAGAAACCAAATTATCTGATGAAAAGTTTAACAATTTATTTCTCGAAGTCGAAAGCATATAAATAGCCGCCCGATTTCATATTTGTCGGTGGACACACAAGACAAGAAGCTTTGACTCCGAATCCCAGTTCCTGGCTGAAAAATTTTGGAAAAGGTGGGTTGCTGAGATACTGCCGACACTAACTAAGCGTGCAACATGGCACGACAAAATCAAACAACTCAAAGAGGGCGATGTAGTGGTAATAGTAGACCCTAAACTTCCACGGTACTCATGGCCCAAAGGAGTCGTAATATCAACATATCCTAAAAAAGACGCCAAGTACGAAGCGCGATAGTTCGCACCGCCACGAGTGAGTATCACCGTCCAGCTACTAAGCTAGCTATACTGGATGTCAAATCGGGGAGACCAACAACGCCAGTGAATGGTATTGACTCGCACTCATCGTCATACCGGGGAGAAGTATGTGGCAACGTCTACGACTAGCCGTGTGAACACCGACACAAACAACATTTACTTTATACATTACTAATGAATTTACACATCACTAACAATATATATATATATTATTCTAACCAAGCATTATTCGCGATTACAACTTTTTTTTGATAACTTGTACTCGAGCTAGTTGGACATAGAAACCAAGAGTAAGATTCTTAAAATTATTTACAAACGTATTTTAAAATAAACTCTTTGATATAGTTTTAAAAGCTGTCCCAAGCTGTTCGCCAAATTCAGTCTCTTACTGGGCGGGCATTGGAATGCTGGATACTACATGTTTTTTATACGTAGCTTAAAAATAAAATTTTTAATACAGGAATTTTTTTCGCTTAAAAAACTTTAGTAGGCCTTAAGGGCATTTGGCATGCATATGACAAAATGATTCATATTAAAAATACTTGCGGGTGTCCAGGTGTGGGCGGTGTCTGCATTCCCTTTGCCCTTTACATTCTTCATCTGTGGTATGGTACTGATTGAAATTCTGGTTGTATTGGCGTGTGTAGGTGACAGGTGTTTTCCGTGTACATGTTGCTCCTTCCTGCCCTTTCTAGCTTTCCCTTCCTTTCCATTTATTTTTAGCGCTGTAGGCTGTGCGTGCTCAGTTTCGACTTAGGACCACCAAAGTGTGATCCTTACACAACGATACTTTAAAAGAAGTGAAGCAGTTCCGAATGCATGTCAAAATTTTAAAATGTTTTTCCAGAAGAATCAAGTTAACAAGTTATGACGATATTGAAAAAAAGACGATAATTTTTCTTAGAAAACATTTACTATTTAAACTATAATACTGTCCAACATATTTTTCACGATGAAATGATTTAAACATCTAGCTAAAGAAGACGTATGAATTTACTCAATATCACAAAAGGTTTGGTGAAGATAGCTGAAAAGTTTTCAGGTTCAAGTTGATTTTTTTAATTTTTTTTTTTTTAACTGTATTATTTTTGTACTGATTATAATTTGAAGGCTGAACTTTTGTTCATACTTCCTACGGCAAAGTTCCTTTCATCTTTATCTATTACTTTACAAAACAAACTATTGCTAGAATAACATTGACGACATTTTTGTATTTTTCGATATTTTCGTATATGTAGCACCACATTTTTTTTTTTTTTTTAGTTTTAAAGAAAGGGTGTTGTGCATTAGAATTGTTTTTTTATATCATCGCTATCATCAAAAATGTGACGAACATGATTCAGAACTATTCAACGTAAACACCTCAATAAATTTTCACTTAAACAAATAGTATCAGTAGTCTTTAACGGGGGAAAATGTTACACGTTCCTGTGTTAACGCTATAAGTGTTTTTCAAGTGTGTAAAACTATTAATTATATTAAAAATTCTAAATAAGTTCTGTCATTGAACTTATTTGTATAGTATGCTCAGCAAAGTTGTAGAGCAAGTCAATAGGCACTACTTTGCCGAAGGATTTATGAACCAGTAACAACCAGTACAAAAGTAATAGAACCCCAAATACATTTTAAAAATTTTACTTGAATCTCAAAAATTGTAAATGCCTATAAAAGTAATGTTTATCTTACTTCACTAAACCTTTCGTCGATTTGAGTACCAACATACGCCTACTTTAGCTGGGTGCTTAAATCACTCCATTCTTAGTCATTGACCTGGAATTTAGTCATTCACCTGGCAAGTGTAATTGGTAAATAACAAAAACCAGTACAAATTTATATACGTATCTTAGACTTTGTTCGGAAAAAAGAACGCCAATTTGTTCAATCAATATAAATTTCATGCGAACAGGTTTTTGATTTTTTTTTTTTGCTTTTCTAACAAAAGCCCTAAACTTTAAGATCTATTATCCTTATAATAGTCAATAACAGAATCCTTTTAAGAAACTAGCAAAAAAAAAATATACATTTCTGCATTAAAATTGAAAAATTGCCGCAAAAAGTCATTTTCCGTCCAATTTAAGCAAACAGTGTGTTATTGATGTTTTGCCATTTAAAATCGAGTGAAGAAATTGGTTTAAAGACGGCCTAATATATCTTCGTTTTAACGTAGTAGTACTGCAGGGTCCTGCTTGTAACAAATATAGGGTACCAAAATTTTGGGAAATGCGTCTTAAGTTTAAACTGCAACTAAATGAGTTAAATTAAAAAGAGTTACAGATTAGTTCAGTGAAGTAAAGTAAAAACTTGTATCAATTGAAACCACAACTAAAATAAATAAATATACATCATTTGTAAGTTTTTGAGTGAATTTTGGAGTGCAATGGGGCTTTCAGTAGACATGCTGAAACAGAATAGTGGAAACACTAATGACGGCAACACAGCCAGGAAGATTTTTAAATATGCTGAAAAATCTTCAGAAATAACCAGCATTAAATTGACATCATTTTAGAGTGCTTAGGCTTTGGGTTTCCAATAGACTCTGTTGCTTTTGGAAAGTATGCAGAGGAAGGAAGGAATCTTTACATATCTAATTATGCATTGTACTACATGCCGGTAACATTCCACAAAGTAACAATAAGTACTTTATTAGTTCAGTTATATATTGTAATTAAGTAAAATTTAAAGGCAATGTTTCATGGCGAAAAAATAATAAGTTCCTGTATACTTCCAAGATGCCAGCTCTTTGAAGCAGCTCAGGAAGCTAGAAACAAAGAGAACAGGCGATTTAGACAATGTTTTATACGAAAAACGTTAAGGATCGAAAGAAATAAAGATTTTTTACATAGATTATTAATTTTTTCAGATCCATATATAAATTCTTTGCGACAACCACCCGAATGTAAATGGTCCAACTTAACAGTAGATGTAATAAAACTACTAACGTCTCCAAAATTTCTTCAAGAAAATTCTGATTCGGATTCAGAATAAAAAGTTTCTACTAAGAAAACTCAATTTTAATAATAATTATTCAATATTTAATATTTATTTATTTAAGTAAGTATAGCAGACTTGCTACCAAACTAATGACAATAATACTGTTCTAGTTCTATGGAAGGTATGCGTGGCAGTTGACCTATCAAGTTGACCTATTTGGCAAGAGTTGTTTAGCTATTACATAAACCGAGATAAATGGTATCATAATAAAATTCGTGAAACCAAACTTATGCCAAAAATACTAATACGGTTTTTTGAGAGGTAGGCGTGGCAAACATATTTTAGATATTAGATAAGCTCAGATATCGAATTTTATAGCTATAAAATTCTTACAACCAAACCTTTGCCATCACTACTTCACCATTTAAATGGGAGGTGAAAATGTTATATCTCCAGCTATAGTACTTTTTGAGATAGGGGTTTTGGCACGCTAAAATTAAAAAAAAGACACACTGTTTGTCGCTTGCGTTGAAGCGTTATGTGAGCTTACTGTTGAAGCGTTATGCTAAAATAACTAAAATTCTTTCTTTCTCCTTTTGTTGTTGGATTTTGTTTTTATGACCGTGGCATACTGCTTGAGTGCGTGACTTGTATGCGATAGAACCTAGGTGTTCAAATCCCATCTGACACATAATGTTTTTTCTATTGAATTAATTTTTCTGTTCGGCCGTCACCTCTCTGCAGACAATGGCAAGCCTCAGAGAGTAAAAACTGCCGTGATAAAAAGTAAAAACTGTCGGCATAAGGCTTGTAGGTACATTTCAAAACACGCACAGCACAATGGATTATAAGAAGCTCGGTCAAAGCCATTTCAAGGGCTGAAATGGCTTTTTCGTTTTTTTCGTTCGTTTCGTTTTTGTTTTGTACACTGTTTGGTCACAGCGTCTTGATTTGTAACGAGCTTGTCCAAAGAGTCTTCACTTTTACGAAACTCCGCTTGATCACAGAGTCTTCAGTGTTAACGAAACTCTGCTTGACCACAGAGTCGGTGTTCGAATTCACAAGCAGATGCTCTTGTGTTGCAGAAAATTGAGCTCATAAGAGCCTTGAATTCTTCACAATAGAATTAAAAGTCTCTCAGAGCGAAAAGCCACGCTGTACCAACCGGTAACAGATGGCAGGCGGAGAACTTGTATCTTGGTGAGGCATGGTATACTTGCAGTACATATGCCAAACCCATGTTCCCCGGATCTCACCGTTATGACAATCGGGGATGGTGCAGGTGCTTGTATGGTAGCTTCAGCGTATCTTCCTAACGACTCTCCGCACCAACACCTTCAAAAGATGTGGAGAATCTGGTAAAGTACTGTGAGGAAAGGAACATTGGAGTGATAATAGGATGTGATGCCAACGCGCACAATACTGTGTGGGGAAGCACCAATAATAATGACAGAGGAGAGCAACTGCTTGAATTTGTGGAGAGGTATAATCTATTGGTAGCAAATAGAGGAGCACAACCGACTTTTGTTGTTGCGTGGCTAGCGTAACCCTCATTGACCCTCATTTGCAGAAGGATTCTGAACAGAATAGAAAACTGGAGGGTCGTGGATAGGCTAACCATGTCTGACCACAGATCCATTCAGTTTGAATTAAAGTATGGAATCCGACGCCAACGGATATTTCCGAATATGAAGAAATGGGGGAAGATCTCATTGCACCTTGGTTGTGGATAATATTCGTTACTTGCCTAGCGACTGGGTACGTTCCGAGAGTCTGGAGAAAGGTGAAAGTTGTCTTTCTTCCGAATCCCGGAAAAAGATTATGCGGTGGCGAAGTCATTCAAACCGATCAGCCTTGTGTCTTTCGTCTTGCAAACGATAGATAGAGTGTAGTTGACTGTCTTGATAGTACTTCGCTGATGTATAATCCTCTGAGTAGATGCCAACATGCGCATAGAGCAGAATTCTCTTCACGAGTTAGTAATAGTGACTAAAAAGGAGCGCTTTTCAGTAGGCAATGCGATGGCCACATTCATGGAAATTGAGGGTGCTTTCGACGAAATATGCTTTGGAAAGCTGCGGGAAGCCCTGATAGAGCGCGATGTCAACCCAATGATAGTAAATTGGGTAGACAATATGCTCAAGCACAGGGCTGTCAACATGCAGAATGGTAGAGTCAAGACTAGAGGTAGAGTAAGTAGGGGATGTCCCCAGGGAGGGGTACTATCGCCAACCCTGTGGAACATAACTGTGGACTCACTACTGGTTAAACTGGATGAATCGGGCATACACGATAGTTCATTGACACCATTTCAGACATCATGAAGGGAGCCCTCCGAATGGTGGAGGAGTGGTGTCGAGAACAAGGCCTTACCGTAAACGTAGGAAAATCAGACAATATTTTATTTACTAGAAAGAGGGCAGGTCTGAGCAGAAAACCACTCAGACTTTCTGGTGCTGGCATGTGTTAGAATAACAGGTGCAATACGCACCACTCCAACAAGCGCAATGCAGGTTCTGTTAGGAAGTCAACCTTTGGATTTAGAAATAAAGAAAACGGCGGAGCTAACAGTCCTCAGGATGTTGCGAAATGCTACGTGGCATGGATTAACGGCCCTACATGGTCATATGCGCATCCTTGATAATGTACATAGGAATGTCAGGGAGACGGGTATGCCTATGGACGGAAGGCAGAGAGTAAGAATAACAGGAAAATGTTATAAAACTCTTATAAGAGATGGAGTCATCTGTGAAGAAATCGCTGGTAACGATATCAATATATTCACAGACGGCTCTTTTATGAATGGCAGAGCCGGGGCAGGCGTTTACTCAGAAGAGTTGAGCCTATCCTGTGTACTGAGGTTAGGGAGGTTTGTGTCTGTGTACCAGGAGGAAATGCTTGGTATGGTACATGCACTGGACCACCTGATAGATGACCGGGTAAATAGCAAGAAAATTGTCATTGCCCTTGACAATCAATCGGTGATTAGGGGCATGCAGCATACAGGCGTCACTTCCAGGTTGGCCATAGAGTGTCTTACCAAACTCAATAGGTGCGCTCACACAAATGACTTTGTGCCAGTGTCCGGCGTTGGCAAGCATAAGATTGACCATTCTGGGACGCCCATTTATTGGCGAAGCTGAGATTGGTCAGCTGACCTGCAAGGATATGATTGGGGTGACAAAGGATGCTTATGTAAGGAGCATGCTCACGTATGAGGGCTCCGAGCGGTAGCATCCTTTGTCCAATGGGGACGAAAAGGGAACCACTCCGCTTCGTCCGATCTTCGGTCCACTTCGGCCAATCCCCGATTTATTATACATAACCAAATTACCATGCACTAAACACACTCAGCTACAGCGGCATATAATTGCACATTAGAGATACTTTCAGCGACCCCTCCTCTAGCCTTATAGTTTATAAAAAACTAAAAATCAATTACATTCAATTCAAGCAATTACAAGGCTATGATAAATTTTAATGAAGAACAAATTTTATTTGAGCCCCGCTTACATGTGACATTCCGTATAATCATTTATTAGTAGTGTTGGGAACAATCGAGTGATTTCAAATATCGATAGTTAGTAATTAATGATTTAAGCTCTCGAATGATTTTTTTCACTCATTGACTAATTTAATTTTTTAAGTTGGTATTAAGCCTATCCAATTTTTTACTAATAATTTATTATATAACTCGCCAATTTTTTATATAACTCGTTACTGACTTCATTTTGACTGTCGAGTGATATCATTTTAATTGATTTACTAATTTAATTTAAAAAAGGCTTATTAATTAAAATGACATGAATAAATTTGTATGTAATTCAACAGATGTTTGCAAAAAAAAAAAAAAAGGTTTTTATGTATATAATTTATTTTTAAGGCGCAACGAGTGAAGTATTAGAAATCAGATGGAATCAGAAAAGTCATAGCTCAATAAAATAAAAAGTTTTACAAAAAACTTGATACAAGGCACAACTTAAGGAACACGTATCTTACCAGCAAAAGTTAATTGGAAAATATGTATACTTGAGCACGTCTAAAGTATCTTTATTTTAAAAAACCAAGTTTGAGTTGAATCCATTCTTAAATGAAGATTCTCTAATCATTGGTACACAGCAGTGTAAGCAATATTGTAAAAAAAAAGAGTTTTAGAAGCTCAACTTCGGATGACCATAGAGACCAACCCTTGGGATAATATTACATGCAAAAGGTGTTTTTCACATGTTGGAGATATCCATATTACAAATTCTAGCAAAAATAAGTCAGCACGTCAACTTCGGTAAGACCCTGAATAAGAGGGTTTTGTCAATATTTCTTTCAAAGTGCGACGTGTTGTTGAGAAGAACAGAGAAGGCATTATGGCGGTGACGGTTGAAAGTAGATAAATAATCCCTCGTCTGCAATGCATACATGACTTTCTATTATCTTAATTTCTGCAAAGTTGTTCTTGTATGTAAACAAATACACAAAATTTTGTAAATGAAAAATCCAGACTTTACAGGAACACTTTCAAGGCCTTACACTTACACTTACACTTACACTTACACTTACACTTACACTTACACTTACACTTACACTTACACTTACACTTACAGGAATACACTAACGTATATTCTTTAAGTCGCCTCACGCTTCATCAAACAAAAGTTGTTCGGTCCGGTTCTTCAAAATTATCCATGGCTTATTTTATGATGATCCCCAAAATATTTCGACTAAACATATTGGCTAGCATGGTAGTTGAAAAAAAAGGTCAGAAATAATAGAAATGAAAAAGTTCTTTTGCATCAAAAAATCTTCAATTTTTGCCGTTGGACCAAAGATAATGCGGATTTTTATGGATTGTTTCAACTTTTTTCATACTATGTTCGCTAAAATTCTACTTAATTTTTTTCCATACAACTTTTATCAAACAAATTGTAAAGGGTGGTTAAATTTAAGGGCCGATGTTGATTTTGAATAAAACACAAAGTATTTAGGAAATTATTGTGATTTCTTTTTAATATGATAATATTGGAATGGTTCAGTTATGTATGGAACAAAATATCGGCCAAATGGCCGCCGCGACCTCGGCGGCACACCTCCATCCAATGGTCCAAATTTTCGATGACGCTGAGGCATAATTGCGGTTCTATGCCGTTAATGTACCGAATTATCTCATCCTTCTGCAATGCATACATGACTTTCTATTATCTTAATTTCTGCAAAGTTGTTCTTGTATGTAAACAAAGATGATTTTCTTCGAAAATTGACCATCCACTGTTGCCCATTTTTATAATAAGCCTGAATAACTTTAAGACGTTGCTCGATTATGTATCTTTCCATGGTTCAAATTGAGTTTGTCTGAAATTGAGAAATGTCAAATGAAATGCAGAAAACAACATGACGTTTAGGTGTGGTTCACATTACACATCGGCCCTTAAAATTAAACCACCCCTTAAAATGTAAAAAATGTGTACATTTTTTTGTAATTTCATTCAATTTAATTCTTCACTTTACACTTTATTTTATCATCAATAGATAATATATTTGACTAAAAGAAACATGGAAAAACAAAAAAAAAAATTTTTTAAATTTCAATTTTTTATTTGGATCTTAGTGAATATAATAAAAAAAAAAATTAATAAAAATCCATATTACCTCTGGTCTGACTGCAAAATTTTAATATTTATTGGTGAGGAACTTTTTCAATACTTTCTGACCGTTTGTTTTTTAAATATTTTTACAAAAAAACTCGATTTTTTAAAGTATATTTCAAACCATTCCGTGGCATACTGATTAAGGTGCGTCGCTTTAATGCGATAGAACCCAGGTTTGAATCCTATCTGACAAAGAAAGTTTTTTCAATTGAATTAATTTTTCTGTTCGGCCATCATCTCTATGCAGACAATGGCAAACCTCCGAGAGTAAAAACTGCCATGAAAAGCTTCTTCAGAACATAAGCCCTTCGGAGTCGGCATTAAATTGTTAGTACAGTTCTCGATCATTTGTGTTCAAACATTTCACAACACGCACAACACACTTGATCATAAAAAGCTCGGTCAAAGTCTTTTCAAGGGCTGAATATCCATTTCGTTTTTTTTCTCTCAATCTCAAAAACGACACTTTTATTTTTCGACATCGTTTTTCTTAGAAATTGATGTTTCTTTGTTACTTACTCTTTGTTACGTCTATTATGAGAAGAAAATGTATTTTCAATATTTTAAAAATATTTTTTCGATCTTCCGCTGTGGATTCGAACTCACGTCGTTGTGATTAGGAGATCAATACATTATGCACTGATTCAAAAGCCTCTGCTAAGCATAGTTGTTGATTCATTATTATGTATGTATTCCTAAAGCTATGTTGCAGTAGATCACAATAATCTCTTAATAGATAGAGGATTATGTATTGGCTATTCCACATATAAATACATTGCACATAAAATGTTCCACTTGCTACTACTTGCTACAAGATGCCACCAGCATCGGTGTTTTAATAAAGTGAAACTGAGCTATGTTGCAGCAGATTGAAAAATCTAAATATTAAAAAGGAAAGAGCTAATACAGCTTTTCTACAAATCCAGCATATTTAGTAGCTATCCAAATATAACAAAAAATTTTGCTTCTACTTGCTACATACATACAAGATGTCATTAGCATCGGCAAAAATTAAGCATAAAATAAATAAAATATTAATAATATATAATAAAATTTACTGATGTGAATATTAGCGTGTGTTTTTTAATTAACTTTATGTTATTTAATTTTTTTTAATTTAAGAGCTACTTTATTAAAAAAAAACACTAAATTATTAAATCTATGAAACTGCAAAAAAACTTCGCTTCTATCGTGTGTCCAAAGACGCGCCTGTGTTTTATTTTAAACCATTCCAGCTCACAGATGACTATCGCTAGAGTCGAAATATTTGGGGAATCATCATAACATATAGCAAGCATTATTTTGAGGAAACGACCCGAACAACTTTTTTTTCGTGAGGAGCCTTAGTATACATGCAATACATATTTTTTACAAATAGGTAGATGAGCAGAAGTAGGCATGGCAACATTTATTTATATACTTATATAGTGACCGCCACTTGGTCCCATTGCAACTACATACCAAGTCTTACTATCAAAACGTGTACAGCTCAGAAATTACAATAATTTCCGAAAAGTCGGCGTAGATAAAGTCCGTTTTTCTAAGGGTACAAGTGGACGTGGCAAACTTTACATATATGACCGCCACATAGAGCACCTGCATATCAAGTGTTACTATCAAAACGTGTACAACTCAGGAATAAGCATGATTTTGAAAAAATGGGTGTATATACGGTGAATTAACAGTTGCCAACATATAAACTAAATTACCAAATATTAGACTTCTACGGCAAAAGCAGTCTGTTATAAAGCATTTTTACTGATTTGTGGGCGTGACAACATCATATAGACATTGTGACTGCCACTGGGATCCATAGGGCCTGCATACCAAGACTCACTATCAAAACTTGAACATCTCAGGAATAAAAATGATTTCTGAAAAGTGGGCGAAGATATAGTGTGGCCACGCCCATTTTTTGTACAGTCGCCGACAGTAACTATCTGAACAAATATCAAATTTTAGTTTTATACGATTAAAACCGTCTGATATAAACATTTTTTTGGTTTGTGGGCGATAGAGCCAATTTGGGTTGTATGAGAGGTATCACGCCCCCTTGTCCAATCAACATTAAAACTCACAGGAACACTCTCAAAATGTTGCTTC
Source organism: Coremacera marginata (assembly GCA_914767935.1). Taxonomy (NCBI): domain Eukaryota; kingdom Metazoa; phylum Arthropoda; class Insecta; order Diptera; family Sciomyzidae; genus Coremacera; species Coremacera marginata. Next base: position 86,436,075 of record OU612044.1, on the reverse strand, counting down.
AGTCTCCCTAAAAATTTCATAAAGATTGGTTCGGCGGTTTTGGAGTCTATACGTGATACAGTAGAGACTCACAAAAGTTAACCTGTTTGTTTCTGGCTCTGTCAACTTTTATGAATTGTTAACTTTTTAAGGACAATAGTATAGTTTATATGTACAAATGCACATCATATAAGAAAAAAAGCAGGATATTTACAAACATATCATATATGTATATTTTTTATTGATATTTCAGACTTTTTTCATATGAATTTCATACATTAAATTAAAAAATAAAAAAAATAAACAAAACAATAAATAAAAAAATTTATTCGGATGACAATTAATTGGTATTTGTACCAGTAAAATAATCTGTAACCTTTTTTTGGCTGAAACGTTTGCCAAAATGCGATTTTACTATATCCGATCGTAGTTCGAGAAGCTGTGAAACATTATAGAACTTATCGTTGTACTCGTTCCATTTGATCAGTGTATTAACCGCACATACTGCATCGTTGTATGAAACAAACTCTGTATTTTCAGTAACATTTTCATGATCTGATCATCTGTGGTCATTCCAAGTTCATCGAGTATATCAGCGTTCCATGCACTTATTTCTTCGGTTGATAGAACACAATCAGGTGTGAGTGCTGTAAATAGTTGTTGAGCCTCTTCGGCTATGCGATTATAAATAGGTTCCGGTGGAAAAGTACTGAAAAACGGATATCGTCTTCGTCTTAGTACTGAGATTCATTCCAGTTTAGCAGTTTGAGCCAGGCTTTTTGCAAAACGCTTCGAGGGCACTCGTTCCAAGCTAGTTCTAATAGCATGATTGCCTTGCGAAGATCCTGCTTTTTCGATAATTTGTGAATCTAATTTTCTTGAGCCACAATAGCAGCCAATAACTTGTTGCGATAACAAAGTTTTGTCACTTTAATTGGATTCTGGTCCATTGGTTGAATAGCTGCTGTGACATTTGGTGGAAAAAGTATAGCAACAATATTCCCATCCTGAGAGCGAATTTCTTCGATTGGGCGAGTGCGCTGAACAATTATCCAATAAAAGAATTGCCTTTGGAGGCAAGTTATTTAAAGCACTGAAACGACGCAACTGTAAGCATATAGCAATGTAGCGTTATTTACCATGATCCATGAAACCATGTTTGAAAAATAGTTGATGTCATCCATGCGTTCGCTGAGGAATGGTAGTCTACCGGATTCTTAAAGTTTACAAAGCAGAGCGGCTTAGCAGCTTTTCCGATCACAAGTGGCGTAAGTTTGTGCGATCCATCTGCATTGGCGCATAACATAAAGGTTATTCTTTCTTTACGTATTTTTCTGCCTGGTGCGGTTTTTCCACATAAAGCAACGTTAGTTTTATCAGGAAGACATCGAAAAAAGAGTCCTTACTCATCCGCGTTGTAAAGTTGTTGGGAAGTGATATCCATTTCATTCATTTTTGCACGCAGGTAGTGAACAAATGATGTGACTGTTGACGTATCGCTAGATAAAATCTATCTACTTACCTTAAGATAGCGTATTTCATACCGGCGCTTGAATTTTAAAAACCAGCCTTGACTTGCCATAAAATCTCTCGGATTTTTGTTTGAGTAGATTACTTTAAGGATATCTTTCGCCTTCGCTTTTAGAATAGAGCTACTAATTGGACAATTTCTTTCTCGTTGGTCTAAGAACCATTTGTACAGCCTTTTCTCCATATCTCCGTATTCTGGCTTATGTAAGGTTTTCCTAGAAATTTTCTCACATGTACTTAAAACTGCACTGTATATGCTTGCTTTGTTTGCTTTTATTTTTGAAATTGAAGCCTTTGAAACACCAAACTCCATGGCTAATCGATTGGCCAGTACGCCTTGCTCCATTTTTTTTTAAGATGCTGCATTTTTCGTCGATAGTCAACCTTTTTTGCTTATGCTTTGTTGACATTGTAATGATCACATCAAGTAAAACACGTGCACTAAAGCCAAACAATTGAAATTGAACTGAACTCAACTGAGCATGCATTTTTTTTGAAACTATGTTCTTCATAACGTGGAATCCCAATTGTTTTTGCGTTGTACTCTTCCTAGTGAGCATCCAGAGATTGGCAATTGACACAAAATCAATTGATGCTAAATAAAAAATTATAAACAATGATTTGTTTAATCTCTCTTTATATAAAAGACATATATGTAATACTTCTATATTAGCAGCAACCTATATTTCAATGAATATAAACTCCGAAATCAAAGAGATTTAGGTGTTCAATCCCCCCTTAGGGTCTAGAAAGTATGAAATAATAATGCAAATGAAACTATTATCATACATTAAAAATATAATATTTTTTTAAGAAAATTTTCAACGCAAATTTAAGGAACTTCACTTAATAAATGAACATTTTTTTTGGCCAAATGCAACATTAACTTTGCTTATAAAAGTCATAATCATCCTATTTGAATTCAACTGCAGGAAGTTTGGAGATTAGCATTCGTTTGAATGGTTTTTTTTTCAAATTTTGAAAAGCAGGATAATGCAAAAAATACATGAACCACGAAACTTGACACATTAGGTCGTATTCTCCGCTAAGCGGATGACTAAAACAATTTGCCCATTCTATTTTATTGCTTTCTTGGTATATAGGACATTTTAAATCTCCAACTGGTCACAACAATTTAGGCCTGTGCGAAGTCTTTTCCAAATTATAGGCTTCAGAAAATCACTTAAAATCTAAATACGCTTTTTTGGAAAAAAGTTCACAATGCAAAATAATTTTGAAATATTTTATAGAGTACAATTCTATGGTGATTTGACGATTTTTTAAATCATGCTACCAAATTTTCATAAGAAAATGAAATTGTTTTAAGCTTCGGCATTTTTAAAAACAATTTAGAAGTTGAAACATTTTTTTTTTAAAACTTTCTATTTTGGAAATTTAAATCCACTACTGCACATTTTCTTAAATATTAAAAAAAGTTACTTTTTAGTTCTCTTTATAAAAATGCATCTAGCTGAGTAATGGTTTTAAAAAACAGTCTTATTTTGATGTGATAAATTAAAAAAAACTATAAAGGCTATTGATATTGGTTCTGTGTAAAGTCCAGTTTTCTACGGATTTTGAAAAATAATCTGAAATTGAAATACGACTTTTCTCAAAAAAATTTATTAAGAAGTATAAGATTATTGTTATTGGATGGTTTTATCAGTCATGATATCAAATCTTTATGAGAAAACAGAACATTTAATTTTTTAAAGACTTTAAAATATTTTCTTTTAAATATAAGTCAAATTGTCAACATCGTTTTCGAGAAAAGTTATATTTTAGCTTTTAACAATAACACGAACTAGGCTTAACATAGGTCCATATACTTGTACACAAGCTAGGGATCAATAGAGACGTAAGAGAGCCAAGAAGAAACCAAATATAAAGACTATAATTTCTTGGTTATCCTGTTTATAAAAGTGTTAGTGATATTTTGTTATAGTTACTTTTACTTTTCCACAGTTAAACAACAACTACAAATTCTCAATTTGTACCATTTCTCAAAAAATTACAGATACGAGTAAAAATCAAAAACTTGGAACTTGTGTCAGGATCTTCTCTGCGAGGATACCCGTAGGTCCGCTTTCGTGGCCTAGACTTTCTAATCTGGATGGATACGGTTTCTGGCCGTATCCTATTATAAGGGGTGGCTGGAGGCGATACACCTTAGCCAAGTTTCTAGTGGGCACCTGGCACTTGGAATCAGTTACCCAACGTCGTGTTTTTTATGAAGTTAACAGTTTGCATACTCACCAATCATGGTCTTGTTTAAGACCCCCAGTTTCCTCGGTAGTCAGCGCTAAATCCCAAGCAAAGAAACTCAATTTAAACTCACGATTTAAACTATACGCTCGTTGATAAACTTTCAACTGCCTCTTTATTTAGCAAAGACCAGATATTTTTAACATACCTGGGCTCGCTTCTTCTTCTTCATTTTGTTACATACTTAAGTCAAGCTTAACATATTTATAATAATAAATATTAATAATAATAAATAAATATTAACATATTTCGCAATACTGGAATTCTAATTTGCATTTCTTTATATTCTGACCGAGATTATCTAAATTACCCGGATGACATACTTGTGCTTGGCAATTGTACCAAGGTTGTTTAATTGCAAACAAAACGCTCATATTTCATTTTGTCATACATTCTGTTGCTTATTTCGAAAGACTGAATTCCCTTGCACCAAATATTGTCCAATTTGTTATTGCAGCTAAAATACAATTTTCATGCAATTACAGCAACAAAGTCTTATTAATTTAAATTACCATAACTGGATGCAAGCAATAACAACAATAAAATATTATTAATTTAAAATGCTGTCAACGCATTTTGTTCTCGGTGCAGAAGTCACAAAGGTATCAGTTTATTTCTCATGACCATGACAACAACAACATACTGTCGATATTGCTTGTTACTTAAGCTGCTCGCTTGTTACCGTTTATATTATGGCACGCGTTTTTTGCATTAATGCTGACACTGCACTTTCATGCAGTCGCACTTGGACTTGGCATTGGCATTGAATTCAGAAATTTAAGGTTGTACGGCTCAAAAGGTAATGCCTACGAGTATGCATTGGTTTATTTGTTTAGCTTGTGATTAATTCACAACATTCCTCCGCTCTTCGAAAAAGAAAAAAATTATTGTTAAAAAACCAAACAATAATTTTTTCGTTGCTTAGCTGTTATATCTTTGATTATTTCTTCTTTATTATTTTTCGCATTTTATTCTAACTCAAATTTATTTATCATTTCTTTATAGTTGTTATCTATATATATAAAAATCGAATGGTGTTCGTATGTCCATCACTTCTGAACCATTCGAATGGTGTTTTTCAAATGTTTAGTGTGTATTTGGTCATTCATGGCACGGGTTTTAAAACTTATTTTTGCAACATTGGATGAGCGGTTCTTGAGATATTGCAAAAATAGTGTATCCCTTTTCGCCCATATGATTTCTCAAATAAAATCGCTAAAAATCAGTTATTCGTCCTTTTTTTTAAATAGAAACGAGCTACGTCCACTTTAAGGAGATACGCGCTCAGCAGCGAGTATAAGCTAGTTTAGTATATATATAAATTTTTTTGTTTCTTATTTTCATAACTCCTAAATTCATAATTTCCTTACACTATTTATATTTATTTATTTTATTTATTTATTTAAATGATATATAATTAAAAATAATAATATTACATTTTTATAGACACTAGCATCAAAGGCTATCAGCCCTGATTTGTATTTAATTATACTTTATTTATTGTATTGTATTCTATTTCTATAACCTTTTGGTTCCTACTTTTGTTGGTATTTGTGGGGGTTGTAAAGGATGTTTTCTTTCACACGATGGGTGCTTTCTACGATGGTGCCCACCGATGACGTCACGGCATATTTTCTTGTGCATTACATTGATGAAGTGTGTGTTGTGGTGATATAAAGATGTTTTGCGACTTGAGCTTTACTTATGTTGTCTAATTCTTGATTAATTTCCTTAATCACTGCTTCTCAAATAGTTTTCCGTTGTTTAATTTTCGTTGACATTTAATGGTTGGTTGAGATTTTATTTAATTTATTTGAGATTTTTGCTTTATTGTTCTTTAGAAAGGGTTTGATTCCTTTCATTATTTTATCTTTCAGGTTTTGTTCTTGTTAATAAAGTTTTGACACTTTTGGCTTACTAGGTTGTTTTAGTAAAGTTCTTCATACCTTCGGTTGGTTTAATTTAGGAAGGTGGTTTTTGTTTGTTTAAGTATTTTATTTTAGTTGTCTTAGAAAGGGTTTTAACTCCTTTCTTTAAATTATTTTGTCGGCGTTGCTCTTTTTATGGTGGTTTTTGACACTTGTTGTTTTATTTTATTGTTGATGAATGTTTGGTCTTCTGTTTGGTCTTTTGTTTGGTCGTTGTATTTTTCCTTATGTCAGTTGATCATCCGGACTGTACCGCCTTGCCTCTCTGACACTTTCTGAATGTTTGTCATCATCATATTGCACCAACGTGCTCCCGTCAAAGTTGTTTTAGTGGTTGTTGCTGCTTTCTTGTAGTTTTGCCCTCGGATACTGCCGCCTTCTTCTCGCACTTTTGTACGTGGATTGCCTGTCACAGTTGTTTTTGCGGATGCTGCCGCCGTTTTATTGCAGCTTTGCATGCGGATGCGGTCACATTTTTTATTGCAGTTTTGCACGCGGATGCTGCCGCCTTAGCGTCACACACTTCTTCTTACGAGGAAAGGTCCCCAGGTGTCACTCACCGATTTGAATAATTTTTGCATACGTGATAGAGGACAAAAATCAAAGGTCGACGTATTTTTTTATACGTGCTCAATCGATAGTTTACGGTTTCAAAATTACATTTTAAAATCAGCGAAAATTTCGTTTTTTTGCCAAAATTTCACTGTTTTCCATAGAAATATATAAAAATTTGGTATCAAACGAAAGGTATTATAAAGCCACACATGATGGCATCCATTTTGGAGAAATAAATTTCATTGTAATTTTGGTGTTGTAATTTTTAACAGTATTTAGTCGATATCATAAGGAGCGCATTTTCGAAATTTTTTCATTTTCATTTATGTTGGATTTAAGAGAATTCTAAAAGTTACCTTTTTTTAAATTTTTATATTAAAATTTTCTTTATTAAACCATTTTTTTTTTTTCTAAAAAAAAAATTTTTATTCGATGAAGACCACAATGGCTATCAAAAATTTTGTTTTGTCTCCAAATTTCTGTAAGTGTAAATATTTGATCGGAAAAGTTTATATTTAACTGGGCTTCTATACAACTTAGTGCTTTCAACTTGTTTGCCTGAAGGAATGAGAAAAACCATCGGAAATTTAAAAATATGACTTTCTATGTAAATATCTCCGTTAGGTTTCAACATATTTCACAAAATTTTTTTTTGTTATAAAGTTTAATAAAAGTACTTGCCAAAAAATATTTTAACGATACCAATTACTGATCATTTGTATTTTTAATAATTTTTTCAAAAAAAGCCCAAAATATTCAATGTTTCCTTCAAAAATTGCGTAAAATTTGTTTTTGTTGTAAAAATAATTTAAATTAAAAATTGCATTTTAAACTCCCTTTCACGTGGCATGACATTTATTAGCAAAAATGTATTCAGTTTTAAACAAAAAGTTATTAACTATTTTAATCATAAAAAAACAAGGGTTTACCCTTTTGATTTTTATGATGAAATTAATTTTTTTAAAAATGTTCTTTTTATGATTTTTATAAAAGAGTATAGCTTCAAAAATAATTTATTTGAAAAAAATATCCCAATGTAATATTGGTACATTCCAATGTGTACTCTTAAATGGCACTATTTCCACCACCTTAAATGGCTCATCTTATTTAACTACATTCATTCTTTTAATAAATTACACAACAATACAAAAATCCTAAACCTCCAACAAAGCCATAAAGTCAATAATTTACAGCCAAACAAATAACCAAATATATATATATATATATATATATATATGTATATATCAAAAATAAATACCATAGTAGATCCTTAGGCCCATCACACCAATTTATTAGTATATATGTAAACCCCAGACTTTGAAAGACGGTGTGCCATAGTACACCAAAGTTAATTTCGATGTAGCCATCGAAATAACTCAAAACGAATAACTAAAAAAAAGGGATATATATATATATATCAAAAATAAATACCATAGTATATCCTTAGGCCCATCACACCAAAAAAGACTTTGAAAATAAAGATCAGATTCTAAATCACAACTACAGCGGCGCAGGCCAAAGTTTTATTTTGCAATCTCAAAACAGTTCGGCATTCTTGCCATCACCCACAGTGGCACGGTGTGCCATAATACACCAAAGTTAATTTCGATGTAGCCATCGAAATAACTCAAAACGAATAACTAAAAAAAAGGGATATATATATATATATCAAAAATAAATACCATAGTAGAGCCTTAGGCCCATCACACCAATCAAAAGTTATTACTAAAATCCTATTTTCATACCATGTGGATCTGTATTGACAAAATTCCATTTCTGTTTATTATTAAGTTTCTATATCCTTCCCTAGCTCATTTTAAGAATAATCATGCTCATTTTGAAAATTTTAAGAGAAACAAATATTTTTTATACTTTAAGTTATACTAAGTTACAGTTATTAACCCTTGGTTAGTTGCGGTAATGAGTTACACTAGGGTGGAAGCTATATTACTGGAGCGAGGTGTGGCAGCAATGATAGAAATAGCTAATAAATTTTTGTTTAAAACTGAATCCATTGTTGCTAATAAATGCCATGTGAAAGGGAGTTTAAAATGCAATTTTTAATTTAAATTATTTTTATAACAAAAACAAATTTTACGTCATTTTTTTGGGAAACATTGAGTATTTTGGACTTTTTTTTAAAAAAATATTAAAAATACAAATGGACAGTAATTGGTATTGTTAAAATATTTTTTGGCAAGTACTTTTATTAAACTTTATAACACAAAAAAAATTTTGTGATATATGCTGAAAACTAACGGAGATATTTACATAGAAAGTCATATTTTTAAATTTCCGATGATTTTTTCACATTTCTTCGGGCAAACAAGTTAAAAGCACAAAGTTGTATAGAAGCCCTGTTAAATATAAACTTTTCGATCAAATATTTACACACACGGAAATTTGGAGAAAAAACAAAATTTTTGATACCCAAATTGTGGTCTTCATCTCTTAAAAAAATTTTTTTTTTAGAAAAAAAATATATCTTTTAATAAAGAAAATTTTAATATAAAAACTTAAAAATTAAAAAAACAAAAAAAAAGGTAACTTTTAGAATTCTCTTAAATAAAATATAAATGAAAATGAAACAATTTAGAAAATGCGCTGTTTATGATATCGACTAAATACTTTTAAAAATTACTACAACAAAATTACAATGAAATTTATTTCTCCCAAATAGATGCCATCATGTGTGGCTTTAAAATACCTTTCGTTTGATACCAAATTTGTATCTATTTCTATGGAAAATAGTGAAATTGTGGCAAAAAAACGAAATAAAACGTATAAAAAAATACGTCGACCTTAGATTTTTGTCCTCTATCACATATCCCAAAATTATTCAAATCGGTGAGTGGCACCTGGGGACCTTTCCTTGTTAGTTAAACTTGTTGTACATATTTCTCATCTTTTCTGCAACTTCCGGCTTCCAGTTCTTTTTGTTATTTAATTTTTTTTTATTAATTTAATAAAAATAATAAAAATAATAATAAATAAAAATAATATAATAATTCTAAAATTTTTAAATTAAATTTTAAATTATTTAGAAAATTATTTTCTTTTTTACATATTAATGCTACATTGCATATTTCCATTTTTAAATTCATCATTTTTGTGCGTAAGCGCATTTTATTTTCTGTTTTTAGAATTCTTATTTTTCTCAAAATTTAATAAAAATCGTTTTTCTTTCTTTCGCTCTATTTCAATGTAATTTTATATATGCAAATTTTCGTTTCACTTTATTTTTAATATTTTCTCTTTTTTAAATTGTAAAACTATGGATATGTGTGTGTGTGTGTGTGTGTGTGTATGTGTGTTTGTTTTATAGGCAAAGAACAAACATTGTTCACTGTTCAATGCTGGTTCTTACTTCTACCATACTGCTTTTTTAATACGTAAAAAACCGTATATTACTTTAAGAATTTAACAGATTAATAAAACTATTTTTGCTTTCTTATAATTTAAGTGTTCCGGAACTTAATTCATAAGTTTTTGAAATTACTTATTAATTTGTTTTACCTTTATTTAGCTTTTAAATTCAAAATTTTATCTTTTTTTTATATATATATGTATATCGATATTCCCAAACTAATGCTAGCTGGCATTTTTTACTACGAGGTTCCTTGCATATCGTTGTTATTGTACGTATTAATGCTGGCTTGTACTCTACTTTAATTAAAAGGAAATGCTAGTTTTGTTGGTATTAAATTAGCGAAAATATTGGTATTAAATATATTTTTTTTTATATATAGATATTCCCAAACAAATGCTAGCTTGCACTTTTTGTTTCAGTTTGTCTTGCATATTATTTCTTTTTCTACGTTAATGTCTGAGGGACGTGCTGCAGTATTTTCGCGTGCCAAATTTAACTTTAATGTCCATATTAATGCTAACTTGCATTTTAATAAATTTAATTCAATTAAGCTCTTTTTATTTTGGTTATTATCTAGTTCTTGTAGTGACTTGTCCTATACTTCTATATATATATATCGCACACTAAATACAAAACCTTGGTAACTTGCATTTTAATAAATTTTATTCAATTAAGCTCTTTTTATTTTGGTTATTATCTAGTTCTTGTAGTGACTTGTCCTATACTTCTATATATATATATCGCACACTAAATACAAAACCGTCACAACTCAAAATTTTTAAATTTCTAGGAGATGCAAAAAAATAATTTATTTTTGAAGGACCTCCATACAAAACAAGGAGACAAAACTTTTTTTAAAATTATAGAGAAAGAAGATGTGTAAAAAATACTAACAATCAAAGGAATCATCTTCTTTTCAAAACTACGAATAGTTTTAGATAAAAAAGTTAAAATTTGTAAATTTTGAGTTGTGACTGTTTTGTATTTAGTGTGCGATATATTTATTTTCATTTTCTTAATTTATTTATCCTTATCTTCTTGCTAGCTGTGGAAACCCCTCAATAAACTATTATGTACTAGTTTGCACAATATCTATTCTTAATCTTAATAACTTTTTCTCGATGTACATACAATTTAAAATTTCCCTTTATTTTCTTTATCCTCTGAATGAGTTATTTACTTTTCTCTATTTCTTTTCATATTCATACTTTCTTTAAAAAAAAATATTTTTTTCCTATGTAAGCACAATTTAAAATTGGCTTTGAAATTAATATTTTCCTAATTTGGTTTCTTTTTATTAAAAGAAATTATATTTTTCTCTCTTCTTGTTATTTATTAATTATTCTGCATCTTCCATTTGTTAGAAGTATTATTTATCTGAAAATTGTTCATTTTTAGTTTCTTGATTTCTTCTTGGTCGGCAAGCGTTACCGTTTTTTTGTTATGTCCTTCTAAAACTTCTTCAGGTTTTTCTTATTTTTCTTCACTTTTCTTATTCTTTGTGTTGGACCCTGTTTTAATTATACATATACCATTACCCTGTTGTGGTAATTTTGTTTTCTTAATATCTCTTTCATTTCTTTTTATTTCATTATCCCATAATTTTTACTTCACAAAATTTTTTAATTAACCGTTATTACTTCTTTTATTCATTCTTTCTGCACAATTATTCTCTTCATTCAAATGTATTTCATTATTATACTTTCTTTTACTTATTATTTCTCCATCATTAATTTTTCTTTCATTAACTCATTTGTCTTTCTTACACTTTCCCTTTTTACAATATTTGCCTACTTTATTTGATCTCGTCATAATTCTTCTTTTCATTTATTTTATATCATCATTTATGTAACCTTACTATATTACTAGTTTAATTTGCATTGTAGATATATAAACTTTAGTTTGATTACTTTCAATTGTTGCTATCTTTTAAATATTTATTTTATCTATCTTCGCTTTTCCGATAATCATTTATTTTCTTACTTGCTATGAAACAATTTGAATAAATTATTATGTATTTTCTTTGCTTTACTTCTAATTAAAATTAAAAGTGACTGCACTTCTAATACCTACCACATCATATGGCCCTATCCATATCGATGAAAATATGTTTTCCTACACTGATTTTTCATTAGTACTTTATCCCCGATTAAGACTTTACTGGATTTAAGGTATTATAATATTGCTTTTGGATGCCTCTTTCGCACGTTCCTGATTCTGTCTTACTAACTCATGTGCTCTTTGTATCTGGTACTTTAACACATTTGAGGCATCCTCGGCATTATATACCGGCCCACACTTGCGTTTCAAGTTTGTCGGCATTTCGGAATCAAACCCATATAATGTTCGAAAAGGCGTCTGCTTTGTTGATACATGTACTGTGTTGTTATGTCACATGCCAACCATTGATCCCAGTTTAACCCATCTTCTTCCGCGAAACTCCGCAAATATCCCGCTAAAGGTATATGGCTCCTCTCTAGTGAACCATGTGCTTGTGGATGGTATGGTGTAATATGCAATTTCTTTATACCTAACATTTTACATACGTCTGAGAAGAGACGTGAAATAAAGTTTGACCCATTGTCGGTTATTAACACTCTTGGCACATTGTGACGAGTCGCAATCTCGTTAAAAAATGCTTTTGCCACTGTGCTTGCCTCCGCATCTGGTATTGAAACACAAACCATGTATTTTGAAAAGCCGTCTTGAAATGTTAATATATATTTATTACCGGATATTGTCTCTGGCAGAATACCCACCATGTCAATATAAATTTTATCGAATGGTCGTGTTGGTGTATCCGTCAAGACCATCGGCATTTTAGTTAACCTAGAACTTTTGTTTACTTGACATTTCTTGCAATTTTTTACATATTCTTTTATTTGCTCCTGCATTCCTTTCCACCTGTATTCTTTTCTTATTCTAAACACTGTTTTTAAGGCTCCCTGATGGCCTCATAATGGTGAATCGTGAAAATCTTTCAGTATTGCTTCTATCTCTTTTGGGTCCGTTATAAGTTTTCCTTTTTGTTCTCTTTCTAATGTTTCTTGTTCCTGCATTGAAAGTATTCAATTTCTGGGATATTCTCTGATTTATCCTCCTGCTCGTTGACTCTGGTCTTCGATCTCATTTGCACTAATCATGCAAACTTAACACGTGTGCATTTAAATGTCTTTTTCCTGGTTTTTATATTATTTCAAAATCATACTCTGACACCTTGTGTCTAAATCTTGCTAATCTTGATGTCTGATCTTTCAGATTCGCTATGCCTCTCAATAGTTGGTGATCCGTGTAAATTTTGAATGGTCTACTTAATAAATATGCTCTAAAATTTTTTGTTGCCCATACGATTGCTAAAAATTCTTTTTCTATTGTCGAATATCTTTTTTCTGCGATATTTAATTATCTACTTGCGAAGGCAATTGGTCTGTCTTCTCCTACTTCACCCTGTGATAAAACTGCTTCTATCGCTTCCCCATTTGCACCAGTAGTTAGTAAAAATGGTTTCTCAAAATCGGGATAGGCTAACACAGAAACTTTGCGTCTTTCTTCAATAAATTGTTTATGGGGGATGCCAATTGTGAAATTTTTTTATGAATTTCCTGTAATAGTTTGGCAACCCTAAAAATTAGGCCGGGTCGATTTGTGGGGAGGCAAAAAAATCGCCCATTTCTCTGTGAAAATCGTATTCTAGGGATCAAAATAAGAAACTTTGCCGAAGGAACCATACCTCTAAAACGAATTCTGATGTCCCCCAATTTGGGTCGAACTTTTGGGTAGGGGCAAATTTTGAAAAATCCCACTTTGACATTTGACATTTAGAATGCTCCAATCGAGTCCAAATGTGTGACCGACGCCCACTAACTTTGGAGGCTTGACCCATCCATGCCAGTGGCACACCCCCTGGAACCCCCCTGGTGGTTCCCCATACAAACATTTCAAAAAATCGCCAGTTTTGGCACTTTACATGAAAAAATCCGCGAAATGCCTATGTTTTTTTCTTTTTGGAGTTTTTTTTCTCTTTAGAAATTTATTCAACCCTTTTAAAAAATAAAGGTATCACTGTGACACAATTGCAAATCGGAAAATTGCTTGTGTGCGTTTTTTAAGGCACCACAAGACACAGCTGCATGTCGTAAACTTACTTGTGTAGTTTTTTTATAGCACCTACTTAAGAAATGAAGGTTGTTTTTACAACCCTTTTTGTGGGTATTTTATGGCACCTTCTTAAGAAATGCGCGTTTTATGCAACCATTTTAACAATTAAGGTATCACTGGAATGCACCGCAACCCTTTTAAAAAATTAAGGTATCACTGTGACACAATTGCAGATCCTAAAATTGCTTGTGTGCGTTTTTAAGACACCACAAGACACAGCTGGTAGAATTGAAAGTACCATTTCATTCTTATTACCTCGTCTCGTAGACCATATATAACGCAACAGTTTTTGTGAATGCATTAAGTCGTTGTGAAGAACTCAAAGTGTGAAGTGCTAATTTCAGATAAAAAAATATTTAAAAAAAAATAATAAGTGAAATTGACCATTCCAAATCAAAAAGATTGCAATGAATCCACCATCCTCTACGCCGCAAGATGAAGCAACAACAACATCAACAACTATCGAAAACCCAATGAGTCATATACCCAAGCACGATGTTACTGTTTTTGGTGTGTCTACTGATTTGACTGATCTTAATTTACCAACCCATCTGGATATCTTGAGATATTATTTTTACTTAAGCGAACGTGCTAAAACAGAACAAAAAAAGTTTTCCCATAAATCATTCACTATTCAAGTACAAGATAAGTTGAATGGAATTTGGGAAAAACTTGGTATGGAAATAATGCTGAAAAAAAAAATAATTTAATAAATTGAATAAATTGCTTGACAAGTATCAAGAGCAAATCAAGAGAAGAAACAAAACCCAACAATTTACAGAGTATGTAAAATCTCTGGAAACAATTTATTACATTGGAACATGTAAATGCGATTTGAAGGCAGCTCCATGTGCATGCGGCTGGGTTCCCGAACGCCTCAAAGAGTTCATGCACGATCAACATAATCAGAGAAGACTAACAATGGATGCAGTTGTGATGGAAACTGAAGAGCAAGGAGCAACGTCTATGTCATCAATGCCAACATACCAAGATCCCGATGATTCAACATACGCACCGCCACCGGTTCAAGAAGATATGGATAGAAGCACAAGTTCACAATACACAGAGATATACGATTGTTTTAACTTTGCCTTGGTATGTAACAGATTTGGTGTGCCTGATAGAGTAGCATCGGCATTGGGAACCGCTCTTTTTCAAGATTTTCAAATGAAAGATAAGCATGGCAAACCTCTCAGCATAGAAACTAATTCGAAAGTTCGCAGAGAAAAAGAGAAATGCAGACAAGAAGTGGTTCGCAAACGGTTAGATCATACCAATTTGTTAGCGTTTTCATTCGATGGCAAAAAAGATGATACTTTAACGACAGCTAAAGTTGATGAGAAGTATCATACTAGGATGGTAAAAGAACCTCATCTTGTTATTTTGAGAGAACCCAATTCTGAATTGATTGGTTACGTAAGACTGGAACATGAAACCGCTGAATACAAAACAACCAAATTAAATGATTTTTTCAACGATAAAAATATATCACTGGATGCATTAATTGGAATATGCACTGACGGTGAGCCAACAAACTCTGGCCCACACGGTGGAATAGCTTACTGGATATTTTTGCAGTCTCCGATCAAGACTCTGTTTTACTTTTTGACCAGTTGTCATTCGTTTCAGACCATGACCTTATATTTTGTGCACTGGATATTGATCTCTCACCAGCTGTTATTGATACTACTTTCTTTTACCGAAACTTTAAGAGCATTGATTACGGATCATTATTAAACAGCTTGTCTCATATCAACTGGACCGACTGTTGGTTTTTGAGCTCAGTCGATGAAAAATTAAATTTTTTTATTGATAACATTTCTGATCTTTTTGAAACCCATGTTCCCCTTAGCACGTTTCGAGTCAATAACAGGTCCTGCCCCTGGTTCACATCTTCTGTAAAAATGGCTCTAAAAAAACGTAACAGATCATCCAAACGAAATCCAACTGTGGCGAACTGGGAGGCTCATAAAATTTCAAGGAACGAAGCTACGTCAGATGTTAGGTTGTCCAAAAAACAATTTTATTTGACTAAGCTCAGTCCCTCACTGCCATCGAAAAGGCTGTGGAACAACTTAAAAAGTATAGGAGTTAGCAAAAAGAATATCGAATCTTGCCCAATTGATCCCAATCACCTCAACAATTTTTTCACTGCTAACTCGTTGTCTGATGATTCAGATGAATCCATTAACCATGTTAGTCATGCTATCTTCCCTACTCAGCTTAACTTTAACGCGGTAAGTGAAATGGATGTCGCCCGCTGCATAACAAAAATAAAATCTAGCGCGTCTGGTGAAGATGGCATATAAATAAAGTTCGTTAAACTTATATTGCCTTATGTGCTCGGCCCGCTCGTGCACATAATTAACCACATCTTTACAACCTCGTGTTATCCTGCAATTTGGAAGGTAGCGACCATTATTATTCCAATTGCAAAAAAATCTAATGCGAGTGAGCCATCTCACTTTAGACCAATTAGCTTGCTGTCTTCGATTTCAAAGGTCTGCGAATCTTTAATGGCTGAGCAGATTTCAAGCCATGTAAACACATTTGGTCTAATGTCGGACCTTCAATCTGGGTTCCGCCCTGGCCATAGCTGCTCCTCTGCAATAGTCAAAGTATTGGATGATGTTAGAATACCCTTTGATGTGGGACATCTAACACTACTATGCTTACTGGACTTTTCGAAAGCCTTTGACTAACCATAAACCATTATATTTTATGTAAAAAACTAAAGCTCAATTTTGGATTCTCCGATACTTCAGTTCGGTTATTGGAAAGCTATCTAAGCAAAAGGTCACAGAAAGTTAAAGTAGGGTTTAATTACTCTACATTCAAGAATACTAATACTGGAGTTCCCCAAGGCTCGGTTCTAGGTCCACTTCTATTTTCCTTGTTTGTCAATGATATTTTCGATATATGCAAAAACGTCACAATGCATGCGTACGCTGATGATCTTCAATTATATTTGTCTAGACCTAGCGGGCTCATTGAAGATTTGTGTGTAAGAATGAATGAAGATTTAGATACTGTAGCTAAATGGTCTAAAGATAATAAACTCAAACTAAACCCCATAAAATCATACATTCTTACAATATCTAAAACATCTTTCTTAAACTTTGATCTACCCCCAATTCTACTCAATAACGTTGAACTGGAAGTTGTTACTAAGGCATCTAACCTTGGGTTTAAAATAAATAGTTTCTTGTCCAGTGAGGATCACATTAATTCTTGCGTGAGTAAAGTCTACTTTGTTTTACGGAACCTAAGAATGACCTCGGCGTTTGTTCAGATCGAAGCAAAACGAAAACTTGTATTACAACTACTGATGCCCATCATCACTTACTCGGAAGTAGTTTATAGCAATTTAGATTCACGTTCATCCCACAAATTGTTAGTTGCTCTAAATAACGCTGCCCGTTACGTCTATGGACTGAAGAGGTTCGATCATGTATCCTTCTTTCGCACTAAGCTACTTGGTCGCTGCTTATTTTGTTATCTCGAAGCAAGAAATTGTATATGCATAAAATAATCTACTCGCGTTGCCCACATTACTTGTATGAAAAACTTCAGTTCTATAGGTCAAGTAGAAATATGAACCTCCTGATTCCGAGCTACTATTACAAAAATTCTAGCAGGCTGTTTTTCGTCAGTGCAATAAGACTGTGGAATTCTCTACCAAACAGCATTAAAGTCGTATCCAACCTAAAAGCCTTTAAGCGTTTAATCTTTGAATATTTTTCCTAACTATACCTGCTTTTCTCTTCTACTGTTCTTCTTCTTCATAAAATGTTAATTTGGTTAGATTTATGCTTTGTTCTTATAAATAAGTCAAAGCAAATTTTGATAGTTTTTATTTTTTATTATTATTTTAAGAAATTATTTAAAGTTCTCAAAATTGTTGTATATTATTTTTATAATTTTAAATTTGTTCTATCATTTATATTTTTATAATTTAAGTTTTTAATTCATACTCACTTGTTGTTATTTAATTTTTAATAATTTTAATAATCTTATTGTTAAATTTTATTATCTTATTTATTTAACCTGCGGCATGCAAAAGAAAATTTTTCTTATATGCTAACATATTTGATCAATAAATTCAAATTGATTTTAATTGGAATTGGAATTATACGACGATTCGAATTGCTGTTAAAAAGACCATTGCATTGGTTCGTTTGCCTTCTACACTTCAACGAACTTCCGTTTCGGCATTTGTTTGAAGCTTTGGATAAATCAACCAGCACTGGACCAAGATCGGCAACCGGAAAACTGAGCCTTCAAATCGAAACTTGTGAAACTCTTCCGGTAAGTTATTGCTATCACTCATTTATTATAATTGTCAACCATTTTTAATTATTTTATTATTATATCTTTTCAGGTGGTGGACGGCTTCCAGAAAATTGAGTTGCAAAATATGCCCCCGCTCCTGAAAAAAATTTAATTTTCCACCGATTCGAAGTACTTATACGACATGGCCCATGCAATTTCTAGCGGCGTGGTTGCGGTGGATCTGGCTAACATCAAACCAGGGAAAATTGTACATTCTCGGTGGCTCACCAAGGCCGCTAGATTATTACGATTATATTTGACAACGGAAAATCCAGATGCAAATTTAAGAATTCTGGTTGAATTTATAATTAAATGTTATGTGCCAATGTACTTCAATATCAAGTATTACAGCTCTGTCGTGTACGGCAGTGCATTATTTTTCAACTTCATTAGTTGGTCACGATTTCTAGAACCTCGTTTACGCAAAATTGTCAATCAAGTAATTACAGATGATTCATATTATGCGCATTTGGAAAATATCTTGTTATCAATGTTGTTTGATGATAGCAAAGAAAAGCGCGACTGTGCTATCAACATAATTCTACGCTATCGAACAGGTGTTGACGACCCAACGCAACTTAGAGCTTATAAAAAACCAGATATAAAGTTTAATTGCACAAGTTACACGGAAATGACCAATATGAATGACATAAATAACGTATTTGAACCACCATTCACGCGAAGCATTCCGTACGATACATTGAAAAAATATTTAAATCAAGATGATCCACCGTTTAATGATCCAAAAATTGCATCACACATACAAGGAACGGAACGACATGTTCAATTGCTAGCTAGCGTTTCCAAACGGGTTATACCGGAAAATATAGAGGCTGTTATGGCGACGACATTAGAGAGCCGTGCGAAATTGCCCAGACTTGAAAGTAAAAAAGACTTCAAACAATAATTTGTTTAGTTTGTTTTCTATAACTAACTTAAATTTACTTTTTCATTTACATATGTTCTGACTAAATAAATTTCAAAAGAGAAAAAATAGATATTATTATAAAAAAATAATAAATATTATTATAAATAAAAAAATAAAAATAAAGAAAAAACATAGCCATTTCGCTGATTTTTTCATGTAAAGTGCCAAAACTGGTGATTTTTTGAAATGTTTGTATGGGGAACCCCACAAGGGTTCCAGGGGGTGTGCCACTGGCATGGGTGGGCCAAGCCTCCAAAGTTAGGGGGGTCGGTCATACATTTGGACTCGATTGGAGCACTCTAAATGGGTCAAAGTGGGATTTTTCAAAATTTTCCCCTACCCAAAAGTTCGACCCAAATTGGGGGACATCAGAATTCGTTTTAGAGGTATGGTTCCTTCGGCAAAGTTTCTTATTTTGATCCCTAGACTACGATTTTCACAGAGCATTGAGCGATTTTTAAATCGACCCGCCCTACTAAACATGCTTGAAATTCCTTTCTATTCCTTGGCATTGGAATATTTTTTACGCATTCTAACTTTTGTGGGTCTGGTCCCCAACTCTGAACATTTGTGTCCTAAGTAGGATATCTCTCTACGAAGAAATTGACACTTTTCCGTATTTAATTTTAAACAATTTTCTCTTAGTCTCTGAAATACTTGCGCTAGTCTCTCCTCGTGCTGCTTCAAGTTTTTGCCATAAATTACTACGTCATCAAAATATACAAAACAATCTATTCCCTGTAATCCCGTCAGTATATGATTCATCAACCTTTGGAAAGTTGCTGGAGCTCCGGTGAGTACAAATGGCATTCTATTGAATTCATAGTGCCCAACTTATCCACTTGCCAAATCTAAAGTTGAAAAATATCTACAGTGTCCTAATTAATCTAATATTTCATCAATTCTTGTAATTGGAAAAAACTTGTTTGATGATGGCGTCATTTACCTTTCTTAAATGTATGACTATCCTCCACTTTTTCTTCCCATCACTTCCTGCATTCTTTGGCACTAATAGCAATAGCGAGTTCCATGGTGACTTGCTTGGCCTAATAATATCGTCTCTCAAAAGCTGTTCTACTTGCTTCTGAATTTTATCCCTATGGGCATGAGGTGATCTATACTGTTTCTAATTTATTGGCGGCTGATCTGCTTGGACCTGAATTTCGAGTTTTAAAACAGGAGTATATTTATGACTTAATTATTTTTCCGATGTTGTCATACATTGTGACCACTTTTTCCCTTGTGTTTATTATACTTCTGTTCCACAAATGATCTTTTCCTAGTATTCCATCTGCAGGTAATCCTTGCTCTAGTGCCACCACGTGTAACTTAAAACTTAGATTCTCAACTCCGCTATATGAAATTTTGAACTCACCCAATGTCTGATGAAGCCTCCGAACGATCCACTTAAAGTTATTATTTCTTTGCTTCTATTTTCAGTTGTTTCTAACGCACTTTGTTTAACCAAACTCGAGTCTGCTCCGGAATCTACAAGTAGAATGAGTCGTCCAATTATAGCATTCTTGCAAGGAATTTCTACAAGCACATCATTCACTTTGGAGACACCAAAACATTCCCCCCTCTTACTCTCCTGCATGGTCAGATTTCTGTGCCAGCAACACCTTGTTATGATACACTGATTGGACCTTATCAGTGTGGTTTTCGACCTGGTAAGTCCACCATAGACCAGATTTCCAAGCTACGACAAATCCTGGAGAAAACCCACGAAAATCAAATTGGCACACACCATCTCTTTGTCGATTTTAAAGCTGCGTTCGATAGCCCGAGAAGGGATTGCCTATACGCAACAATGTCTGAGTTCGGTATACCTGCAAAGTTGATTAGACGTTGCACAATGACGTTGAGAAACACACGCAGCTTCGTCAAGGTAGGAAATAACCTCTCCGAAACCTTCAATACCAAAAGAGGTTTCAGGCAAGGCGATCCACTGTCTTGCGATCTCTTTAACATCATCATGAAGGGGATCGTACGAAAGGCCGGTGTGCATCGTAATTGCACCATTTTCTATAAAGGTGACCAGCTCCTTGCGTACGCTGATGATATTGATATTGTTGGCAGAACCAAGAGAGATATTACCGCTGCTTTCGCCGCTATCGAAAAGGAATCAGCCAAAGTGGGTTTATCGATAGATGAGGGTAAAACAAAGTATATGCTGTCTACAAAAAAGGGAGCGCGACGTTTAGACTCCCACGTTTCATCCGGCATCTATAACTTTGAAGTAGTCAAGGAGTTCGTTTACCTTGTCACCGCCATTAATACAAACAACGAAATCAGCCTGGAGATAAAGTGAAGAACAAAATTTGCTAATAATTCCTACTACGGGCTCAGTAAGCAACTAAGTTCCAGAGCCCTCTCTCGATCGACAAAACTAACACTCTACAAGACGCTAGTTCTACCTCAGCTGCTTTATGGCGCTGAGGCATGGGTAGTTTCGCAAACTGACGCAGCCGCTCTGGAGGTGTTCGAGAGAAAAGTTCTTCGCAAAATCTTCGGTCCTGTTCGAGTCGGCGATGACTGTCGCATCCGAATGAACCACGAGCTGTATCAGCTCTACGAAGACATTGATGTAGTTCGGCGTATAACTGTGCAGCGACTACGCTAACGGGGTCATGTCCATCGTATGGACGACGAAGCTCCAGCGAAAAAGGTGCTCGAGGCGAGGGTCGCTGGTAAACGACGACGAGGGAGACCATGCCTCCGATAGATGGACCAGGCTGAGGAAACTCTAACCGCACTTGGTGTATCCGATTGAAGAAGGCGCGCGAGTCACGTCCCAGCCACAACAGCAGGTAGAAATACGACCTGCATTCCTCAAACTGTGGGAAAATGCTAACAAAGCAGAACCCAGTGCAGAAACTGAATTTTAAATAAACAAATAAAAATGCACTAACACATTGTAAACAAATAAATATGTACCCCTGTATCTATATCTTTATCTTTATTTTCTTTTTGTTCTCTTTATTTCTTCTGTTTTGACTTAATGAAAGAATATTTGAAAATAATAAAAGTTTTGTTCTGAAGTTTAACTCAAAGAAAACGGTGTTTCATTTTAATCGGTTGATCAACTTTTAAGTTGATTACATTTCTGGCGCAGTCGGCAGGATTCCTCTCTAAAGAGTTGGGATCTTAAAAATTGAAACATCATAAATTAGTATTCACCGAAATTTTTGTGTTTAGTGAAGAACAGTAAATAACACAGTGCAACAGAAAATTTTTTTTTGCAAGTGAAAAATTATTAAAGATAAAGACAATAAAAAAAAAAAAAAAAAAAAAAAAATATATATAATAGACAAAAAAAATATATATATATCGAAGTAAAGAACAATTATCTATGAGTTTTGAGAAAAATAAATATCGAGTCAGGAACGCTGATATCAGTGACAGTGACGAGGACATGGCGTCACAAGCAGAAATGAGTATTTTATTAAAATCAGTTCAGCAACAACAAGCGGAAATATCCCAACTAAGGGAGCAAATAAGTCAAACCCAAGCATTGGTTCAGCAAGCAGCTCAGTTGGAACAGTTGAACCAACAACAACAGCAAGTTACCGGCCAGCAACCATCAACAAGCCTAAATAGGTTTCAGCTCAATTCGGAACAAATATTGAATCACTTCCGACGCCTAAAACCGTTTAATGGTGAGGAAGATTTAACTTTGATGGAATTCATCAAAGCAGTGGAAGACGCAGCAGCATTAAGCAGAAATGAGGAACTATTACGGTATGCATTCCAGATAGTTTTGAACGAAAAAATTCAAGGAACTGCAAAAAGATGCATACAACGTCTAGGAGACAACTTGAGTTGGGAAGCAGCTGTGATGGAGCTTAAGCTACATTTCAGACCCCAAAAGGACTACGCCGAACTAATTAATGAATGCCGAAATAGTAAGGTAGTAAATTTAAGAGAATTATTTGAGATCACGAGAGAAATAAATTACCAACTAAATGAATTATATAATTTTGAAAATAATGAAGAAAAACCAATAAATTATACACCTGAAAATAATGATAGGTATCTTGTAGGAATCGTTATGGAAAAGATGGATAATCTTGTTCGCGGTAATGTGCAAAAAAATTGCACCTTAATTGAAATGTATAATAGATTTGCGTACCTTAAACTTCTTGATGACGAAAGAGCGGTCGATATCGCTCATCGCAAAGTTACAAACTCTTTTAAAAACAGGTATAGGGAAGACATAAGACATAAGATAAATAACCCTTTTCGTCAAAATACTGATCTTTATAGAAATAGTAGCTCTAGTAGCAAAAACATTAATCATAATATGGCACAACAAAGCAGTGCTTGCATTCAGAATTCTAGTAGAACTTTTAATAATAATAGATTTCCAAATAATAATTATAATAGATACCAAAGTAACAACAATTATAATAACAATCGATACTCAAATAGCTATAATAGCAACCGATATCCAGATAATAATAATCATAGTAGCCGATACCCAAATAATAATAATTATAATCAGAACACAAATAATTATAACAACAATTGGTATCCGGATAGTAATAATTATAATAATCGATACCCGAATAATAGTAACAATCGTTATTCAAATAATAATAATTATAATCGATACCCAAACCATAACAATAATTTTGCTAGTCGTTATTCAAACAACAATAATAACTCTGCAAACAGTCATAACCAAAATTACGACAGCAATAATGTTGTCCCAATGGAAGTTGAAAATTTAGAACAACGTGTTCAAAATTTTCACATAGTGCCTCCAATAGCAAACTGCCCTTAGTAACTCTTACTATAGATAACCAAAGGTTTAAATGCTTGATAGATACAGGCTCCGAAACAAGCATAATTAAACCACAACTCTTTAAAAATTATACGGAAAAGGAACTGGTAAATCCACTGTTTTATGCAACAATTAACGGTGCCAACTCTATAAATAAGGAAATTATTACACCATTTCCCAGAGAATTTCTAAAGAAGGGAACTATAGCATGGAAAGTTATTGCGCTGAATGGTAGAAAATATGACGCTATAATTGGTCAAAATTTGTTAGCGGCAATCAAGGCCATCGTAAATGTAGGAAAAAGGCAGCTTGAAATAGATCAGACAATAATTCTTTTCGAAGATGAAATAAATGAAATAACAAACTTAGAATTTAGTGAGGGATCAGTAATGGATAAATTAAACCTAGAACACCTTAATTCAGAGGAAGGAAGGATGTTGAAAAAATTATTAAAGGAATATTGGGATATTTTTTATAAAGAAGGAGATAATCTTAGTTTTACTCATGAAATCCAGCATGAAATAATAACAACAAGTAACAGTGCTATTTATTCAAAAATGTATCGATACCCCCAAACACACGAAAAAGAGATAGAGAAACAAATTAACGAAATGCTTAAACAGGGAATTATTAAAGAAAGCAACTCGCCATATAATTCGCCCCTTTGGATCGTTCCAAAGAAGCCTGATAAATCTGGCCAAAAACAATGGCGAATAGTAATAGATTACCGAAGGCTCAACGATGTAACTATTAGTGACAAATTCCCAATCCCTAATATAGAAAATATATTGGACAAATTGGGAAAGGCACAATATTTTACGACGCTAGATTTAGCGAAAGGTTTTCACCAAATCTTGGTAAAAAATGAAGACCGGGTGAAAACAGCGTTCTCAACTCCGTTTGGACATTATGAATATGTCAGAATGCCTTTCGGACTAAAGAACGCCCCATCAACATTTCAACGGTTGATGAACTCTATTCTCAGGGACTACATAAATAAAATTTGTGTAGTCTACCTTGATGATATACTAATATTTAGTACGTCTTTAGAAGAACACATACTGAGCATTCAAAAAATTTTAAACAGATTAAAAGAAGCAAAGCTTAAAATTCAGGTTGATAAATGTAGACTCCTCCTTAAGGAAACCGAATATCTTGGCCATATTTTAACGCCTGAAGGTGTTAAGCCGAACCAAGCAAAGGTACAAGTAATTCAAAATCTGAAACTACCAACCACTCAAAAACAGATTAAATCTTTTTTGGGAATAACCGGCTTTTATAGAAAATTTATTAGAGATTATGCAAAAATAGCACATCCGTTAACAAAATATTTAAAGAAAAATGCACGAATAAATGCAAACGATCCCAGTTTCATCACAGCTTTTGATAAATTGAAAGAACTAATAACAAATCATCCAATACTTAGATACCCTGATTTTAGCAGAAAATTCAAATTAATTACAGATGCCAGCAATTTTGCAATTGGTGCAGTGTTAATGCAAGACAAACACCCCATATCTTACGCCTCCAGGACATTAAATGTACATGAACAAAACTATTCAACTATTGAAAAAGAGCTCTTGGCTATTGTCTGGGGAGTAAGGTATTTTAGACCATATTTGTTTGGAAAGGAATTTGAACTGCAGACTGATCATCAGCCAATAAAATGGCTTCATGCAAAGTACTGTGGTAAAGACATAAACCCGCGGTTGCAAAGATGGATTGTACAGTTAGGCGAATAGAACATAAAAGTAGACTTTATTAAAGGGAAAGATAATAAAATTGCAGATTTCTTAAGTAGAATAAATGTTGAAAGTAGGGAAATAAATTTAGTAAATTATATATCTAATAATAATTGTTCAGAAGATGCCAATAATTTGAGCTCATGTCAAAATATAAATAACATAGAGGAGTTAAGTAAACAAGGAGACTCAATGAGTGTCCAGACTGACCATTCTCAAGAAGAAAATCTTGAGGAACATTTTCCAACCTTAGATACGGTAGTTAACAGATTTAAATTTCAAATTATACTTGTAGAAAACAAGGAAGTGGATTTCGAAGTTTCATTGAAAAACATACGAGTCTATATAGATAAAAATGACTTAAATGGTGGTAATGTTAGTGATATCGTAAGACGGCATTTAAAAACTGGTAAGATAGCAATTTTTTCTAATCTTAACGACCATGAATATAACCAATTAGAGCAACTTCTTATTGAAATATTTCCTGACAGGACGACTTATAAATTCGTAAAATGCAGCTATTTTGCAAAAGATATGGAAGATGAGGAGCAGCTCAGAAAACAAATTGCACTTTATCATAAAAATGAAGTAGGTCATTCAGGGATTGTACCGACTTATGAGGGAATGAAGAAAATAATATATCACCCTGATTTAAAAACAGAGATACATAAAATAATAAATAATTGTGAAATTTGCACCTCAGCAAAGTATGATAGGAATCCGATCAAAAATAAATTTCACCTAACTGAAACCCCATTAACGATTGACGAAATAGTTCATGTTGATGTTTATGTTAATAGCAAGCATTCCTTTATAAATTTTATAGATAAGTTTTCAAAGTTCGCCACCAGTTTCCATTTGGAAGATAGAAACAGTTTGACAATAGTAGAAAAATTAAAACAGTTCATTTCTATTAGAGGAAAAATAAAAAAGTTTATATTCGACAACGAATTCAAATCAAAAAACGTTGAAGAATTTTGTAAAAAAGAGAACATTCAATATCACATTACTAAACCTAATAGTCACACTGGTAATGCTGACGTAGAAAGACTTAACAGTACAATAACAGAAAAAATCAGAGCTCTAAACTTAGAAGATAAACAGCCAATAAAATTACAAATTTTAAGCGCAATCAGTTTTTATAATAGCTCATACCATTCTACAATTAAATGCACCCCTTCAGATGTTCAAAACCAAAGAGTAGACCATAGCTAAATTAAACAACGTATCGAAGACAGTAAACAACGTAATATTAATAAAAAAAATAAATATCGTGAAGACTATACAGAGACAAGAACAACGGGGTTTATTAAAAATTACAAATCACTTCGTCATAAAGAAGAACCAAAATTTAGAAAATATAAATTAGAAAATATTCATACTTCTAATATAAAACGACCGTTAAAATTTTCAGATTCTACTTGTGATACTAATTCTAATATCTCTGATGACGCAAACCCAGACGCTGTTACAAGTTAGCCCCATTCATGAGGACTCGGGATATATTAAGGTAAAGCTTAAGGAAGTGGAAGTAGTCCAGCAAGTTAATACAATAATTCATATTATTAATCCCAACGAAATCAACGATATCCTTGATAAAATTAATACTAATATAGGAAATCTCGATATCGCTAATAAGAACTTATTAATATCAGAAATAAATATAATAAAGAAAAAAATTAAAACAATAACACCGATTCCAAAAAGAGGAAAAAGAGTTTTAATCAATGCAGTCGGATCAGCATACAAATGGCTATTTGGAATGATGGACAATGACGATAGAGACGAAATAATAGAACATTTAGGGATCATAGACAAAAACAATCATAATGCCATCGCAACGCTTAATGAGCCAATTACTATTAACTCTTATTTTAACAACTCGTTTACAAAACTAAAGGAAGCAATAGAAGACGACAGAACGAAAATAACGGAAGCATTTAAAGAAATTAGGACAAAAAACAACGAAATAATAAAACGATTATTATACATGGACCAACTAACCAAACTTAGGAATTTAGAGCATAAAATAGACCAAATACAGGACAATATTGTTTCAGCGAAACAAAATATGATCCACCCTAGTATTTTGACGAGCAATGAAATTGAAAAGTTCAATATAGATTTTTATAAACTTAAACTATTGAAGGTTGGAGTAATGAATTACAAAGACGACTCATTAATTATAGCTATTCAAATTCCGAAATCATATATTACTTTAGATCTTAAGCTGGTCACACCTCTCCCAAGTAAACAGTATCTAGAGATAGAACAAGAAAATCAATATATTATACAATTTAATAATCAATTTTTATCATACGAAGAAAATATTATTCTTAAACATTTAAAAAAAAGTAAAAACTGTATTTGGAAAGATGAATGTGCCTTTAGATACAATAATAAAACAGAGATAAGAGAACTTGATGAAGATACATTGGTAATAAAAAATGCTTTAGAAGAAAGAATTATTCAAAATTGTGATGATAGAAATATAACAATATCAAAAAACTACTTAATTATTTACAATAACTGTGAAATAAAAATAAGAAATGAATCATTTTACAATAACAAAGAAATAATACATGAGAAATATTTTTATCCAAACAGTAAAGAAATTAATAATACAAAAACTGTATCCATACCATTTAAGAACATTGTAAGCCAACACTTTTCTAATATTAAGCAAATCGAAGAATTAAAATTTCACAAGAATATTTCATATGGAATAAATTTAACTCTTTTAATTATTGTTGTTGTAGTTGTCATAATTTTATTCAGTTTCAAAAAATCTAAAGTAAAAGTTGTAAATAAACATAAAATTGTAAAAAACACGATTCAGGAGAATCTTGAATTAAGGGGGGGAGGAGTCCCGTCCCAGCCACAACAGCAGGTAGAAATACGACCTGCATTCCTCAAACTGTGGGAAAATGCTAACAAAGCAGAACCCAGTGCAGAAACTGAATTTTAAATAAACAAATAAAAATGCACTAACACATTGTAAACAAATAAATATGTACACCTGTATCTATATCTTTATCTTTATTTTCTTTTTGTTCTCTTTATTTCTTCTGTTTTGACTTAATGAAAGAATATTTGAAAATAATAAAAGTTTAGTTCTGAAGTTTAACTCAAAGAAAACGGTGTTTCATTTTAATCGGTTGATCAACTTTTAAGTTGATTACATTTCTCGCGCAAAGCAGAGGCGCCTGGCGAGAGCTGATGAGGTCGATCGAAACCCGGACACGGGTTATTACGGCCACCTTAGTAAGTAAGTAAGGTTATCATGCTATAAAATCAGTTTTTGCTGTTATTCTCAACAACCCAATTGTTTCCTATAACTCTTAACTCTTCCTTTACTTCCACTGACTGAGGTGTACAGATATTTACAATCTCTTCGGATGGCAAATTCTCTGTTACTACACTCTCTATTGGCTTAGATGTACAGATATTCACAATCTTTTCAGGCGTCAAATTCTCTGTTACTGCCTTTAGCGGCCGTGTTACCCTTTTATCTCGGAGTTCCCAGCTTAATGGCCTTTGCTTGGCCCTTAGAGGTTTCCCTGTCTGTAACCCTGATTCCTCTTCACGTAGCAATTCCGTCCGTGTGTCCTATTTTGTTACACCATTTGTATTGCACTACCGGTCTTTGATCCCTACCGAAATTCTTCCCCACATTATCTCTGAATGGGTTTACCGTATTGACTCCTCTATTATTTTTACTCTCAAAGCTTTTCTCTTGAATTTGTCTATTTCTAGGCCTGAATTCTTGGGCACAATTCCACTCTTTCTCATGACCATATTCCTAGCAAATCTCGCAGTATGGAGTGTTTTTTCTTTTAAGACACTCATCCCTGGTTTGTCTCAATTTCCTACAGAAGGAACACTTAATTCGGGTTCTAGCATCTTTGATCCAGGGTCCGAACTATAATTTTTATCTATCTTCTTGACTCCGAATCAAAAGACGATAGGTTTCCGAACTCAATAATTTGTTTATTGTTCAACTTCCTTGACTTATGCTAATTTTACAACTTGAGGGAAGAGTAATTTAAATACATGGCGAATATACATTTGGTTTGATATATGTTTGATTCGATTCTATACGTGAGCTGTGTTTGGAGTGTTGTTTGGATTTATTATTAATTTTAGGGAAAAGAACGTGGCGTCCACTGGTCGCGAGTTATCTACTTCCGTGTTGGATAGGGGGATGTCTAGGGCATCACGACCGAGCGGGGTAACCCCCAGGCACCTCGGTGACAAAATATACTACGGTGTATCGAATTGCCGAAAGGCGACTAAGGCAGTGTCCGTCCGAGCGGGGTAGCCCTAAGGCATCTCGATGACATAAAAATACGTTGGCTGTCTTGTGTTGCAGCAATGCGAAATAATTAGACAGATCCAAGCGTGAATATTTTGTTGTCCGTCTGAGTAAATACTTTTATTCTGACTCAAGTTAATAATAACAACACCCACCCAAAAATATTGGTACAACTAAATTAGTCCTTAATTTATGATGAGTGGAAATCATTTAATCTAATTCCTTGATATATTTAATATATTCCTTGAACTAATCAGACTCAGCTAGGGATAGCCTTGGCGTGGTAACTAGCACCTTTTGACGACCTTGCGCCTCGCTACACAAATTTTGTTCGCTAGAAAAGAATAAAACGAAAAACGGAAGATTTATATGTGGGGAGAAAAATCACACGGTTTTTTGTTCCTTTCATACTATTATTTGGATAGTATCTATCTATATCCCCCCGATCTTGGCTAACCTGTCAACATTCCTCGTTTCGCCCACTACCGCATACACCTGTTTTCGCGGTGTGACCCCGGATCCAAATTGACTGGCGATCCTCAACATATATTCTATTTCGGCCGCCTTAGTCACTAACTCGGCTAAATTCTTGCCCTCCATAGTCAACACTTCTGATTTTAAGCTTGGATCATTCAATCCTACCTTAAAGGCCGTCACCACCGTCTAATTTAATTGACCCAACAAACCTGCCTTTTCTTCTATGTTATCCTTCCCTCTTACTTCTATCGAACTTAATCTTCTTGCATATGCTTGTAATTTTCCCCCTGGCTCTTGTACACATTTCGACAATTCCGTTAGAATTGAATTGTAAGTCGTTTCCCTTAGATAATTGGATTTAAATAATAGGTAAAATTCCTCAATATTGGCAAATTGTCTTTCTCTGCACAAATCAAAAGCATCCCCGTGTAATCTCAAATTAACACATTCTATAACGCGTGGTAACTCACTAGCATTGAACGCTCTTATTGCAAAATCGCACCCTTGAAAGAACCTGTAAACCTCCGTTGGTAGGTCGGTTCCCGCGAAGAAGGGGACGAGATTATTCACGGTCTAAGCTATTGCGTTTAGATTCATTGTATTATCTTTTATTTCTATATTCTCGTTGATATGTCCCCCTTCGTATGTCTCTACGTCTGTTGTCTCTTTATGATGCCATGAATTTTCGGTTGCTAATTTCAATTATTCCTGCAAATGCCTATTTTGTACCTGTAATTCTTTAATTCTAGCATTTGTTCTAGCTTTTTGGACAATTAACTTCTCTACTAACTCTGTCGATACGTCTTCTCTTCGTAACAGATCTCGCAATCTTTCGTTTTCCAAATCTAGTTCTTCTGCTCTACCTTGGTCTCCTATTCTTAGTAGTTGCACCTCGACTAACTTTGTTATCAGAGCCTCAAAATCTCTCACTGTATTTGACTGCAGCAAAGCGAAATTATCTTTGTTTGATAAAACCACTTTTGTTCGGACCCACAATTTTTCCAAAAATCTATCCAATTCTCCTATGAGATCTAGATACCTTCTCTCTGTATCACTAGTTTAATCTATTTAAAGAAAAACAAGCAAAAATTACCGCGCTACCTTTCTAACGCACTAAGCCGAAGAGTACATTATTCAATCAATTCTCCTGTAAGTCCAGTTAGTTAAAAATTAATTTTTATTTTTAATTTTTTTTTTTCTTCATATATTCACATATTTGATGCAATACATATTAACAAAACTTTTTCAAAATATACAAATCACAACTTTCCGTTCAAAATTTAAAAAATTTCCTTGGTGCTGACCGATGTTTTTTCACGGCGAGTTACTTTATTTACACGTGTATTTCCTCCTTCATAGAAATCCGCTGCCAGAATAATCTTCTGCATCGGCTTCGTCATTGACAGGTAAAGTTTTTCAGACCGCCACGTAGTAAAATGATGTTGCCAATGAATTTAATTAATAATAAAAATACTGATTTCAAACCACGATTAAAATCGTGAACTCAAAAAAATGTTAAACGAGACTTAACCCTTTATATTGATAACAATTTATCCCTGCCATCCTCTTTCCCGAGAGGTGGTGGGAGATGGATCCGCCAACAATAATCATTTTTAGAGGGAGCCACGTGGATCCTACTAACGCAATAGAATTTCCAAAAAAATTTTCCCCAAAATCCATCTTGAGTTGACTAAACTTCCAACTTACTTATATAAACTTATATAAACACGGAATTGAACTTCCTTGATCAAAAACAAAAGCAATTTTTATAATGTAAGGTACCATGTAAGGTACGAGAAGTATGTTATTAGATTGGTGATGGCAAGATTGCCTTGTAACGAAAAACAAATGCCTCATCGGCAATGCTATGCTATGGAAATGCCGCTCTTGAAAAATAGAAGCAAAATAAAACATTGATTAACTCTTTGTAGAGTTAAAAATGCGGAACGTAATGCAATAACTTTTTTTTTAAATTTTAATCCTTTTAAATTCTATTATACTGAAACATTGGCCAAACATTCCAACAAACACTTGAATTTGTTGGGTATCGGCTTTGGCTTTGTTTCTCTTGCAATTACACCAAGCACTTGGAACTTGTTGTAATTGACTTTCTGCTGTGGTTATCGCAACAAGCACTTAAACATGTTACGATCGAAGCCTACCGATTGATTTAAAAAATTTTTTTTTCCTCTGTTATGCTTAATTTCATTATTTCATTTTTTTTTTATTTTTTCTAAAACATCCTTGATGTTCCCGTGAACAGAAAGGATCATACCGTATAATTTCTATATTATTTACCAACAATATTATATTTCAAAAAATATTTTTTTTCTCTCTAAAACATTCTTGATGCTCCCGTGAACAAAAAGGATTCTACCGGCTGCGCCATTTATGTTTGGATCCTCTCTGCGAGGATACCGGTAGGTCCGATGTCGTGGACTAGACTTTCTATTTTGAATGGATACGGTTTCTGGCCGTATCCTGTTATAAGAGGTGGCTGCAGGCGATACACCTGAGCCGAGTTTCTAGTGGGCACCTGGCACTTGGAACCAGTTACCCAACGTCGTGTTTTTTATGAAGTTAACAGTTTGTATACTCACCAATCATGGTCTTGTTTAAGACCCCCAGTTTCCTCGGTAGTCAGCGCTAAATCCAAAGTATAGAAACTCAATTTAAACTCACGATTTAAACTATACGCTCTTTGATTAACTTTCAACTGCCTCTTTATTTAGCAGAAACCAGATATTTATAACATATCTAGGCTCGCTTCTTCTTCTTCATTTTGTTACATACTTAAGTCAATCTTAACATATTTAGAATAGTTTCGCAATACCGGAATTTTAATTTGCATTTCTTTATATTCTGACCGAGATTATCTGACCAGATGACATTCTTGTGCTTGGCAATTGTACCAAGGTTGTTTAATTGCAAACAAAATGCTCATATTGCATTTTATTTGTCATACATTCTGTTGCTTATTTCGAAAGACGGAATTCCCTTGCACCAAATATTGTCCAATTATTAATTGCAGCTAAAATACAATTTTCATGCAATTACAACAATAAGGTCTTATTAATTTAAATTACCATAACTGAATGCAAGCAATAATTACAACAAAAGATTATTCATTTAAAATGCTGTCAACGCATTTTGCTCTCGGTGCAGAAGGCACAAAGGTATCAGTTTATTTCTCATGACCATGACAACAACAACATACTGTCGATATTGCTTGTTACTTAAGCTGCTCGCTTGTTACCGTTTATGTTATGGCACTCGTCATGGCTTAAACAGTTTTGTGCATTAATGCTGACACTGCACTTTTATGCCGTTGCACTTGGACTTGGCATTGGCCTTGAATTCAGAAATTCAAGGTTGTTGTATGGCACAAAAGGTAATGCCTACAAGTATGCATTGGTTTATTTGTTTAGTTTGTGATTAATTCACAACACTTATCATCTCTCTTATGGGCATTTAAAAAGAGGCATATTCAAGAATAGTTTTAAAAGAAAACAGTTTTGCTTGGAAAAATTTCCAGATGCTTGCTTTTTATGTTTTACTGATATCTACTTACCATCCGACACAGAAAGTTTTTTCAATTGAATTAATTTTTCTGTTCGGCCGTCACCTCTCTGCAGACAATGGCAAACCTCAGAGAGTAAAAACTGCCATGAAAAGCTTCTTGAGAACATAAGCCGTTCGGGGTCGGCGTAAAACATATAGGTGCTGTTCTCGATCATTTGTGTGCAAACATTTCACATCACACACAACACAATTGATCATAAGAAGCTCGGTCAAAGTCCTTTCAAAGGCTGAAATGGCCATTTCGTTCTTATTTTTTCGATATCTACTTACAGATTTATTTAGCAAAACCCCAATTTACAAAGTAATAATCTATGGTCATTAAAAGTAGGAGATGTGTTAAAAAATTTTAAATTTTTATATGCTCATCCATGAATTTCCTTGGCATTGGCATTTTAGCATTTGGCATTTGAGGAAGTTTTGAAAAATTTTGTCTTTAAATTCTCTCACTTATTATGCATATGTGGTACACATCCTTAGAAGGTGGTACAAAAGGAACTCTATTCTTAATTTTTGATAAAAGTGGCATTTCACCACCTGTAATATGCTCTGCATATATCACATTTAAGGATTAACTAACTTTCCAGCTTTTGCGCCGCTCCTGATTTTTTTGATTTTGAAATTTCATCTCAGGTACATTCGTTCATATATATTCTCGCTCATATAACAATATATCTGTACTTTAATGTTGGGGAATGTACCTTGAGTGTACTGCCAATATAGAAGTATTACATTTATGATAAAACAGTAAAAATGTATGTTAATTACGTAAAAGCTCAAGAACAGCTAAGCGGATTTTATTAATTATTTTGCTAATGAACTGCTATGATACCCGCCTGAAAAATAGGCTATACAATTTTTACCACACTCCCTTTTACCGCCCACAAATCAATAAAAATGCTATATTTCAGACGGTTTTATGCTATTAGACTGAAATTTGGTAATCTAGTTCAAATAATTACTGTCGGCAACTGTACTGAAAATGGCCGTGGTCACTCTACATCTACCCCCACTTTTGAGAAGTCATTAAGACTCCAAAACTACTAGGCCGTTTGAGCTAAAATTTTGGCAGTAGATTGTTTCTGAGTACGAGATGGCTAACAGAACGCCCTTTTAACGCCCTTTAATAAATATAAACACTGTATTTCAGACGGTTTTGGTAGTATTACAGTTAAATTTGGTAATTTAGTTCGTATGGTTACTCTCGGAGACTGTACTAAAAATGAGCGTAGTCGAACTATATCTACGTTCACTTTTCAGAAATCATTATAACTTCTGAGTTGGACATGATTTGATACTTAAATTTGGTATGTAGGTGCTATGGATCCAAGGGGCCGTCACTATATATTTGAGCGAGCATAAAACGAGGGGGCGTTGCTGCTCACACAAGCTAAATTTAATGACCCAGTTACATTTTTGGTTGAAAATAGTAGAGACGAGGTTCAAACATTTCTTAAGGCCGGCACACATTTTAGAGGAGAGTAAAAAAGAGTGACATTGAGGTGATGCTTTTTATTAGAAGAAATTTGTTTAGAGTATTAAAATTTTCAAATTTGCTAAAATATACATATATGATAAAAAACTGCTTTATTTTCAAAAACAAAGATGGCGCTGACTACAACGATTGCTGTAAAATACCTCTTTTCGCACTACGGGCATTCTGCTGGCTTCTAGCTTGACCAGACAAAAATAATTTTTTAAACGCAAGGAAAATGTTTCCTATCTGAATGAGACAGAATTTTAAAAAAGTCTTTTATATAAATTTATAAGTGCTTTGAAAAAAAATTACATTTTTTACTTAGTTTTTATTTTAAATTTTGAATAAAACGATTTTCGTTCTTGCTTCGGCAGAACATATACTAAAATTGGAACGATTCAGAGATTAGCATGGCCCCTGCTCAAGGATGACACGCAAAATCGTGAAGCGTTCCACATTTTTAAATCGAGGCATCTCCATATATGTAAAAAATATAAATGCGAAAATTTTGACATACACCTTAATGATGTTGTTTTAAATAAAGTAAATAAACTAAAAATATTAGGCTTAGTATTCAGCAAAAATTATACATGGAATGAGCATACTAATAATATAGTCAGCTCACTTCATAATAGACTTAATATAATTAAAAGCCTTAGTAACATAAAGCTCGAATGTAATACGAATTCTCTGATAAATATTGTAAGAGCAACAATCCTGTCAAAAATAGACTACGCTTTTCCAATATATGGGACAACATCGAAAAGGAATCTAAACAAACTATCATCGTTATACCACTCAGCTGCTAGATTGTCACTGGGAGCCTTCCGAACATCCCCAATAATCAATATCCTAACTGAAACAGGACTCCCAACTCTAGACGATAGACTAACGTATATGACAGCACTCCTGGTTACTAAATTGATCCACTCCAATGGATCTCTAATACACAGAATTCTGTCAAATCGAAAAAAAAAAGAAAAAAGAGCAACCGGAAAGCAACAACCCTGCAGAAAATAATAAACATAGCCACAGATATGGGCATTATTCCTAACGCCTCCACATCGCCTCCTCAGAATGCCACACCTTGGAACTTACAAGCAGACTCAATAATGCTGGATCTAACCAAATTAAAAAAAAAATTCCACGTCACATGTTATTCAACAACAACAATTTCTTCAGATACGCAGCCAACATTCTGATTGGAATCTGTTTTTTACCGACGGTTCAAAAACTAAATACAACGTTGGATTCAGCGTAGTAGATGAATCATCTATAAAAATGATAGCGTTACTCCCCACTTACGCATCAGTATTTGCTGCAGAAGCAGAAGCAATACACCAAGCATGTCTCATAGCTAAAGCTAGCAGACACAAGCACTTGATCTGCACCGATTCCCTTTCAACACTTCTGGCCATACAAAATGTCAACAACACCGATATCACAATTTCTAAGATAAGGAATATAATCATTAATAGGCAGCAGCAAATCAAACTCATATGGATTCCCAGCCACGTGGGAATACTAGGAAACACTCTAGCCGACTCTGTAACAAAGCTCGCAACAAGATCACCTTTGATGCTCATCAATTCTACTAGCAAAAAAGCAAAAAAAGAAAAGAAAAAAAAACAAAATCAAGAATACTCATCTTCTCGTACGACGACAACAATGGACCGAATACGAACACCATTACAAATCTATTAACCCTACCCAAATAACTCCCCTCTTCCCAGTGACAATCCCTAGAAGACACATAGTCATTTACACTCGTTTTCGGCTCGGGCATACAAGACTAACCCACAAACACAGCTTCGATCGAAACAGCTTTCCTACATACCACTTCTGCAACCAAATTACTTAACAGTGCACCACATCCTCTACGATTGCGAAGCTATAGTCCACATTCGCCAAGAACTCCATAATCCAAACTTTGCTGACATTCTTCAAAATGTAAACCACGAAAATATCAAAATATTAATTAAATTTATTTGTAAACTGAACTTATTTTTTGCTATTTAAAAACTGTATATTTCTAAAGCTTAAGGCATTTGTCGCTATAGCTTATCTTAAGTCTTTGATATTGTAAATTAATTTACTTGTCAAATAAAAAAAAAAAATAAAAAAAAATTAATAAAACGATTTTAAAAGGCTATTTAAAAAATCCGTTTCACTTGGATTGGTCAACATGTTATTACAAAATGTAATGCCAAATATTGTAAGGATCGCTCAAGTTGTTTTTGAGCTAGGTTGCCCGCAGTTTTGAAAAACGTAGTTTTGTGAAAAACGACTTTAAAGTTATTCGAAACAAATAATACGAAGAAGTTAGTGTTCAAAACTTAATTAAATTACTATATATACACACAAAAGAATTATTGGTAACATATTTTGTAATGTTCCCCTTCTCAAATATACCGGTTTGAGTAGATAAAATAAATGATATAATAAAATAGCAGCTGTAGTAACTTGATTTTTAGTTATATTATATCGAACTCACGCGTGGGTCTCTTTTTAAGCTTATAACTTTCTTAATGTTTAAGATATCTTTACAAAATTTTGTTTACATATTTTTGAGATCTTGTTTAGTTCTTTAAAATGAAAAAAAAAATTGATTCAGCTATGCCTCTAAATATATTGCCGACTTTAATGGCCGTTTTATTAGATCATCTGAAGCAATATGGAGAATTTTCGGTTTTTCAATTCATGAACTCTATCCTGCACTGATTCACTTGTCAGTACATTTGGAAAACGGACAAAGAGTATATTTTACTGCAGAAAACATTCACATAATGATTCAAGAAATACCTGAAACCACATTGATTGCGTTTTTTAAATTATGTTCGAGTGATGATTTCGCGAAGACCTTAATCTACAGCCAAGTTCCTTCATATTATACATGAACACTAAAGAAAATGAATCTACATAAATGAACACAAAATATTGAAGGATGGTTTAAAGTTAAACGAGATTCGGTTCTAGGTAGAGCTTACACGATTCATCGTAATTATTCTGAATGCTTTTACCTTCGACTTCTATTGCAACACACAAGTTTCACTTATTTCAGAACTGTAGATGGTGTTTTGCATCCCACATACTGAGTGGCATGCGAAACTTCAGGTCTTCTTGAAAGTGACGAACATTGGAGAAATGCACTGTCTGATGCCACCATCTCTGAAAAAGCTTTCCAACTCAGAGAGTTGTTTGCAATAATACTGATTTTTCTCTAAATGTCCAACGCGTTACAGTTATGGAACGATTTCAGAAATCAATTTTGCGATAATATTTTGCACAGACATCACTCACAACAAAATAATCAGGAAATACCTTACAATGATAACTTTTTTAACTAGCTCTGAGGGGAAAAAAATGAAATTGGAAAAAGTTTATCCAAAAATATTTTAAATTTATCGAAAACCCAGGTCGTTTTTGAACCATTGAAGCATTTGTATAAAACAAATACGTAAATATTCCAAATTTTTACAACAAAACAAAAAAATTAAAAACAATGCACTAGCCGCGGATTTGAACCAGAGAATCTCGCTCACAAGGCAAGCACCCCAACCAGTCTGCCACTGCCACCACAATTTATGAGTAAAATTTGATTTATAATAAAAGCATAATTAATAAAAATTTTTAAAACAAAATAAAAACGAAAAATAATGCGCCTTCAGCCAGATTTGAACCTGGGCATATCGCTTACAAAGCAAACACGTGAATCTGTGTGGCACAACTCAATTGAGAAATTATGTTCATAATAAGTAATAACAGCAAGTTTAGCTAAAAATAAATAAAAAAATTCTAAAACAAATATTTGATAAATATATTTGTATATTTATCCAAATATTTGAAATATTTGATTTATACACGTAAATGAATAAAATACAATTTAGCTCGAGCGCGGATAAATTTAATATTCGTTATTTCCTTTAGTGAGGTCTTGGCTAAGACTGAGAGTACTATTTACATGCTTGGTGAAAAACGTTTAATATATTTCGGATTGCCAGAACCCCAAAGAGATAATGCTGAAGTAAAAAATATTGTATATACTCGCGAAATTAATTATGATCAAGATAATCTTTCAGTATGTATATCTGAGCAGGAACCAAAATTAACTCCAGAACAGATTAATGTCTACCAGAGATCTGCATGATTGGATTCATTTGCTGTATCAAGTTCCTTTAATTTTTCAACTCTCTGCAAGTTGACGCAGGCAAACAACAAGTTTGCGTCAATCAAGCCGCAGCAAAAATCAAGTCGCCAAATGTAGGAAACAGACATTTGCATAAGACCATTCCTCATTACTTGCCACTCAAATAACATTCGTCGTCAGCCACAATCGCGTATACAAATTAATGCATGCATGGGGCTCGAGTTCGTAAACAACGATTGATGCTAAGCACAGCTTTTCACGATTGTGAAGCGAAACAAAGGCACCATCCAGACAATGCAGACATTCCCGAGCAGCTCGAGTGTCTGCCACAGCTCGAGTGCCTGCCGCAGCTGGAATATCTGCTGCTGCATGAGTTTTGGTTTTCGTACTTCACTGCCGTTTTCTAGCAGCGTATTGGTAAACAAACTACTGTTGTGCTTTCAATAAATATTCAAGAAGAAGAAGAGACAAATTTAATATTAATTTATTTTAAATTTATACGAGTATATCTTTATTCGCCGCACCAGTTCAATATTTTATGTAATCATTTATTTTTCAAATATTTTTTAATATAACTTATAATTTAAGAGTTAAGATTCAGTTCAATTTGGGTTCAATTTAAGATTTTTTTCAGTTAATAATCAATACTATTTTGGTTTTTAACATGATGTTAGTAAAACAGTCTTCATAACAGAAACAAAACCAACTTAAAAAGTACTTTTAGTAGCTCAGTATGTGGATAAACAAGCAAAAATAAAAATATTTTTACTTGAAATTTCTAAAAAAAAATGTTAGAAGGGATGTACATTTCCGAACTTTCGAGGTAGTTAAGAATTTTTAATGTTTTTATTTGGGAGTGAAAGCGCGTTTATTTTGCGCGGTTGATGCTTGTGACTGGATTCTTTTTGCTTTTAATTTTTTTTTTTTTGTTTTGTTAAACTTTTGAAGTGGGAAGAGTGTGATGAAGAGTCGGACAGTGGTGAAAGGAAAGGAAACAAAAAACGTGCGTTAATTTTTAAGGTTGCGAACGTAGTGAACGCTTGTTCCTGATCAGATCACATTTTTATATTGAAGCAATAAAGAAACCAAGGCATGCATCCCTTTTGCTCTAATGTGTTTTCTGATCCGATCTGCCTGCCTGTCTTAATCTGAGTTCACTATGTTCGCAACCTAATAAAAGAAAGTGTTCTGAACTTTCAACCGTTTCACAGTGTGCGATTTGACCATTCTGGGCGGACAAAACTATAAATTACTGTGATATGATTCCCTGGTTTATTCCTTGAATTGTTCTGGATTTTGGGTCTATCTCAAACACACTCTTAATTAATTTGGGTCTATCTCAAACACACTCTTAATTACAGGGCATTTCATTGAGTTGGCTATAGAGGGAAATTCATACTTTATGCTTTGAATTTGAAACACTAAATTGTTTTAGAAAAACATAAAATTTTATAACATTCTCAGTTATTACAAATAAGGCATGTTTAGAAGAACTGGCAGGCTTTTCGCTTTAAAAGAAAAACCTATTTATTTTTCATCAAAAAAGCAGCAAAAATATAAAACTATACAAAAGAAGAGCATTTTTCAACATTTGGGGACGTTTTCGTTAAAATACCTAAATTCAAAATTCATTCGAATGAAAATCAGGAAAATTTTTCTGGAGTTATTAAAGTTACCACAAGTGAGTAAAAAATTTTTTCGATTTTTTATAATTTTTTTCGTAATCGAAATTCTAGAAAGAGGCACTTAAATTATTTTTGAAAAAAAAAAGTCAAGATTCAACAGATATACGTATTACTTTTTCCCCGAATTTCGGTTTTTTCAATTTTTTGCAGAAAGTTGCTCAAGACTATGTTTAAATCATCCGTTCTGTTTTTTCCATATTTTGTATTTTGGAATTTTATTTTTTGTAAAAATACTAAAACTCGATATTTTCAAAAAGGTACTTACTTAGGTGGCCGTAACAACCCGTGTTCGGGTTTCGGCCGACCTCATCAGCTTTCGCCAGGTGCCTCTGCCTTGCGCGCGCCTTTTCTATTCGGATACACCAAGTGCGGTTAGGGCTTCCTCGGCCTGGTCCATCCATCGGAGGCATGGTTTCCCTCGACGTCGATGACCAGCGACCCTCACCTCGAGCATCTTTTTCTTTGGAGCTTCGTCGTCCATACGATGGACATGACCTAGCCAGCGTAGTCGCTCCACTGCTATATGCCGAACTACGTTAATGTCTTTGTAGAGCTCATACAGTTTGTAGTTCATTCGGATGCGATAGTCATCGCCGACTCGAACAGGACAGAAGATTACGAAACTACCCATGCCTCAGCGCCATAAAGTAGCACATGTAGGACGAGCGTCTTGTAGAATGTTAGTTTTGTCCGATCGAGAAAAGACTCTGGAACTTAGTTGTTTACTGAGCCCGTAGAAGCACCTATTAGCAATTATTGTTCTTCGCTTTATCTCCAGGCTGACTTCGTTGTTGTTATTAATGGCGGTGCCAAGGTATACAAACTCCTTGACTACTTCAAAGTTATAGCTGCCGGATGAATCGTGGGAGTCTAAACGCCACGCTCCTTTCCTTGAAGACAGCATATACTTTGTTGTACCCTCGTTTATCGTCAAACTGCTGATTCCTTTTCGATAGCGGTGAAAGGAGCGGTAACATCTCTCTTGGTTCTGCCGACAATATCAATATCATCAGCGTACACAAGGAGCTGGACACTTTTATAGAAAATGGTGACATTACAATGCACACCGGCCTTTCGTACGATCCCTTCCATGATATGTTGAAGACCTCGCAAGACAGTGGACCTTGCTTGAAACCTCTTTCGGTATTGAAGGTTTTGGAGAGGCAATTTCCTACCTTGACGAAGCTGCGTGTGTTGCTCAACGTCATTCTGCAAAGTCTAATCAACTTTGCAGGTATACAGAACTCAGACATTGTTGCGTATAGGCAATCCCTTCTCGGGCTATCAGTCGCAGCTTTAAAATCGACAAAGAGATGGTGTATGTCAATTTGATTTTTGTGGGTTTTCTCCAAAATTATAGCGTGAAAATCTGGTCTATGGTGGTCTTTCTAGGTCGAAAGCCACACTGATAAGGTCCAATCAGTGTTTTTGTAATCGGCTTTAATTTTTCACACAGTACGCTTGAGAGAACCTTATATGCGATGGAAATAAGATTGATTGATTGTTGGGTCTCCTTTCTTTCGTGTAGGGCAAAGTACGCTGAGATTCCAATCGTCGGGCTAGCCATATTTTGCTGATGAGCTGATGCATGCGCCTTATCAATTTATCGCCACCAGTCTTAAACAATTCAGCTGACAGGCCATCAGCACCTGCTGCTTTATTGTTTTTGAGTTGTTGGATAGCAACTCGAAGCTCTTCATGGCTAGGTGGTGATACTTCCACTCTGTCATCGTTTATTGGTGGCACTGAACTGTGCTCTCCATGGGCGGCATTGGTGGAATCGTCGCCAGTAAGTAAATTGGATAAGTGCTGCTTCTTAGCACACACTGTGTATCCGTATTTAGATCTCCATTTTCGTCTCTACAAGTGGATGCTCCGGGCTTGAAACCTTGGGTTAGATGCTTATCGTGTTGATAGAACTTTCGTGCATCCTTCTTGCCCTGGTATACCTCTAGTTCCTCACGCTTACGCTTTTTCTGATCTCTTTTCTTGCGTCTGAAAAGGCGCCTCTCTTCCTTCCTCTTTCGCGGTAGTTTTCTCGCACGGCTCGCGTTGCAGCTGACTGCAGCGTTTTTCTATATGCGGCATTTTTTACTGCTGTCGCGATGCGACACCCCTGATTGTACCATTGGGTCCGAGGTTGTGGGCGCCGGAAACCAATGACTTCTTCAGCGGCAGCGCGCATGGAGTGGGGTCGTCGGGTCCAGAGGCTGGTTGGTTGAGCTTAATCGAAAGTTGAGCGGAGTAGGCCTCGGCAGTCCATTATAATTGCAGCTTAGCGACATCTAGCTTTCGTTGAATTTCTGTGCGTATGTTCTTCGCATTGCATAATCGCATGCGGATCTTGGCTGCAACAAGATAGTGGTCGCAGTCAATGTTGACCCCCCGAAATGTACGCACATCTAGAAAACTAGAGGCATGCCTTCCGTCGATTACAACATTATCTGGTTTTTAAAGAAAAATTAAAAATAAAATGAACTGCGAACCAGTTTTTTTTTAAATTTACATTTAAACAAGAGTTATTTGTGTATTTTGAAAAAATGAGCACTTTTTTGCCTTATAACCAAGTACTGCCACGTACCGATGCAAGTCGATACGGGTTCCAGTGGTGCTAGGCACACTAAATTTTTTTAAAATTTATTTCAACAGCATACGAAAAAAATTGAGGCGGTACCACATAAAAAAAAACAACTTCGACTTTTTTGAGACACCCCAATACATATGCATTCAAACTTTTTGCCAGTCCATCAAAGTGTAGCTGAATTTATCGTTTCTTATTTATGCTACATTTTCCATCACTAATTTAAATGAAACCTTGATAAATTAAGCGACTTATCTTATTTTTAATTAATCTATATAATTTCACAACAGATTTTATTGCAAAACAAGTTAAAAAGTTAACAACTTTAATCAGTGCACTTAATACAAAAACTACTCTCTTGACACCTACAAATAATTTTGAAAAACCCAGAAAGAACCACTTTATGTCTGCCATTTTAAATATATCGGATTAAGCAACATTTTCAAATTTTTGGCAT
This sequence comes from Coremacera marginata, assembly GCA_914767935.1. NCBI lineage: Eukaryota > Metazoa > Arthropoda > Insecta > Diptera > Sciomyzidae > Coremacera > Coremacera marginata. Next base: position 86,391,784 of record OU612044.1, on the reverse strand, counting down.
GGCTTTCTGTGTGTACTAGCTTTATTTGCACGAAAAAAAATTAATTTCTTGGAAGATTTTTTCCTACTTTTTTCCTCGTAGATTAATAAAATGTTAGACTGTACGCTGTTCTGATTTGTGTTTTCAAGTTCTTTTGAACGCGTCTGATATTGTTTTGAATCTTTTGTTATTGATCATAGCGTGCGATAATTATGTGCAAAAATAACATTTTATTATTGTTGTTTTGTATCTATCTTCAATTTTGTCTTCTTTGGTATTAAAAAACAAACACATGTACAAGCAACAATAACACAAATTGCACTTGACCCATCAACATTTTCAACTCAACAACAAAAATTGCATGCGAATTAACAAAAACAACTCACACGCCGATGCAAATACTAATAGCTCCGTTGGCAAAATAGATGCATGACTAGTGTAGTGCACTCCACATTTAAACATTTATTTTATTATTATTCACATTTAATATTAATATACATTTAATATCATAATCTAAAATTAGCTGTGTTAGGCACTTAAACATTTATTTTATTGAACATTGAACTTTGTACATGTCATTGCACTCGCGCACTTATTTATTTATAACGCACATTGAACTCTTTTATATTATTGCATTTTTTTTATTCACGCACTTATATATTTCTCAAAACAAACATTGAACATATTTATGTTGTTGCACACACACACTTTATATAAACAGCGCACACTTTATGTATGCATTGTCTTCTCGCTGTTTCTTTTTCTTTTACACTTGTTAATTATGTTACGCACTATATGCAAAGCATTACCATATGTTTTTTTTTATTTATATTTATTTTGTTTGGCTGTTAGAATTTTGCACATAAATATTAACTAATATTGTATTTAATATTAAGTATGAAAAAGTCCTGTTAACTAAGTATAAAAGAAGAACATTTTTGAAAATAAAATTCATTAAGTTTTGAGCTTCCGAACTTGCTCCTTTTTTTTATTTTAACTTTTGTGGCCAACCAATTTTGGACCACGGCACAAAGTTCTTTTTTTTTAAACAGGCCAACAGCGTTTTTAAGCGCTGGCGTAAAAATATTATAAATTCTTTTTCCGCATATCATTTTTAAAAAAAGTAAATTTTTTTTTACTCGCGAATAACAAATCTTGCTCGCGCCCGAAGTAACACCACACTAGGTTTCTTTATTGCTCCAATGTGAAAATTTGATTTGATCTGCCTGCCTCTCTGAACTGGCCTTCACTATGTTCGCAACCATAGAAGCTACCAACAACGCAATGTCTTATTAAAAATCAACGCAAGTTTTTGTTTCCTTTCCCTTCACACTCTTCCTATTCCAAAATTTTCACGAAATGCAACACAAGGAAAAAAATTGGAACAAACAGAAACCAGTCACAAGCACAACATAAACGCGAAGCTAAATACGCGAAACTTCTTGGGTATTCGGGTATGACCCAGGTAATTCGAACTAACTGTTAAGCTCGGGTACTCGAAATTCTCTCTTTATAAAGTGGGGAATAAACTCTTCATACACCCCCTAAAAATCAAGAAAATGTTAAACAAAGGTCTTCACAAAAAATTTTGTTATGCCGAAATGATTTTATTGCTTTTTTATTAGTGTACAAAAACAAAAATTTCCATTTCTCTCAAAACATAACGCAATAAAAAAAAGAAAACTAAAAATGAAGAGGGAAAAGTGTTCATACAGTGTAAATATTTTTTATTTCACTCACAAACTGCGTATTGCAACTGTTTAAATACCGTTAGTTTTTGCATTACAAGTGGGGCACTTGTTGGTTGAATGATTGGTTGGCATTTTATTGTTAAAATTTTGATCAAGTGTTCAAGATGAGTGCGCGCAAAGAAATTAGCCTCGTTATTAAGAATTTAATTGTGCAAGAGCATATAAAATGCAAATCCTATCGCGAAATCAGCAAATTACTAAATGTAGCCTTCGCTACGGTGCGATACATTATAACAATATATAAAAGTACTGGTTCCGTTGAAAACAAGCCGCGGTCAGGACGCCCAAAAAAACTCTCCAGACGTGATATTAGCCTGATTTTAAAAGAAGTAAAAATAAATCCAAAAATTACTGCCCCAAAAATAGCTGAAAGGATCGCTAACACTTCGTCCAAGACAGTTCATCCAAAAACTATACGAAATGCATAACGAGCTAACGGTTATGCAAGCAGAGCTCCCCACAGAAAACCATTGATATCCGAGAAGAATAGGAGACTTCGTATTGAGTTTGCAAAAAAAAACATCTAAACAAGGAAATTGATATCTGGGGAAAGGTTTTATTTACGGATGAAAGTAAATTTCATTTGTTTGGAAATGATGGCCCCAGAAAGATATGGCACAAAAAAAAATACAGCACTTGGCCCGAATAATATTGTTCCAACAGTGGTGGTGGCAACGTAATGGCTTGGGGAGCCATATCAGCGTCTTGGGTGGCCGATTAGTATTTATAGATGGTATTATGGATCGATACTATTATAAACAGCTATTAGAAGATAATTTACAACCATCGGTTGATATGTTGGATCTTGGCCAGCATTGGATTTTCCAACAGGACAACGATCCCAAACATACAGCGCACATTATAAGGGATTGGTTGTTTTATTATGCACCAAGACAGTTGAACTCCCCTCCCGGACTTAAATTAAATTGAACATGCTTGGGATATTTTAAAAAGAAAAATTTGTCATGCCGATATTACCAGCAAGGAAACATTAAAACAAGCTTTACGAAGAGCCTGGTCGCAAATAACTCCTGATACGACTGAAAATCTGGTCATATCAATACCAAGACGTCTGCAGGCAGTCATTTATGCCAATGGTGGACCGACAAAATATTAACTTTAATAAGAATTATTCAAAAATGTAATTAGTTTCATATTTTATGTAAGAAATATTTCAATGTATGAACACCTTTTTCCTTCTTAATTTTTACTTTTTTTTTTTGTGTACTCCGTTATGTTTTAAGAGAAATTAAAATTTTTGTTTTTGTACACTAATAAAAAAGCAAAAAAATCATTTCGGCATAACAACATTTTTTGTGATTTAACAGTTTCTTGGTTTTTAGGGGATGTATGAAGAGTTTATTCCCTAACTGTATGTAGCTACTGAACCAATTTGTAGTTACAAAATTCTATTACTAGCTGTAGTGATGTTAAAGCTAGCAATTTTATTTATTTATTGCATAATAACTCAAATTTATATAAATAAACTTCAACCAAAAAACAGAATTTTTCTCTGAATTTGAATTTGAACGGAACTTTAACAAACAAAATAAATACTCAATCAAATTAAAATGTTCTTTTATACTATTGCAATTTTTAGTATACAAAAAATTCAACACTGCAGACTGCAGTTAACATTTTTTTCTTGGAGCGAATGGACATAAAAGAATGAAGTTTCGTTGCTTTTGGCGAATGTTGCTCATGTCATGCTTTGTTAACCATTCGTGTCACGTAGGCATTCGTAATCGCAGGCGCTCGAACTCTATGGCATTCGTAACCACAGCGATTGGTACATGTATTCGCACATTAATTTGAACGCAGAAGGCATATTCGTAGCTCGTATATTGACGGAACATTCGAAACGCCATTTGAATGCACTCAAGGTGTTCTCTGGTAGGAAACTTGAAATGTGGATACTTGATATGTAGGAAACTCAAAATGTGGAAACTTGAAATGAAAGCAAAAAGCAATAATTTTGCCTACAAATTGTTTATTTTCAAGTCTGTTTAGGAAGTCCGTAGAACTAAGTTCGTGTCATCAGTCTTTTGAGTTGAGAAAACAGTTGTATTTCAAAGCATTGGATTGAAGTTCATGTTGGATGTAGTTTTATCTTGCTTTGTTTTTTTGTTGTATATTGTTTTTGGACAGATTTTTTTTTGTTTGTGTTATTAGACTTTAGGGCTGCGCTTGTAGTGGGATACGTTAGCATTGCGCCAAATGAAGCGTTTTCAGCTGTAGTATGGAGTTGTGTTCATTGTGGTGGTGCGCACAGTGGAGTTTTTTTAAACGTTAAAAGCGTTAGAAAGAACTTTTTGACATATCACTTTAAAGTAATCTAAGCCAATTAAGCTATCAATAAAGTTATGAGTTAAGTTGTGGATCTTAGAAAGAAATCTTGATGCAGCTTATATTTAAATTTGTTACTTTCCACAAGGTACAATGAATTCAACAAAAATATTATTTTACACTTTGATCTGGTCCTAAATAATGAGCCGCACTTTTTATTTTAAAAGACGATATTTGTTTTTAACTTCATATATATTTCATATATAATAAAATATTTAAAAACAAATTATTTGGAGCATTGAAAAAACCAAACATTGCATTACTTAATTTATTGCGTTTCAAAATAAAAACATTTCATATTAAAAAAATATAGTAATGTAAATAAAATAAAAGTAATAAACACACAAAAAAAATTGATTTACAAAATCATAAGGCTTATCATGATTGTGTAATAAGCACTTAATTAAGTTAAAAAGTAACCGCTTTTTCTTTCTTTTCTGGCCGCTTTTACTTACACAAACAATGGAACAAACAATTTTAGAGTGACATTTTTCCAGCAGCTTTTATATAAACCGGCTTACCGCTCTAACTAAAGAAGGCGAGAGCAATGTCTTTCTGATCTCATAATAAACAAGGATGCTCTTTTTCGTCTCGTCTTTAAATGCTCTATCGCTCTGAATCGTTCGTGATTTCAGCAGCAACAACATAGGCAAGCTACTGAACAAAAATGTGATTTTTTTTTTCTCAAATTTTGCTATTATGTGACTGTGCGGCCATTCTACGAAAATGTCAACCACGAGGTAAAACCTAAATCAAATTTATCTTGGGATAGAAATAGTTGTTCGTCATTAAAAATATAAAAGTACAAGCTTTATGCATATTAAATTTAACTTTTAAATTTAAAATTTTTTTTCCCAAAAACTCTGAAAGTTGTATGAAAAATTCATTAAATTTGCTGCCCAGCAAGTAAAATACAATAAGCTGATAAGTGAACTGCTTTTGACTTAAGAAAACGACAAATGTTTTGTATATAACTATATAACTATATTTTTATATATGAATAAAAAAAACACGCAGTTTTTTGTTACGTTTCTTTAGGGTCCTACGCATGATTACAATCGTGAATAAAAGGAATATTTAAAAGTTATTTGTCATTTAATACTCGTAACGTCCGACCAGCAATGCTGAAAATATTTTTATTTTAATAAAAAAAATTTCATTTAAAAAAAAGTCATTGAAGATGTGTTCATTATTATTTTGACTTTTTAAATGCTTACATTTTTTCCGAACATATGTTAGAACTCATGGAAATTTAATCATCTTTGAGTGACTCTCTTAAATTACATTTTGTGCGGTCCCACCCGTAACACTGTAAAAAAGGACCATAACTTTTTTATTATTAGTGTAAGCAAAAATTTTTGTGAAATAAAAACATGCAATGGTATATTTCTGTGAGTTCATCGAAATGCTTCAAATTCGATTTAATTAACAAATTATTCACACTTAGTTTTCAATTGTCCCAACCATAACATATGGAATGGCCGTGTGAGACGTAATTCTACGTCAGAAGTTTTTGATATACATATTTATGCTTTAATATAATTCATTTTTTGTTAAATTTTATAATTGACACATTACAGCTAATTTGAAAGCGTGGGAGTGTTTGTATCAGATGAGTATAACTTTTACAAGAAATCACTTAAATTACCTCGAATGTGTTAATTATATGCCATTCTAAAATTTATAATATAAAAGCATTTTTAGAAATGTTTGGTGATATGCATTTCCCATGTGCAGTCTTAACATCCCTCTTCCGCGTTTTTCCATCGCATTATCCCTGCATCATTATTTACTGATATAAAGCGTTTCATTAAATTTGAAATACTCAGTACTCCTGCATTAATTCTAATTTTTTTTCACGAACAAAGCGATACCCCAAATACATATGAACAAAAGTACAACTATTTTATCTACATACATAAAATAGCAAATTCAATAAAAGCAAGCAAAAACAACAAACATCCACAACGCAATAACTTTTCCAACACAACAAAAAAAAAATCGCCTCAAAAACTTCGCATTATATATGAAACGAACAAACAAGCAAACGCTCTCCAGTCGCTTTCGACGGGAGCGCAGTCGCATAGACTTGAAAACAGACTTGAAAAGTAGAAAACTTGATTTTTTTCTGCCAACTATGTAGGGAAGAAACAAAATAGAATCAAGTCGAACGTAGGATTCGTTTTTGTAGGGTAGAAACAAATAAAGTTTCTACAAGGCAAGTCGAAACTTGATTTTTTTTAAGTAACTTGAATTTCAAGCTACTTGTTGCAAATCTATGATGTCTACAACATAATATAACAAAGTGTAACGAATAATGAAGTGCAACAACAATTTTTTTGTTGATGTCCCCGATGGTACTGGTAAGACCTTCCTAACTAAAGTTCGACATGTACGAAAAATTGCAATTGCAGTAGCATCGTCCGGAATTGCAGCAACACTTCTAAGTGGCGGTCGAACTACTCAGTCAACAATTAAGTTGTGTCTTTCAGAATCACCATGCAAAACAACATATTCATGCTCATTTCATAAACCCCATATCGATGCTGTTAATACCATGTTGCAATATGTTAGGTCATCAGGTCGTGTGCTGGGTGTTGTAACTTTTTTATTCTCTGGTGACTTCCGTCAAACACTACCGACTACCGACTACCGAAGCCACCCGAGCTGAAGAGCTATCATGATGAAATCAAATGTGTGTAATTATGTTAATAAACTTCAATTCACAACAAATATACCTGTCCATTTAAGAGGATATCACGATACCGCTATATTTACAGCACTTTTACTTAAAATAGGAAAAGCGACAATTGCTCTTGACAATGAATTGCTTCATATTTCAGATACATTGTGTACATGCGTTTCGACTATAGACAATTTGGTTTCAAATGTTTACCCAGATATCGAACTTTTGCGTCAAAATTCTGCCGCATGGTTATGTGAAGAACTATTGTTTCCACAAAAAATTCAGATGTGGATGTGCAAGTCAATCGATACGATCGTTAATGAGAAGATGTGATTCCCTATCCAAGTGAATTTTTTAATTTCTTACATTCATGCGGCCTTCTCCCACATAAACTAACATTAAAAATTAATCAGTCGATTGTGTTATTGCGTAATTTAAAATCTCCAAAACTTTGTAATGGAACCCGTCAAGTAAAGCAACTATTACCAATGATTATAGATAATCTATATTAATAAAAATAAATTTGTTTGTTTGTTCCTGTGCTTGTTTGGCTTTTATTCAAATCTTAACAGCTGAACGGACTTTGCTCAAACTTAAAACGTGCATTGAGGGACACGATATCGAAAGAAAAAATATCGATACCTACTTTTTTGGTATCGAAAGAAAAGTTTTGATACCCATAAAATATTGAAAGAAAAGTATCGATACCATAAATATCGAATACTTTTTTGCATAGTGCAATAAAGAAATTCACTCTCGATAAGAAAATTGCTAATTTTAACAATAAAATAGCAATCATATTGATGAAAATAGAGTTAACAGGAGAAAATTGTTGATTTCTCGGTCAAAATAATCATCGAATTCAATTGTTATTTTTACAAAATTAACGAAACTATGGAAAATGGTTAAAAACGTTATTCGGTATTTCTAAATGTCAAAACATCAAAAATAAAATATCAAAATCTGTAAATCGCCAAAGATTAAATGTGAAAAATGTAAGTACATCAAAATTGACATGCAAAAAATTTTCATTATAACAAAAAAAGAACAGTTTTTGTTTGATATATCTATTGTAAATTTTTTGTTCTTGATAATTTTTATGTTGGTTAAAAATAAATTTTTTTCAATCTTGTTTAATAGTTATATAAGACAAATATAAATTTATTATTTTTTGTTTCTTTCTATTTATTTTGGGCTCTAGGTCTATTTTATTATTGTAAAGACTCTTGATTTTTGGTTTTACGTTACAATATTTATTTTTCAATATTTCGGAACACCTTTGGTGTCCATCTTCAGGAAAACTGAAAATTTACACAAAAACATTAAATACACAATTCACTTAAAACTAAAAACAATTTTTAATACTTAGGTAAAATTAATACGTCCGTTCAGTTTCTGTCAGAGTTAAGTTATCACTGCCGTTTGTCATGTTTATGTTTTGTTATTATGTGTCTGTAGATATGTGCGCATATTTCTGTGTCTGTCTTATAGTTCATTCGTTGATTCGTTGGTGGGTGTGTTTATTATATGTAACATTTCTATTGTGTATCGCTTTTTATAATTTTTTTCTTGTTGTAATATTTGTACGTTTTCTATGTTCGGCGAGTGTCCAGTGGAAACACAGTGGGCCGCTAGCGCTGTTTTGTTGTCAATTGTTCCTTTTCTTGTTTTGTAGTCTGATCTGCACAGGACGTATTTATTTTACTTAAGTAAGAAAAATTGTTTTTAGTTTTAAGTGAATTGTGTATTTAATGTTTTTGTGTAAATTTCCAGTTTTCCTGAAGGTGGACACCAAAGGTGTTCCGAAATATTGAAAAATAAATATTGTAACATAAAACCAAAAATCAAGAGTTTTTACAATAATAAAATTGACCTAGAGCCCAAAATAAATAGAAAGAAACAAAAAATATACAAATAAAGGTCGAAAAATATAAAACAACTTAAATATATATATATTATTTTTCCTGGAGTAAAGAACTTATGCATCGCCCATTTTACATTGAAGTGTAATACCAGTTTTACTGACCATCTCTGATTTAGCCCATTTCTTTTTTTTTTTTTGATTGGTTTATTGATTAGAAAACTAAATTCGAAGATATAAATTTTTGCAATCGCGGCCAAAAAAAAGTCTATTTTGAGACAACTTTGAAGTTCATCAATTTAAATGTGTGTGTGTAGGGTATCATTGAAGAAATTATTTTGTGTTTTATAAGAGAAATATATAAAACATGTGGAAAAATTCCAGTAAGTTGACCCATTCCTAATTTCAAAGCTTATTGCCATGCCAGGGACAGACGCTCTAGTTTTTTTTTAATATACATTTTTTTTTCTTGTTTCTAACAATACAAAATTAAAGTGTGCTCTTGAAGAGTTCAGAATTAATAGTGTAAGACTTGAAGTGTTAATGAATTTTGCAAGTATAAAATGATACATTAAATTTTCATCCAATTTAATAATTGATTTTTAGTAAAAATAAAAAAAGTTAATAGCTAGTTGAATTTGTATTGAAAATTCAAGAGCAAATTAAAAAAATTTGGAGCTGTTGTTGCATGGTATTATACTTTAAAATTAGGAATGGGTATATAGCCTTTATTAAATATATATGTCTAAAAATGTAAATATCTGGGGACTATAAGTAATATTGATAATTACTCGTATTTATAAGCTATTGCTTTAATGAAAATTTAATGACTAACCCCTTATAGCCCCTTGTGACATTTCTGTAACAAACTAAGAAATATGCTATGAAGTCCATACGGACCGTATTGATTCCCTTTTAACTCATTGTTGAATCACTGCTACATGTCGCACTAACGAAATAGTTCACCATCGTACCCAAAGATTACGCTACAAGTATGTTATTGAACGTTCATTTTGAAAGTTCGAATACCACGACAAGTCGGTGCATGCAAAAAATTGGAAATTCGTGAAAAACTTGTTAGTTGTATTAAATTGACAAGGTTTTCTGTTACACTACTGGTGTAGTGTAATCTTCAAAGTCACTATTACCACCAACTATAACATTTAAATCAATAATTTATCACCAAATAAAAACCCCAAAATTTACAGTCAACATTTTAAAGTAAACAATTATGTTATTAATAACTAAGAGTCTCAAATTCCTGTTCAATGCACTTGTCATCCCCTTTCGCTTCATCCGCTAGATATTGCATAAGCATAAACGCGACAGCGAGCATTAAGTTACACACTTATTGCTAGAAAACATAATATAACAACAACAAGCATTAAACTGAACTCATGCCATTTACTCTTTTAAGTCAAGGCTAAACATTTCAATATTAACGTTTGAGGGAAAGAAAGAATGCAAGTGAAGCAAGTAAAATTTGATTGGTCACGTTTTAAAAAATATCGGGAAACCAAATTAAGAATTGGAATTAAAGGAGGAGTATTGGAAATAGTGGTAGAATATTTTTAAGAAAAATACTGTTAAATTTTGTTTATAAACCGGAGTAATTTTAAATAAAGCAGAATTTTTTAGATCACAACTTAAAGCGGCATCACTGCCTTAGTTTTTTCTTTAAATCTCAAAACAGTTCGGCTATCCCTAGCCATCCCAACAGCAGCGTGGTGCGCTCTAATACACCAAAGTTTCATTCGATGCAGTCATCGGATAAACTTATATAAAATTGATTAACAGAAGAAATTAGAAAATATAGAGCAGCAAACTTAAAACACCACACTGGATAAGTACCTAAAGAACATATTAGATTTGACACACAACATAAAAAAAAATATAATATATAAATCTGCAATAAATAGATACATAATAAAAATATTGATTTTTTTATAAGCTTCGTGTTTTATTAAACTTAATAACATGTATATAAATGTTATTTATTTATGTATTTATGTACAGGGTGTCCCAGACTTAGAGTATTATAATGTGGGGGCTGATTCCTCGTGATGAGGCGAGCAAAAAATCGTATGGGTGGGGGTGGTCGCAAATGCCCCCCTAGGGGGCTAGGAGTGAAAAACAAAAAAAATAGGTGTCGTTACGTTTTAATCCATAGCTAACATATCCCTGCAACGATTAAAAAAACCATAACTTTTTTTAAAGAAAATTAAATTTGCTTTAAGTTAATAGTGCAAAGTTTTTCCATAAAGTCATAAACAAAAAATGTATAAGCATCTGAAGTCAAAAAATAGATTTTTTTTTTAAAAATTCAACTTTCAAGGCAATTTTCTCAGAAAAAACCCAAATGTTTTATTATTTTTTATGACGCAGTTTTTTTCTTTGGTCAATTCTCTAAAAACCCGTCATACATTGTTTATACTTCAGAGATAATATTGTTTGTATAAAATCGATTTTCCGATCTTACCACTTTTTCCTACCACTGAGGTACTTAAAACAAGCAAACGACTTACGTTTAATTATGAAGAATAAATGAACTTTTTTTACTTAATTCCGTTAAATCTAACTGTTTTACTAGTTATTGTTAGCAACAAAAAAACAAAGTCGTTTGCTTGCATTAAGTACCTCAGTGGGAGGAAAAACTAGTAAGATCGGAAAATCGATTTTATACAAACAATATTATCTCTGAAGTATAAACAATGTATGACGGGTTTTTAGAGAATTGACCAAGGAAAAAAACTGCGTCATAAAAAATAATAAAACATTTGGGTTTTTTCTGAGAAAATTGCCTTGAAAGTTGAATTTTTAAAAAAAAAATCTATTTTTTGACTTCAGATGCTTATACATTTTTTGTTTATGACTTTATGGAAAAACTTTGCACTATTAACTTAAAGCAAATTTAATTTTCTTTAAAAAAAGTTATGGTTTTTTTTAATCGTTGCAGGGATATGTTAGCTATGGATTAAAACGTAACGACACCTATTTTTTTTGTTTTTCACTCCTAGCCCCCTAGGGGGGCATTTGCGACCACCCCCACCCATACGATTTTTTGCTCGCCTCATCACGAGGAATCAGCCCCCACATTATAATACTCTAAGTCTGGGACACCCTGTATTTATGCATAAAATTTATGATCACAGGTCATAAGGGGTTAATAGAATTAACTTTTTCCAAAAGTTTATATTTTTCCCTTAAATAGACAAAATAAACTCTCCTATTATACCCTTTTTAAAAAAAACGCATTTTAATTGACGCAGCTACGATGTCCCAAAGTATACCATATTTTGGCATTCGCATGACTGTGGGTCCACGAAAAAAATTCTTAAAATCTCAAACTCCGGATTTGGTTTTCTAAACCATAAACCAACCTAAGAACAAAATTTGAGCAATATCGGAGATGGTCAGTGCAACTGATATTACACTTCAATGTGAAGTGGGCGATATATTTGAAATCTAATTAAGCTCGACACATAAATTGCAGCATGTTCTTTGTCAGTTTTGCGTGTTGCAGACAACCTTCTGCAAACAGTGGCCTGCATGATATATGTCTAAGTGTGAAACTAACATAAGAAACATAAATTAAAATTTATGTACCGTTGATTGAAGGAGTCTTTAATTGTGAGCTGCCGTCCCCATACTTTTGGAACATTTTCGTTGTTGGGAATATTGCTTAGGGCCCAACCAAAATGGCGAGGAAAAGCGAAAAAGTTCGATTAAATCTTGCTGCCACGCCGACGAAGTCAATTCTTCGAATTACAACACAAACGGAAATATTGAAGTTGTAAGTAACCTAAAAGAGCTAATTGAGCTATGGGATTTACAACGCTGATCTAAAACACAACGTAAGAATTAATCGCTGAATCTGAGTCCGTTACTTGAACCTAAGAACGATGTAGTTCTCTTACCATAGAGATGACAGCTAAATTTTTTTTACTTCTATGAATTTGGTCCTGGGGCATTCACTAGTTAAAAACGGGTCTGTAATTTTTTTCATAGATTTGCCATTTAATTTGTTTTTATTTTTACGAATTCGCTGGTGAAAGATAAACACCAAAATTCTCTACAATTTAAAAAAAAAGGCTCTACCGCCACAGTTCATATAGACAGCCTCAAACCCGCTTTTCTGAATACAGAAATTTCACAGGCACTCACCTAGCTACATAAATGTAGGCCTGTTAAAAAAGAGCCTGGCGAAGCCGGCTTGGGTTCGGCTAGTTGGACCATAAATTTGGTAATAATTCAACAATGGCCCCATCTAGCGTCACAATTTTTGCAAACATAGTTCCCTTACGCGTTGCGGCCGTGGCGTAGTGGGTAGAGTGTGTGGCTCATACGCCAGGGAACCCTGGTTCAATTCCCACCTGAGACAGACAGTTTTTTAAATTGAATTAATTTTTCTGTTCGGCTGTCACCTCTCTGCAGGCAATGGCAAACGTCAGAGAGTAAAAACTGCCGTGAAAAGTTTCTTGTTCGTTTGGAGTTGGCATAAAACTTGTAGGTCCAGTTCTCGATCATTTGTGTTCAAATATTTCATAACACGCACAACACAAGTGATCATAAGAAGCTCGGTTAAAGTCCTTGCAAGGGCTGAAATTCCCATTTTTTTAGTTCCTTTACGCTTAATATATATTTCGATTATGAGGCAAATCGGACTATAAATACGATTTTTGATAATAATTAATCACTGGCACTACCTACTGGAGCAATTTTTTGCAAACATAGCTTGATTACCCTTGCCAACATATATTTCAAATATGAGCCAAATCAGACTATAAATATGATTTTTCGTGACAGATTGACTCCAGCTGGTATTATTATTGCACCGGTGTGAAGTTAGCCCAAAATCTTCATCCCAAATTTTTAACTCAGCCCAACTTTTGAATTCGCCGTAAAATGCAATCCAAAAAGCTTCAATTCGCCGCAAATGTTAAAAATGGAAAAAAAAAACAAAATAATGTTCTTTTAATAGATATTTACAATAATCCTTAAAATATATGAATGAATTTATATAAATATGTACGTTCCATGATAAAAAACTTAACACGCAGCATAATATAAGAAAATATAAAACTGCTGTGCTTTGAAAGTGCATAGTTAGTTGTTATGAGGATATTTCCAAAAATAAACAATTAAAATTATCATTCTTCGCCAAATTCTTCAATCAAATATCCTTCATACCGTATAATGGCCAAAAGTTATAACACTTTCCAATTTTATACAATAAAATCGACTAAGAGGATAGAAGATGATAATTTTTCATCCTGAATTTTTGCCAAAAATCAACAATTATGCAGAAAATCGACTGGAGGTATTCAAAAGCTCCGGTCTATCGTCCTTGATACCGAAATCTTAGCCGAAATGCGAAAAAATGTGATTTTTATATGAAAATCAGATTTCCACACCCCAAAACTTACCCCAAAACAAAAGTTCTCATCCTGAATTTTTGCTCAAAAATCAATCTTTATTTGGAAAATCGACTGGTGGTATGCTCAAGCCCGGGTCTATCGTCCTTGGTACCGAATTTTGGGCCAAGCTGCAAAAAAAATGGGATTTTCGTATGAAAATCAGAAATCAACACCAAAAATCATACCCCAAAACAAAAGTTCTCATCCTGGATTTTTGTTTAAAAATCAATCTTTATATGGAACATCACCTGGATGTATGTTCAAGCCCGGGTCTATCGTCCTTGGTACCGAAATTCAGACCGAAGTGCAAAAAAAATGGTATTCTTGTATGAAAATCAGAATTCCAAACCCCGAAACTGACCCCAAAACGAAAGTTCTCATCCTGGATTTTTGGCATGTGATAGCTGATGCCAAAAGGATGATTTTGTGTCTTCTTCCCCAAATTGCTATCAATCGTCCTTCATACCGTAAAACGACATAGAAGTGAAATACTCGGTTCAGCAAAATTTGTTTTTTTCAGTAAAAACCAAACGAAAAGGATAGAAGATGAAAAGTTCTCATCCTGAATTTTTGCCTAAAAACCAACAATTATGCAAAAAATCGACTGGAGGTATTCAAAAGCTCCGGTCTATCGTCCTTGGTACCGAAATCTTAGCCGAATTGCGAAAAAATGTGATATTTATATGAAAATCAGATTTCCACACCCCAAAACTTACCCCAAAACAAAAGTTCTCATCCTGAATTTTTGCTCAAAAATCAATCTTTATTTGGAAAATCGACTAGTGGTATGCTCAAGCCCGGGTCTATCGTCCTTGGTACCGAATTTTGGGCCAAACTGCGAAAAAAAGGGATTTTCGTATGAAAATCAGAAATCAACACCAAAAATCATACCCCAAAACAAAAGTTCTCATCCTGGATTTTTGTTTAAAAATCAATCTTTATATGGAAAATCAACTGGTGGTATGTTCAAGCCCGGGTCTATCGTCCTTGGTACCGAAATTCAGACCGAAGTGCAAAAAAAATGGTATTCTTGTATGAAAATCAGAATTCCAAACCCCGAAACTGACCCCAAAACGAAAGTTCTCATCTTGGATTTTTGGCATGTGATAGCTGATGCCAAAAGGATGATTTTGAGTCTTTTTCCCCAAATTGCTATCAATCGTCCTTCATACCGTAAAACGACCTAGAAGTGAAATACTCGGTTCAGCAAAATTTGTTTTTTTCAGTAAAAACCAAAAGAAAAGAATAGAAGATGAAAAGTTCTCACACTGAATTTTTGCCTTAAAATCAACAATTGTGCAGAAAATCGACTGGAGGTATTCAAAAGCTCCGGTCTATCGTCGTTGGTACCGAAATCTTAGCCGAATTGCGAAAAAATGTGATTTTTATATGAAAATCAGATTTCCACACCCCAAAACTTACCCCAAAACAAAAGTTCTCATCCTGAATTTTTGCTCAAAAATCAGTCTTTATTTGGAAAATCGACTAGTGGTATGCTCAAGCCCGGGTCTATCGTCCTCGGTACCGAATTTTGGGCCAAACTGCGAAAAAAAGGGATTTTCGTATGAAAATCAGAAATCAACACCACAAATCATACCCCAAAACAAAAGTTCTCATCCTGGATTTTTGTTTAAAAATCAATCTTTATATGGAAAATCGACTGGTGGTATGTTCAAGCCCGGGTCTATCGTCCTTGGTACCGAAATTCAGACCGAAGTGCAAAAAAATGGTATTCTTGTATGAAAATCAGAATTCCAAACCCCGAAACTGACCCCAAAACGAAAGTTCTCATCCTGCATTTTTGGCATGTGATAGCTGATGCCAAAAGGATGATTTTATGTCTTCTTCCCCAAATTGCTATCAATCGTCCTTCATACCGTAAAACGACCTAGAAGTTAAATACTCGGTTCAGCAAAATTTGTTTTTTTCAGTAAAAACCAAAAGAAAAGAATAGAAGATGAAAAGTTCTCAGCCTGAATTTTTGCCTTAAAATCAACAATTGTGCAGAAAATCGACTGGAGGTATTCAAAAGCTCCGGTCTATCGTCGTTGGTACCGAAATCTTAGCCGAATTGCGAAAAAATGTGATTTTTATATGAAAATCAGATTTCCACACCCCAAAACTTACCCCAAAACAAAAGTTCTCATCCTGGATTTTTGTTTAAAAATCAATCTTTATATGAAAAATCAACTGGTGGTATGTTCAAGCCCGGGTCTATCGTCCTTGGTACCGAAATTCAGACCGAAGTGCAAAAAAAATGGTATTCTTGTATGAAAATCAGAATTCCAAACCCTGAAACTGACCCCAAAACGAAAGTTCTCATCCTGGATTTTTGGCATGTGATAGCTAATGCCAAAAGGATGATTTTGTGTCTTCTTCCCCAAATTGCTATCAATCGTCCTTCATACCGTAAAACGACCTAGAAGTGAAATACTCGGTTCAGCAAAATTTGTTTTTTTCAGTAAAAACCAAAAGAAAAGAATAGAAGATGAAAAGTTCTCACCCTGAATTTTTGCCTTAAAATCAACAATTGTGCAGAAAATCGACTGGAGGTATTCAAAAGCTCCGGTCTATCGTCCTTGGTATCGAAATCTTAGCCGAATTGCGAAAAAATGTGATATTTATATGAAAATCAGATTTCCACACCCCAAAACTTACCCCAAAACATAAGTTCACATCCTGAATTTTTGCTCATAAATCAACCTTTATTTGGAAAATCGACTAGTGGTATGCTCAAGCCCGGGTCTATCGTCCTTGGTACCGAAATTTGGGCCAAACTGCGAAAAAAAGGGATTTTCGTATGAAAATCAGAAATCAACACCAAAAATCATACCCCAAAACAAAAGTTCTCATCCTGGATTTTTGTTTAAAAATCAATCTTTATATGGAAAATCGACTGGTGGTATGTTCAAGCCCGGGTCTATCGTCCTTGGTACCGAAATTCAGACCAAAGTGCAAAAAAAATGGTATTCTTGTATGAAAATCAGAATTCCAAACCCCGAAACTGACCCCAAAACGAAAGTTCTCATCCTGGATTTTTGGCATGTGATAGCTGATGCCAAAAGGATGATTTTATGTCTTCTTCCCCAAATTGCTATCAATCGTCCTTCATACCGTAAAACGACCTAGAAGTGAAATACTCGGTTCAGCAAAATTTGTTTTTTTCAGTAAAAACCAAAAGAAAAGAATAGAAGATGAAAAGTTCTCACCCTGAATTTTTGCCTTAAAATCAACAATTGTGCAGAAAATCGACTGGAGGTATTCAAAAGCTCCGGTCTATCGTCCTTGGTACCGAAATCTTAGCCGAATTGCGAAAAAATGTGATTTTTATATGAAAATCAGATTTCCACACCCCAAAACTTACCCCAAAACAAAAGTTCTCATCCTGAATTTTTGCTCAAAAATCAGTCTTTATTTGGAAAATCGACTAGTGGTATGCTCAAGCCCGGGTCTATCGTCCTCGGTACCGAATTTTGGGCCAAACTGCGAAAAAAAGGGATTTTCGTATGAAAATCAGAAATCAACACCAAAAATCATACCCCAAAACAAAAGTTCTCATCCTGGATTTTTGTTTAAAAATCAATCTTTATATGGAAAATCGACTGGTGGTATGTTCAAGCCCGGGTCTATCGTCCTTGGTACCGAAATTCAGACCGAAGTGCAAAAAAAATGGTATTCTTGTATGAAAATCAGAATTCCAAACCCCGAAACTGACCCCGAAACGAAAGTTCTCATCCTGGATTTTTGGCATGTGATAGCTGATGCCAAAAGGATGATTTTATGTCTTCTTCCCCAAATTGCTATCAATCGTCCTTCATACCGTAAAACGACCTAGAAGTGAAATACTCGGTTCAGCAAAATTTGTTTTTTTCAGTAAAAACCAAAAGAAAAGAATAGAAGATGAAAAGTTCTCACACTGAATTTTTGCCTTAAAATCAACAATTGTGCAGAAAATCGACTGGAGGTATTCAAAAGCTCCGGTCTATCGTCGTTGGTACCGAAATCTTAGCCGAATTGCGAAAAAATGTGATTTTTATATGAAAATCAGATTTCCACACCCCAAAACTTACCCCAAAACAAAAGTTCTCATCCTGAGTTTTTGCTCAAAAATCAGTCTTTATTTGGAAAATCGACTAGTGGTATGCTCAAGCCCGGGTCTATCGTCCTCGGTACCGAATTTTGGGCCAAACTGCGAAAAAAAGGGATTTTCGTATGAAAATCAGAAATCAACACCACAAATCATACCCCAAAACAAAAGTTCTCATCCTGGATTTTTGTTTAAAAATCAATCTTTATATGGAAAATCGACTGGTGGTATGTTCAAGCCCGGGTCTATCGTCCTTGGTACCGAAATTCAGACCGAAGTGCAAAAAAATGGTATTCTTGTATGAAAATCAGAATTCCAAACCCCGAAACTGACCCCAAAACGAAAGTTCTCATCCTGCATTTTTGGCATGTGATAGCTGATGCCAAAAGGATGATTTTATGTCTTCTTCCCCAAATTGCTATCAATCGTCCTTCATACCGTAAAACGACCTAGAAGTGAAATACTCGGTTCAGCAAAATTTGTTTTTTTCAGTAAAAACCAAAAGAAAAGAATAGAAGATGAAAAGTTCTCACCCTGAATTTTTGCCTTAAAATCAACAATTGTGCGGAAAATCGACTGGAGGTATTCAAAAGCTCCGGTCTATCGTCCTTGGTATCGAAATCTTAGCCGAATTGCGAAAAAATGTGATATTTATATGAAAATCAGATTTCCACACCCCAAAACTTACCCCAAAACATAAGTTCACATCCTGAATTTTTGCTCATAAATCAACCTTTATTTGGAAAATCGACTAGTGGTATGCTCAAGCCCG
Organism: Coremacera marginata; assembly: GCA_914767935.1. Classification (NCBI taxonomy): domain Eukaryota; kingdom Metazoa; phylum Arthropoda; class Insecta; order Diptera; family Sciomyzidae; genus Coremacera; species Coremacera marginata. The sequence goes on along the minus strand of OU612044.1, from coordinate 86,372,885 downwards.
GGTCTATCGTCCTTGGTACCGAAATTTGGGCCAAACTGCGAAAAAAAGGGATTTTCGTATGAAAATCAGAAATCAACACCAAAAATCATACCCCAAAACAAAAGTTCTCATCCTGGATTTTTGTTTAAAAATCAATCTTTATATGGAAAATCGACTGGTGGTATGTTCAAGCCCGGGTCTATCGTCCTTGGTACCGAAATTCAGACCGAAGTGCAAAAAAAATGGTATTCTTGTATGAAAATCAGAATTCCAAACCCCGAAACTGTCCCCGAAACGAAAGTTCTCATCCTGGATTTTTGGCATGTGATAGCTGATGCCAAAAGGATGCTTTTATGTCTTCTTCCCCAAATTGCTATCAATCGTCCTTCATACCGTAAAACGACCTAGATGTGAAATACTCGGTTCAGCAAAATTTGTTTTTTTCAGTAAAAACCAAAAGAAAAGAATAGAAGATGAAAAGTTCTCACCCTGAATTTTGCAATTGAATTTTTTTGGAAGACGTGCAATGAATGACACAGACGATTGCATAGAATATATTGCATTACAAGTTGCATTAAAAAACGTAAAAATAAAAGAGTAAGGATGAAAGAGTGGTTTAAGAAAAGAAATGACCTATGAAATGAAACTCTTAAAAGTGTTTCTGCAAACATTTCTGCAAAGATTTTTGATAAACTTCAAAAATGTTTGATAAACTTCAATAAACTCTGCCACAAATTTTTCCGACCTCTCCAATTTTTTTCACCGCTTCTTTATTTTCTGTAGACATGATTACCGAACGATGAAAACAAACGAACTGCGAAAAAATTGTCAATCAAACACACACATAAAGCCGTTGGACAAGCATAATCATTTTATTTTGGTCAATCATGATAGCAACGAGTTTAAGTAACGCATACAAACAAATATTCAATAATATATCAATATATAAATGATTGATGTCAAATAATTGATCGTGCAAGATCCGCTTAGGGAATAATACAAATCTTCACGTATACATGCTTGATGTCCAATGACTGACCGTGTAAAGTCCGCATTAAGAGGTTTCCTGTGTATCATAGTGCCGTTTCTTTCTGGTCAGTGCTAATTGGAAAATCCATTTGAAAGGGTAGTGTCGCTTATCTTTTTCATCGTTGAAGCTCGTCAGTATTGCCAAGTAGTCCGGTGAATTGGATTTGTTACAAGTTTCAGTGGCGGCATGTTATAACTTCGTAATCTTCAATGTTCGACAATATGTTGAAAAACATAATAATTCAAAACGTCACGATTTCTCAAAATATTAATCCGTTATCAAATTTTACTCAAAATTTATATAAATTTCATCAATAGATTAAAAAAGAAATTACTCTTAAAATACCTTTTTTGAAAATGCTCAGGTTCACTGACACTAGCGAACGAACAAATACAACAAAGGTAGAAGTGAGCGAAAAATTAAAAAAAATCCAAAACAGCTTTCAATTGAAGTGAAAATATCGAACATATAAATAAGTATTTTACTCAATATTGTATTTGACATTATTTAAACAATATATTCTCTTGCAACTATTGTAATTTCAAACAGTAAAATATTTTGAAAAAAAGCAAATATCAATAACATTTTTTTATGTTCTGAAAAATCGCAAGTGCTTAGAATACTGGAAGAGAAGTGAGTTCTGATTATAGTGATCTTTTATATAGAAAAGATTTTAATGTGTTTTTTAAGAAACTTTTGTGTGATTTGTTTTAATCACTGGAATATTCGGTGTGATTATTTAATAAATATGAGAATTTAATTCAAAGAATCTACGAAAAATATTTATATTTTCTCCTTGGAATACGATTTTTTTAAAAATTTGCTAAGTACCTATGTTTGGTGTAGACTGTGTATGGTACAAAAATTAACATGATAAAAAAAAAGCTTTTAAACAAAGAAAACATGATTTGAAATCATTTGTTATATACCAATAAAAATGATTAAGTGATTATTAATAGGGGTACTCACGATAATCCGTTCTCTTCACTATTCATCATGGCTATAAAATATGACATTACAATAGTTTCAGTGAATCTAGAATATTTGTATAAAAATCAGAAAATGTCATGTAAAGCCGTAAGCTTTAAATTTAAATTTGTTGCTTATATATTAGATGTTGCGAAAGTTATAAAGATATAAGCTTACCGATATTGTAGTAAATTCAATAAACTAGACTATATGGCAACTCTACAAGAACAACATTTTAGATATGAAATTTTCAGCACATGTGTTATCTCTTTCCCCCATACTAAAAGTCAAAAAGGCTTCGCGCCAATTTTTATAATTGCCAAATTTTAAAAATATATATATATGTTAAGATTTCCCGCAATTTTATCTTCATTGAATTCATAGGTCATCTCTTTTTGTCTAATGTATGCTCACATATCTGGTTAGTGTATCTCTTCAAAGATTTTTTCCTTTTCTTGCATAGTCAACATAACAGGGTGAATAAAACAAATATTAATGCTAATAACGATATTACTCTAAAAGCTTAAAAAGCTTTTTAATCAAATTATGCAATACAAAACCCTTCAAAATTTTCAACACAAAAACTAAACGAGAAATATCATAGCATACTTTCAGATGTTAATATATACGAAACAGTTACTAAACTTTGAGAATACATTTTTTAAAAAAATGTGATTGAGAACATTTCAATCACAATTTTGTAAATTTTATCATGAAAGACAGACAAGTTTATTAAAGCCAAACTCAAAATTGGCACTAATCTATGGAACTCAAAACACAATAACACTAGATTTTTCTCACTTCAGCCCGAATTTCGGTACCAAGGACGATAGACCCGGGCTTGAGCATACCACTAGTCGATTTTCCAAATAAAGACTGATTTTTGAGCAAAAATTCAGGATGAGAACTTTTGTTTTGGGGTAAGTTTTGGGGTGTGGAAATCTGATTTTCATATAAAAATCACATTTTTTCGCAATTCGGCTAAGATTTCGGTACCAAGGACGATAGACCGGAGCTTTTGAATACCTCCAGTCGATTTTCTGCACAATTGTTGATTTTAAGGCAAAAATTCAGGGTGAGAACTTTTCATCTTCTATTCTTTTCTTTTGGTTTTTACTGAAAAAAACAAATTTTGCTGAACCGAGTATTTCACTTCTAGGTCGTTTTACGGTATGAAGGACGATTGATAGCAATTTGGGGAAGAAGACATAAAATCATCCTTCTGGCATCAGCTATCACATGCCAAAAATCCAGGATGAGAACTTTCGTTTTGGGGTCAGTTTCGGGGTTTGGAATTCTGATTTTCATACAAGAATACCATTTTTTTGCACTTTGGTCTGAATTTCGGTACCAAGGACGATAGACCCGGGCTTGAACATACCACCAGTCGATTTTCCATATAAAGATTGATTTTTAAACAAAAATCCAGGATAAGAACTTTTGTTTTGGGGTATGATTTTTGGTGTTGATTTCTGATTTTCATACGAAAATCCCTTTTTTTCGCAGTTTGGCCCAAATTTCGGTACCAAGGACGATAAACCCGGGCTTGAGCATACCACTAGTCGATTTTCCAAATAAAGGTTGATTTTTGAGCAAAAATTCAGGATGAGAACTTATGTTTTGGGGTAAGTTTTGGGGTGTGGAAATCTGATTTTCATATAAATATCACATTTTTTCGCAATTCGGCTAAGATTTCGGTACCAAGGACGATAGACCGGAGCTTTTGAATACCTCCAGTCGATTTTCTGCATAATTGTTGATTTTTAGGCAAAAATTCAGGATGAGAACTTTTCATCTTCTATACTTTTCTTATGTTTTTACTGAAAAAAACAAATTTTGCTGAACCGAGTATTTCACTTCTAGGTCGTTAACTGTATGATATACGATTGATAGTTAATTTAGGAATGAACAAATTTAACATATATATTTAGTTTTTTAAGTTAAAATTTTATTAAAAACCTTTTCTTGTATTTGCGGCGAATTCAAAATGCAGATATGATTTGCGGCGAATTGAGCAAAAAGTTGGGCTGAAGATTTTGGGCTATCTTCACAGAAGTTATTATTGCGTATAAACTGCAAAAATAAAATCAACCAAATCGGTTTAGCCGTTCTCAATTGATGATATAGATAGATAAATGTGCGGTTAAAGTGGACGTGGCAACATTTATATACATAATGACCGCCATTTGGACCCGTAGCACTTACATACCAAGTTTTACTATGAAAACATCTTCAATTAGGGAATTAGAACGATTTCGTAAAAGTGGGCTTATATTTAGTCTGACTACGCCCATTTTAAGTGCAGTTACTTACAATAATCATACGAACTAAATTACAAACTTTTAGTCTTATACGACCAAAACCGTCTGATATAAATACTTCTAATTGATTAATTTGCGGTACAAGAAGGCGTGGCGAATAGAACATAGCCTATCACGAATTAACTGAAATAAAAAAATCGATTGATACCTATATCGTCTTCTAATTCTATTCTAATGCAACCACGTCCATTTTTTGTACAGTTACCGACAATAAGCGTACAAACTAAATTATAAAATTTTAGTCTAATACGACCGAAACCGTCTGAAATATATAATTTTAATTGATTTATGGGCAGTTAAAGTTGGCGTGGCAAATTTAACATATACTACCACGATTTCGCTGAAATAACAAATCGGTTGGCACCGATCACACGTCTTTTATATGCGTACATACAGAGGTAGTAAAAAATAGGCAATGTGCTATCCAGTAATGCCAGGTGTCGGTGAAGAAAATTCCCTTTTTTTGAATACAATATAATTATTTTCCCCGTTTTTAAGTCTAAGTTTCCCCGCTTTATTCCCCGTTTTTAATTTATAAATTAAAGCTTTCAAAAATATATTTAAAATCAGGCCAACGATCGTAGATTTCAGTGCAAAGATATAAATAAAATATTATGTTATATATACTCATTTATTTAATATGGATATTTAAACATTCCATATTTACATCAACTTCGAAATAATTTTTATAATTCTTTAATCATTTTTTTTTGTCACTAACAGCTATGTTCTGAAAATTCGGTAACAATCAATTGCTGCCCAAAAGTTTTCATCGGTCACAAAGAAATACTACCAAAAGATTGAAAATGAGAAAGACTTTTGATACGGGTAAAATTTTCCTCTCAATAACATGTGTAAAATCCAATAAAACCTCACTCGTTGCTGGTTAACTATCGAATACTTTATTTTACATTCCACTACCACAACCTGTAGTCAGCAAACAGTGTTGCCAGATGCTACAATTACTTTCTTTTTTTCTTATTTTTTTTTTAAAACATAGTTAGCATTAATACATAAATAAATAGAAGAATTTCAATTATAACTTATATAACTTATACATATAACTTATACAATAAAATCAGCAAAACGAAATGGTGGACGAGATTTTCTTTTTTCCATAGGCTGTTCATCACTAGCATCATTGTAAACCCTTTTTAGATGTGCTACGTTTCGGCGATACTTTTTGTTGCTGTTTTCTTCTTCAACAATTACTTCTGACCCTTTTTTCCCTATGACTTCGTGTGGAGTTGGTTCGAAGTTGGATGCCAATTTGTTTGTTTTGACCGTGCGTTTGACTAGTACCTTATCACCTATTTGGATGTCACTTTCCTTAGCATTTCGTCGGTTATCTGCATACACTTTCCCTTTTTCTTTCCTTTCTTTGTCACGGTCGCTGATTTCTTCGTCTTTCTCTAGTGGTTGATGGATATCAGGAAGCTTGTCGCGAATGTTCCGTCCGAACATCATTTCAGATGGTGTCTTCAATGTTGTTGAGTGCTGCGTTGATCGGTACATAAGAAGAAAAATATTTAATTCGTCGATCCAACTTGTACCAGTCTGATGGGCAATGACCAAACGCTTTAAAATTTATCGATTTTGACGCTCGATTTCGCCATTTTGTTGTGGCCAGTATGGAATTGTGCTTATTATTTTTATATTGTTAGTATTACAAAATGAACGAAATTCCTCACAGTTAAATTGTGGACCATTATCTGCAGTTATTGTCAAAGGCAAACCGAATCGTGCAAAAATTGTAGTTAGTCTCTTGATTGTTTCAGTTGCATCTATTTTTTTCATAATTTCTATTTCAATGAAACGGCTGTAATAGTCGACGATAACAAAAAGATTGTGGCCAGTTGGTAATGGTCCTAAAAAATCAATGGCTATGTGCTGCCATGGTTCGGATGGCAGTTCTTTTCTTTTCATCGGTTCTGGTGCTGACGGAACGGCTACTAATGTACATCCATGGCATTTATTTACAAATGTCTCAACCTGTTGATCGATTTTAGGCCACCAAACTTTTGCACGTAGTCGCCGTTTCATCACCGTCATACCTGGATGGCCTTCGTGTGCTAATTCCAATACAGAATTCTGAAGTTTTTTTGGCATAACGATTCGTGTTCCTCTTAAAAGTATCTCTCCTGCGAAACATAACTCATTTACAAATATTTTAAATGGAATCGATTCCTCACTCCATGTGTTTTCATAAATAGCTGTCTTAACGGATTTAATTGTACTGTCAGTTAAAGAATGTTCTTCGATTTGGCACATTTTGAGAGCTACTGGTACTGCATTTGATGTTATGAAATTGACATAGTGCTCTGCACCCTCGTCGAATGTCAATTGCTGGATTTTGTTGCCAATCAAACGCGATAATGGGTCTGCAATATTATTCTTCCCGGGCTTATAAACCACTGTGTATTTGTATGATTGCAAACGTAAAACCCATCGTTCGATACGAGCACACGGTTTCGATTTTGGGCCAAAAATAACTTCATATGGCTTATGGTCCGTGACTAGTTCGAAAGATCTCCCAAATAAATAAAAATGAAAAAGCTCAACCGCCCACACCAAGGCAAGTGCTTCCTTTTCCGTTTGTGCGTACCTCTTTTCTACTGCCGACAGACTCTTGCTAGCATATGAGATAATTCTAGGACTACCATCAGCATTAAATTGCACTAATACAGCGCCCAAACCAACTGGGCTCGCATCGGCATATAATTGCGTTTTATCTTCAACGTCATAGTAGCCTAATATCATATCACTCGTCATTATCTGCTTTAACTTGTCAAATGCTTTTTGTTGTTCGACAGCCCATGAAAACACAACATTTTTCTTAGTCAAACTTCGAAGTGAATCTGTAACAGTGGCTAAATCTGGAACGAATTTCCCCACGTAATTAACTAATCCTAAGAAACTTCGAGTTTCTTCTGCTGACATTGGCTCTCTGAATTGTTTAATAGCTATTATCTTATCGTTATCAGGTGAAATTCCATTTGCTGACAAAGTATGACCTAAGAATTGCAGTTTCTCTGTGCCGAAAATACATTTCTCCGCATTTAATGTTACTTCATGCTCCCGCAGTATTGCAAAACTTTTTGTAACCTTACATCATGCTGTTCTTTTGTGACTCCGTACACCATTATATCGTCAATATAATTTAAGCAGCCTTCACAACCAGTCAAAATTCCTTCTATTATCTTCTGAAATAATTCTGGTGCGCAAGTGATACCAAACATTAACCTCTTGTAACGGAACAAACCTTTTCTCGTTATAAATGTAGTGATTTCTCTTGATTTCTCAGATATTAAGACCTGAAATTAAAACCTTTTCAAAATCTATTTACTTTCCCAAATAAAAATGGACAAAATCCGACAGAATATTAAATTTTTTTTTTTTTTTTTTTGTTTTTTTATATAGTCTCAAATTAAGGCAGTACATATGGTTGAATTCATTTAAATCAAATAAAAGAGACAACACCAATGTTTCCATTAATTAATCTTGTTTTCTTTTTTTTCTTTTTTTTTTTTTTATAAAATAAATTAGAAATTTAGCTTTAGAGAAAGCAAACTTTTAAAAAAAAATTAATATGTATATATATTTTTTCCAATTCATATTCTGTCAGTTTTTTCCCACCTGATGAAATGCATTTTTAATATCAATTTTTGAAAACCATTTAGCCTTTCCGATGTGCGGTAAAAAATCTTCCATCGTTGGTAACGGATGGTTTTCTCTTTCAACCGCTTCGTTGGCACGACGAATGTCTACACAAATTCGAACATCATTTCCTTTCGGTACCACTACGACTGGCGAAATCCATTTCGAAGGCCCATTTACCGGTTCTATTATGTCTTGTTCTAGTAACTCATTAATTTTGTTATCAACAGCATTTTCTAATGGTACCGGTACTCGCCGATATGGTTGAATTACTGGTTTAGCGTCTTCTTTTATTGGTATTTCAACAACGATACCTTTTATTTGGCCAATCGTTTTGGGTTTGTCAATTATGTCGATTTTATTGACGTCAGAACCAACCTTCAAAATACCTAACATGGTGGCAGTTTCTCGACCAAGTAAGAATTTCCCTTTTGCTCGAATAACATAAAAATCTGCAGTAGCAGTTTAGTTAGCAACTTGAACTACGGCTTCGAACACGCCAATTACTGTAAGTGTATTTTCACCATATGATTTAAAAACTTTATCCGTTTCTTTTCGTTGGTTAGCAACCAAAACTTTCTTCGATTTCAACTTTTTCCATGTATCAGAATCCATCAAATTATATGTTGAACCTGAATCAATAATTGCATAAGCTTCAACTCCACCGATTAAGCATTTTATTTCATTTCCAGTTATATTCGACTTAATGCAAAAAACGTAATCATCATTTTTACTATTGTCAACGAATTTTATAGTTTCTTCTTGTTTTCGATTTTCTGTTGAGTTTTTGTTAAATGTTTTTCCATTTATATTAAATGCCGGACGTCGAGTTTTATTGTAAGGTCTTTGTCTTGATCGGCATTTCCGACCGAAATGATCGATTCCACCACATTTAAAGCATGTCTTGCCTTTTTCTGGGCAGTTCGATTCATACGACTTATGGCCCAAACCTCCACATCGAACACACTCTGATGTTTTGCCATCGTATGGTCGGGCTGGTTTTGACAAAGTTGATTTGACTTCAATCTTACTTACTTCCTCTACCTTTTTAAATGGCTTTTCTTGTTCATTTACAGCTTCAATAACCTGAGCGAAGTTCACTAGTTGTGTAAGATTCATTTCACGATCCATTACAGCTTTCATCATTTCGATACGCATGTGACTTGACCGGCAATTTCCAATAAGCAATTCTTGAATTGTGTCATCCAATGCATTTCCATAATCACATTTTTCGCCTTGCACCCGTAATCGCATTGCAAAGATCGCAATTCTTTCATCAGTTCCTTGTTTAATTTGCCGAAGAATGTGGCGGTCATAAGTGTTGTTCTTCTTCGGCAAGAAAAACTCGTTTAGTTTGGAAACCGTTCTTTCAAATTCTGTTTTCTGTAGAAAATATTGACCTATAATTGGACCCTGCATCTCGTTATCATTTACCGATCTAGGTAGAGATGCATACACCTCTTGTACCTTGCTGCCGGCGAAATGTAACAACAATGCATGTTTTTGTTCGTGGTCATCTATTTGACTCGCTTTCATGCATACCTCGAATGAGCGCAGCCACTGCTCCCATTCGTGACCGATATTGTCGCCATAGACAGTATAATCAAAAGGTGGTACGTGGAGTCCCAATTTTGTTCGACCTAAAATATACTACGTATTTGTTTCGTTATGATTTTCATTCAAATTAAGTTTTTTTTCCCCGGTTGTCTAACTACTATCGATATATATGTATTTTCCTTCAAAACACTTTGTTCTGAAATCCTTAATATTTCATGCTGGTTATCATTAAGTAACATATTTAGTTGCAATCATTTAAGTTGCATTCAATTTGCAATCATTTAAGCTGCATTCAATTTGCAATCATTTAAGCTGCATTCAATTTGCAATCATTGAAGTTGCATTCAATTTGCAATCATTTAAGTTGCCTTTAATTTGCAATCATTTAAGTTGCCTTCAATTTGCAATCATTTAAGTTGCACCTTTGCGATCATTCAAGTCGCTTTATAACTTTTATTTTGTAATTGGATTACCGTTTTGCAAAAAAAATAATTTTTTTTTGTTCTCTAAACTACTGGCCAGACGACGTTATTATAAATAACTAAAAAAAATCACATATAAAACAATAAAATAAAATCCATTAAATAATATTAATTTATTATAGAAGCAATTCAATACAATGACATCGTCGATAAGTTGGTACCGTATCATCACTAAGTATGTTAAATCCCTGTACATGTTCCATTCCTATGAACATGGCATGTATTTCGATTCGATTCACTATAAATGTCGATTGCTTGCCGCATTGTATGTACCATCCAACTTTTACATGCCAAAAGAAACCCAAAACCAAGCCGCCAATTCGCTTGAAAGCAGTCGTACCACAGAACTCGCTGCTTCCAAAGCAAAACACATAGCCTTTTACCACTGAGTGCAATCTAAGTTCCACAAAACACAAAAAAACGCTTGCATTTAGAACTTCTTCCTCTATCCCCTAGCACTTCGTCGTCAGGCACCATATTATCACGAAATCACAATTTTTTCCATTTTCATACCTAAACCGCCGCTTCCTCGACTTTCTGCTTCCATTTTCTTTATATTTGCTTTTCCTTTTATTTTGTTTTTACCTCGATCGCCAATGTAAAATCCAATAAAACCTCACTCGTTGCTGGTTAACTATCGAATACTTTATTTTACATTCCACTACCACAACCTGTAGTCAGCAAACAGTATTGCCAGATGCTACAACATGTTGCATATGTTTTTGAATTGACTATTTACAAAATAATTTTATGAAAATTTAAATCAAAGCTCGATTCAACACAGATTAAATCAAACATGTTATTATTTTCACTTCCTCGTTTAGAGGTGACTTGTTTTTTTAGTTTTTTAACCAAATAAGTCTATTTAATCATTTGAATAAGACTGTTATTGAAAGGCACAGAAATAAATCGGAAAGATTTTTTTTAAAGTACGTATAAATGTCACAATCAATTTTGTATAAAACTCTTAAGCAAAATCATCGTAAAGATATATCTTAGAGATCTGCATTCTGTATCAAGATTTCCATTTTGACTGAGAAAAAACGTGTAAAAAACATGCCCAACTGAAATAATGTTAATTTTTTTCAGAACAGAATAGTTCCAAAAAGTATAAAGTTTTTTATACTTTTCCATCTTCTAAATAGTCAAACAAATTTACATAAAGTTAAATTAAGATGATATATTTTCGTTCGACAAGATAGTTAAAAGAAATGTTGAAAATGCTTATTACTAACTTTTACACTTTCCCCGTTTTGATCATTATTTTCCCCGCATTCCCGTTTTAGTCGAAAAATCCCTCCATCTGGCAGCTCTGGTGCTATCTAATGTTTAGTCAACAAGCCCTGAATACATCTCTCAAACCAAGTATATACATATGTTGTAAAAAAGCTGAGATAATTTAAATGCTTCTGAGCAACAATAAAACAGTTTCCGTTAGTTTTGCTAAGACTTACTGCAAAGAATGTACAAAAAAAAACTTTGTTTGCAAACTATTTCCAACAACAATAAGGTGAGCTCTATCTTTAAAACACGTAAAAATATTGAGCAATATGTAAATATTTGTGACTACCTCTGTATATTTAGAAATTTTTTGAATACAATATAAATTTGTTTGCGTTCTTATCATTAATAACGTCGGAAAGAAGTATGTACTGCTTTAAGACCTGTTATGACGTGGGTGACCAAAGAATTAATTAATATTTTTTTGAGTAATGACGCGAAAAATCATTGTTGACACTTGTAAAATTTAAATAATATGATACCTGTAGTAGTGTCACATAATCAGATTCTTCACTTCAAATTTTACTTCAAAATAGGTGGTTTATGTATATTTTTGCAAGCTCCAATTATTTTATTTTTTTTTTTTGTTAAAAAAATTTACAATATATTTAGGTTGCCATGTATGTCAAACTTTTTGAATATGAAAACCTCATATATTTGGGTTTTTTATTTTGTTTATAACAGAGTGAATCATAAATATTTTTGTATTTACAGTTTAATTTTTAATAATTTTTACTTCTTGATAATTGTAAAAAAATAATTATTTTATAAATGAATGTAGGGGAAGACGGGGTACATTTGACATTTTCATTTAAAAGTCCTGTATTTTATACAAAATATAACATAGTTTTAAAAGAGTAATATCCTTAGAAGCGCAGGAGTTTCAATATTCAGAAATGAAAACAAAAAGTTTGGGAAGGAAAAAAGACAATATTCAATAGTTTTTCAATAGTTGAAATATAGAAAACTCTTTAGTTTTCTCATTATCACTAGAAAACTCATCTCAGTTTCATTAGAAAAGTCTTTATTGTTTTTAACATTAAAGACTTTTGTAAATTAAATACATTATTACATAAAAGAAAAATATTTTAAAATGCAAAAACTTAAAGCTAGATTTACAAATTATTAGATTACTTACAAATATAAGAAAAAGTATAGATAGAAATATATAAATAAGTGAGAAAAAAGATTTAGATGAGCGAATAGAGAACTGTTTACTTTAATTTAAGTGAATTGTACAATTTTAAGACTTTATGAAGAGAAATGTTCCAAAATGTCCTGTTTGAAATTTGCTTCTCTGACTATGGATTTTAGGTTGGTTGGTAACGCATTCCATAACCTGATGGCGTTAATAAAAAATAGTCGCGTTGAATTTAAAAAGTTAAAATAAGGTGTTATAAGCATTTGGCATCTTTGAGACCGACCAAATTGCAATTTTTCGTACAGATATAACGGGGTCTTGTTTTTCATGAGCTTATGAAGAAATATGCAATTTCGAGCATTTAAATAGTTTGTTATGTCAAAACCAAGTAAACAGCTCTTGAACTGGGCTAAGTGATCAAAGTTGCGTAAACCATATACATATCTTGTCGCATGATTAAATGCAACTTGCAGTTTAAGTTGGGACCTCGAGTCAAGCTTACTATAGACCACTCCAGAGTAAGTGATCACTGGCAGAATAAGCTGAATTACTAATTTACGCCTAGTATCAATTGGTGTAAACTGCGCTGACACTGTAAGATTGCGTAGAATGAAATATATTTTGGAGACGTTAAGGAACAGTTGATTTTAAAACTTAAACTTTTTACACTATTTACAAGTGGTAAGCCCTTGTCACTTACAAATAAAGTTGGAATATCCCCAAGAAGTATTTTGTTTTTGGAAATTGGCAATATATACGACTTCTGCGCATTCAGTTGGAAACTGTTTTTCATGGCCCATTGGTGTCTAGTATTTAAGTCTACATTTAGCTTAAACGTTAAATCTTCCAAGAGATTTTCTCTACCCGATAAATAAACTTGGAAGTCATCAGCATAGGCGTGTATAGACGAGTATTTGCAGCAATGAAAAATATCATTAACAAATATCGAATTAGCTCACAAAAAATTTCATTTTCGCATATAATATAACGAAAACATCGGCATATGATATTTAAATATAATTAATTCATAGGCCCACCAAAAAAATAAGTGTTAAAATTAATTTTCAGCAAATGTGAAAAATAACTTACGTGCGGTAGCTGGCATTTTATATATTCAAGATTATCCGTTTCAGCATAGTTCCGTTTTAAGTGCCGTTTTCTTTACTTTTATATATAATATGCATGTTTTCTTTCCGCACGCAATTCTCGAAACACTGTAATCGTTGCTCGATGGCTCTGTAGCATGTAACGTTTTGATGTTAGAGGATTTTGTTTTTTTCTGTGAGCGAACTGCGATTGCACGCTGGAACTTCCGGCTCTGGCTCGTCGGCAATCGGGGTGGAGCTCAAATCGCAACTCACAATTTGTTGCTACTTACAAATTATTTAAAATTTGCGTGCATATTTAGAGAGAAAAGAAGAATCGAAGAGATATTAAAAAAGAAGCAAATGGATATAGCTGCATAGCCACTAAAATACTACCACAAAGAAATGGCTTTTTTTTTTGTGGTGATCGATGATGACTTTGATTCACCTTTGCCCTCCCCTCCATGATCAGAGTTCATGACCAAATGAAATACACTGATCCTTTTAAAATATTCACACCCAAACGAACTGATGCCAGAAATCAACCATAAGATTTTATAAATCCATAATTTTTATAAATTTATTCACAAAAAGCGTTTAAAATATGATCCACAAGGTTTCGTGACCATCATTTCTAGAATCGCTTACAAAGATTATAGAAGCTAAGAACATGTTTTAATTTAAAAAAAAATAGTTTTAGTATAATAATAAATTATTTTCCACTTTGGTTTTACTTACTATTATATAGTATTGAGTATGGTATTTTGAATTAAAAATAAAAAAAATATCCTTAAGTTATTATTTATATGTTTTCATATTTTATAAAAAAAAAAATATGTCTATTCCAATTAAGCAAAGTATACTAAAAATTTGTTTGTTTGTTGGGGAACTAAATTAAAAATGGAACATGAAAGTTCAATGAACTATGGTTAAATAAAAAAAAGAATTTATTTCCATGCAAATTAAGAGTTGTTAAGTGGCATTGCCATATCGCAAATATAAATGTAAATATTATTAAAAAAAAACTTAAGAACATCCACGAGAGACGAAAAAAAAAGAGAAACATATTAAAGTGAAAGAGACTTACATTGTATGGTGTTGGTGCTCCCACGATGAAAGTACTTTCATAGTAAGAGTGTACCTGCTATAAATATTGTTAAGCAAATTAAGTTGTTGTTTTAAGTGAAGTTTTACCATCACATACTTTTTCTTTTCTTTTTTTTTCCTCTTAATTACAGTTCATGCCATAATGCAAACATAATAAATAAAACTAGAGTGGAGAAGAAAAAGCATGTTATTTCTTTTTATATTAATTTTTTTTTTTTTGTGCGAAGATTTTGAGGTTAGGTTTTTTTCCCCGCTTGCTTTTATGTATATTTTTTTTTGTGTGTTTCGTATGAATATGATTTAATATTTCTATTATTTATTAACTTTACTTTATGGCATTTTTGTTTATACTTTTTCCACTTATTTAGCACAATTTTTGGATTAACTATAATTTTTTTCAAATTAAAACTAAAACTTAACATTTTCCATTGGTTTTTTTCTACTTTTAAGATTTTAAATTAAAAGCGTTACTTGAGTTTAACCCAATTTAAACTTTTTCTTCACTTAAGGTTTTTTTCATTTTAATTAATCGCTCGATTTTAAATGTTAGGCTTTCGGTTCGCGACACGTCCGTCCGCTTTACCTGATCTTTTGAACTAATCCCACGATGTTCTATGCTTGAGCTGGTCGATTGGTGAGAAAATCAGGCGAAGAGATGGAATTGCAATTTAATGCTGAGGTGAGCATAAATTTGGTGCCAATCCTCGTGAGAAAATGGCACCAAATGAGATGTAGTTCTCCAATAATTGTGGTGAATTTATTCTGAGCCAAAAATATGGCAATTCATCTTTCAGATGCGTTTGATTGCAGTTTGTCAATTAATAATTGACATTTTAATGCGAAATTAAAAATTTAGTTTTTCGATAAGAAGCTGATTTTTTTTAAAAGGAGGTTATTTATTTGCGCGTTTATTTAAAATAAAATAATATTGCTCATGTAAAATTATATCCATTAAAGATTGATTTTAGTTCTCAATAGAATAAATTGCAATTTTATGAGTTTCAAATTCTGTATCATGCAATTTGAGGTTTAATTTTGTATTATTATAGTTAATGTTTTTAATTATATAATATTTAAAGAAAACTTTAACTTTAATTTAGAGAACAATGATTTGAACAAACGTGGACTGTCTCGTTCGGTGCTGGATTTAGAAAGACCGACGATAAAATTTAACCACGCCGTGTTACCTTCGTTTCTAGTCACGCTATTCGAACTTGTTAAAACGCCATTATTATTACCAAAAACATATCAAGAAAATTTCGGTAGATCGTTGGTAAAAAATGGTAAGCACTGACCGTCTACATGTAGAGGGCCAGTTGGCCGGAAGTCAATCAAAGGGAGGCTAGGATGTAAAAAAAATAATCATTTAAGTAAGAAATAACGCAAAGCTACCAGCGCCGGTACAGCTCTTCACTTCTTGTTTTCTCTTATGATGAACAGAGTGAGTCTATCAGAAGATGAAGCACAACATTCAAGCAAAGGCAATGGGAAGCATGAGTTATGAGAAATACCATATAAGAAATACTATATAACAAATATAGATCATAGAGTTGATTTAACATTTTTGAACAACCACACACTTCCTTGCTTGATTGAAAAGTTATTGCTTAAAAAAACTTCCTCTGATTCGATTTCTTTTTTTCTTTCTTTTTAGATGCGCCAAGCTTAGCAGAGAACTATGATAAAAATAATTTAGATGCCAATTTGTACCTCTATGATGATGATTTAGATACGAGACCTCATATATCAACTTTCATATCTTCTCTTGCAAGCTATGAGAATACTATTCCTGCAGCTGCAGATCCTGATTCAAAACCAGCTGCCCCACCAGCACGAATGGGTATGTATTAACATAAAATTATATTATTGGATTTTAGTATGCTAGTACACAAGTGAGTTAATATAATATCAAATGATGCCAGTTTTGTACCCAAATTGTTCAAATAAACCAAAAACAATTTTTTCCATTTTAATGTTATACTTTTTCTTTTTGTCTTGACTTTTTTTTCATTATGTGAGCAATTTATTTTGTCCTAAAAAGAAAATATCTTTAACTTTTAAAAGCATTGAATGCATTAAATGAGATAACTTTTCTAATTGTAAAATTAAAAAAAAAAATAATGTTTATAAATATTAAAACTTACTTTTCTCATAACAAAATGTGATTTGAGAGAAAATTTATTATATTTATTATACAACAGACCAATTGATTTCAATACTTCAGTTCAGACATGCTCATCCAGTAGCTCATATTGCTCGCCCTACCCGCCAAACAAATTTTTTTCTATCTAAAAAACTTTGTCTTTGCGCTTATGCGAAAGCAAGACCACGTATAAAAAACAACCTTTTCTACAAAAAAAAAAATACAAATAACAGCACAAGCCGCTGTTGACGATCATCTTATTTTGGGCGCGTAAACATCGTTGCTGTGTGTTAACGCACACAGGATATGTTTTTGTTTTTGTTTATACATTTGTAACCGCAGTAGAAATTAAGTCTAGTCGAAGTAAAGTCTAGTTAATTGCATTTACATTTTTTCATTTTTGTTTTTTTTTTTTATAAAAAACACTAACAGTCATTTTGCTCAGAGCTTCTCAGTATTTTTTTTTAATTACTTTAACCTGCAGATTCCGAAAATTGCAACTATTTAAAAAATCATTTGAGCCGTTTTTGATCATTTACAGTTTTAGTTTCCGCAGTTTTTGCAGCTCTAGAATTAAATATAATCGTCCGATTTTAATATTTCTTTGACAATGTGAGTTGTCATATGTAATATGTTCTTTGACAGAGAAGGCATGTGCCCTTTTTGTTTCGTTGCAAAAAGAAAAAGTGTACTTTCTCTTCTGTAATTTATGCAAAAAATGTTATACAAAATCGATATTTACCTGGGCTTTTAAATATGTCCTAAGAATATATTTCAAGGTTTTAATTTTTTTTGATATTTAATCTCAAAAAAAATCATACAAAAAATTAATTTCTAAAATCTATTTAAGTAAATTTTATAATTTTTCTTAACTGTTTACATTTATTGAAAACTAGCAAAAAAAAAAGATCTTAATTAATACTACTAGAGTAGCCCGAAACAATGAGTGTTTTGTTATCATTTGTGGCGGGGGCCAAAAATATTTCATTGGGCATAAAAATTGTTCCCCAAATATTTAATTTAAATCGGGAAACTAAAAACTGGCGCTCAACGCAGTTTAAGTTGACCATTTTGATTAAAAATTTGGTTTGTTTTCAAAAAATTCAATTTAAGTGTCTTTAAGTTAGAAAACTTATTTCGAATGCAGTTTTAATCAATATTGAATATAAAAACCTTCACAATAAGCTAGAAATGGGCAAAATGCAATCACAAATGGGGTCATAATGAAATTTTTTATTCCCATAAAATTATCAAAATATGCAAAAATTGTAAACTTTGTACTCTCCGGATCGATATTGACGTTTGAAATTTTGAAAGGCTTGGTGATTCCTGTTTTTGAAAATTAAGAATCTTAGGAAAATTCAATTTGGCGTATATGTCAATTGGAACTCACCATAGGCATTCTAATGCTGGATAGGAGAATGGAGCCTGCCAGTTCCTTGAAAAAATTATTGGCTGTGAGGTCTTGCAATTCGCCTGCCGGCTTCACGTTTTTGAGATAATATTGAGAAATGTTTTTGATATCAAGTTCGGCCAAGCAAAAGGACCCGCAGGGATAATGTTCCTAAGATTCCAAAAAGCATGGGACGATGAAAAGAATTGATCCGAAAAAGTACACAAAAGGCCTTGAGGATAAAATTATCTGAAAAAAATTACAACTGACACTGTAAAAAACGTTATGAAATTTGTCATAACCAACGGTTGCAAAGGTCACACAATCCAGGAGATTATAAAGAGTTCTTAGAACTCGTTCTGCTTTTCTTAGGTGTGTAGGGTTTTAAGTTGAAAAAACGTATGGCGTTACCTTTTGCGTTTTGAAATGATTTAATTTTTAGGACCTGTCTATTTATTGCCAGCACTACTGCGCCACTGGCTCTAAAAATGAGTAGCCATAAAAAGCATAAGCTTTAATTAAAATACCCAATTAGCTTTTTGGTAGCTGTGATTAAGATTTATACTGATTGATTATTTTAAAGTTGGTCGACCTTTTATAGTCGAGCAACAGTATTTTCCTCGATCCTTATTTAATAATATAACATTTAAATATTCTTATAACTAATATAAATTTACTTACATATAACCATGAAATAAACATTAACATATGTTTAAGCGCAACAAAAAAATGCGTGCCAATATGTGACAAAGTGTGTAAAAAAAATGCAAGCATATATGCGTGAGTGCGTGAGTGCAACAAAAAATAAGAACATAATATAAATTCAACGTTTTTCCAAAAATATATTGTATATGTATGTATGCGTGAGCGTAACAATAATAAAATAACATAAGTTCAATGTTCTTAAAAAAATATGAGTGTTAACATAGTATAAGTGCGTGTTATAGAAATAGTTGTTTTGCATAATAATGTTTCTTTTATAATATAAGTTTATTTGTGCTTTACATAAATTGTTATTGGAGTGCACTACACCCCCATCCTTAAGATGAAAATTATTTGATTTAAAATAATTTAATTTGATTTTTTTCTATATATAATTAAATTTTTGTTTAATTGTTATAATTCATATAATATTTCATATATATAATTTTCGTATTTTTATTATACAATTCAATGATAGTAGTTTTTCCTATGTATATTAAAATAAAATAATTTGTTTTAAAATTTACATCAACTTTTTTCATTAATTCCATTTTTTTAATTAATTGTTATGAAATTATTTAATTTTTTCATTAACGTTAATTATAGAATTTACACCATTTTTATCGATTATGGTATATGGACCGTGATATGGTGGCTGATTTTTCTTTCTATTCATTTTCTTTATTAAAACTGAATCTCCAATATTTAAATTTAATGGTTTTATGAAACTGTCATTTTGTACTCTCTTTGTTTTCGCAATCTATATTAATTTTTTTGCTTTTTGTATGGACTATTTTAATCTTTGCTCTAATTCTTTGGAAACAGGGGGCGAACCTTCACATGGCAACGTGTCTGACCGCCTCAACCTGGCGAGGCCAGAATTATCCATGTTGAAATCGTCCCAAGTCGACTCAAACCTCCAAGTGGTGCTCCCTGGGCATCGGCAAACTGGCATCCGTCAGTTTGACGGCTAATTTGAGCGGCGGGTCGATTCATAGCCCTTAAACATGGAATGTGCGCATGGTTTGGGTCCCGCCACATTACTACTGCCCAATGAAAACTAAACCAGCCTCGGATGAGAACCCCAATTACGTTGACGACCACCGCAAACGAAAAACGGACAATGATTTACGGATATGCACCTGGAATGTCCGGACCCTTTATAGGGAAGGTGCCATTATCCAACTGGCGGAAGCCCTCAAAACAATAAAAACTGACATCACCGCCATCCAGGAAATGCGATGGAAAGGGCAAGGCTACTCTAAACAAGCACACTGCGATATCTACTACAGTTGCCATGCGGAGAAGCGCGAATTCGGATGTGGATTCGTCGTTAGCCGGAAACTACGCCACCTTGTTTCCCGGTTCACACCTGTGAACCGCATCAAGGCAACATTTTTCTACATTAGCCTTATTTGCGCGCACGCCCCGACGGAGGAAAAGGACGAAGCCGTCAAGGACGCTTTCTACGCTAGTCTTGAGGACGTATATGACCACCTTCTGGTCCATGACGTGAAAATAGTCCTCGGCGATTTTAATGCGAAAGTCGGAAGGGAAGGCATCTTTGGCCCCACTGTCGGTCAGTTCAGTCTTCAAGAGACCTCCACGAACAACGGTCTAAGACTGATCGACTTCGCCGCGGCACGAAACATGGTAGTTAGTAGCACCAGATTTAAACACCTCGACAGCCACAAGGCCACCTGGCTGTCCTCGGATCAAAAAACGCGAAACCAAATTGATCATGTTGTAATCGATGGAAGACATGCCTCTAGTGTTCTAGATGTGCGTACATTTCGGGGGTCAACATTGACTCCGACCATTATCTTGTTGCAGCCAAGATCCGCATGCGATTATGCAATGCGAAGAACATACGCACAGGAATGCAACGAAAGCTAGATGTCGCTAAGCTGCAATTACAACGGACTGCCGAAGCCTACTCCGCTCAACTCTCGGTTAAGCTCAACCAACCAACCTCTGGACTCGACGACGCCGGCGGACTTTGGGCGCATATATCCCACTCCATGCGCGCTGCCGCTGAAGAAGTCATTGGTTTCCGGCGCCCGCAACCTCGGAACCAATGGTACGATCAGGAGTGTCGCATCGCGACAGCAGTAAAAAACGCCGCATACAGAAAAACGCTGCAGTCAGCTGCAACGCGAGCCGTGCGAGAAAACTACCGCGAAAAGAGGAAGAAAGAGAGGCGCCTTTTCAGACGCAAGAAAAGAGAGCAGGAAAAGCGTAAGCGTGAGCGTGAGGAACTAGAGGTATACCAGGGCAAGAAGAATGCACGAAAATTCTATCAACAGGTTAAGCGTCTAACCCAAGGTTTCAAGCCCGGAGCATCCACTTGCAGAGACGAAAATGGAGATCTGAATACGGATACACAGTGTGTGCTTAGATTGTGGAGACAGCACTTCTCCAATTTATTTACTGGCGACGATTCCACCAATGCCGCCCATCGGGAGCGCAGTTCAGTGCCACCAATCGACGATGACGGAGTGGAAGTACCACCACCTAGCCATGAAGAGGTTCGAGTTGCTATCTAACGACTCAAAAACAATAAAGCAGCGGGTGCTGACGGCCTGTCAGCTGAATTGTTTAAAACCGGCGGCAATGAATTGATAAGGCGCATGCATCAGCTCATCAGTAAAATATGGCTAGCAGAAAGCATGCCCGACGATTGGAACCTCAGTGTACTGTGCCTTATACTTAAGAAAGGAGACCCTACAATCTGTGCTAGTTATAGAGGTATCAGTCTTATTTCCATCGCATATAAGGTTCTCTCAAGCGTACTGTGTGAAAGATTAAAGCAGATTACAAAAACACTGATTGGACCTTATCAGTGTGACTTTCGACCTGGTAAGTCCACCATAGACCAGATTTTCACGCTACGACAAATCCTGGAGAAAACCCACGAACATAAAATTGACACACACCATCTCTTCAACATCATCATGGATCTTCTTGCGGTCTCTTCAACATCATCATGGAGGGGATCGTACGAAAGGCCGGTGTGCATCGTAATGGCACCATTTTCTATAAAGGTGTCCAGCTCCTTGCGTACGCTGATGATATTGATATTGTTGGCAGAACCAAGAGAGATGTTACCGCTGCTTTCGCCGCCATCGAAAAGGTATCAGCCAAAGTGGGTTTGACGATAAATGAGGGTACAACAAAGTATATGCTGTCTTTAAGGAAAGGAGCGTGGCGTTTAGACTCCCACGTTTCATCCGGCAGCTATAACTTTGAAGTAGTCAAGGAGTTTGTATACCTTGGCACCGCCATTAATACTAACAACGAAATCAGCCTGGAGATAAAGCGAAGAACAATAATTGCTAATAGGTGCTACTACGGGCTCAGTAAGCAACTAAGTTCCAGAGCCCTCTCTCGATCGACAAAACTAACACTCTACAAGACGCTCGTTCTACCTGTGCTCCTTTATGGCGCTGAGGCATGGGTAGTTTCGCAAACTGACGCAGCCGCTCTGGGGGTGTTCGAGAGAAAAGTTCTTCGCAAAATCTTCGGTTCTGTTCGAGTCGGCGATGCCTAGCACATCCGAATGAACCACGAGCTGTATGAGCTCTACGAAGACATTGACGTAGTTCGGCGTATAACTGTGCAGCGACTACGCTGGCAGGGTCATGTCCATCGTATGGACGACGAAGCTCCAGCGAAAAAGGTGCTCGAGGTGAGGGTCGCTGGTCAACGACGACGAGAGAGACCATGCCCCCGATGGATGGAGCAGGCTGAGGAAGCCCTAACCGCACTTGGTGTATCCGATTGGAGAAGGCGCGCGCAAAGCAGAGTTGCCTGGCGAGAGCTGATGAGGTCGGTCGAAATCTGGACACGGGTTGTTACGGCCACCTAAGTAAGTAAGTAAGCTTTAATTCTTGAGCATAATTTTCAGTATTGTAAAAATTTGACTGTGAACAATTATCATTTGGTAGATTAGCCAATCTGCCAAAAATAAGCTCGAAAAGAGTCTAGTTTGTGTTATCATGAGGTGATGTATTGTAAGCAAACTTGAAGTATGGGATCGATTGGTCCCATTCGCCATTTTTGCAAAAATTAAGTAAAAATTTAGTAAGAAGTACTAAAAATTTGTTTGATGCTCAAGAGGCTACATACTTCAGACAATAATTCATTAGTGAACTCTGTACCTTTATCCGATTTTAGTTTTTTAAAGTGACTTATACTAAAATTATGTTTTCAACTAGAGCTTTAGCTACTGTTCTTGCGTCTTTCATCTCTATTGGACATGCAATGTCATTGAATCGTGAGTACATATCTGTAATTATTTGAAAAGCGCAGAGGACCTACTTTGTCTGTCTGTTTGTTAATTTTACACTGTTCGCAGTTATTTATATATTGTTTAATCATTTTGGTCATATCTTTCCATATGTACCCTTGTTTTACTTTCAAAATTGTTTTCTGAACACCCATAGCATCTCCATGTGTCGAACTATGGTATTCTTTTATAATTTTCTCCTGTATGTCTTTATCGAATATTCTTTCCGGGTTTTTATTAATTAATATTTTTAAATTTTCTCTATCACTTTTCAATTTATTATATATGTTTTTAAAATCTTCAATTGCCATTATTTTAAATATGCTATCGTTTTTACTTAATGCAAGTTCTTCTACTTTCAAATTGTAGATTCTTGATGACAGCTTTTCTAACGTCAGTGGTGTGAACAAAATATTGTCACTGCATCGAACAATTACCTCATCATCTTCAATATAAATTTGGGAACCCCTGTAATGATTTTGTGTTAAAAACCTAAGTTTTTTAATTTTGCGTATATCCGAGAGTGATGTACATTCCGATGCAAAAAGTTGATCAGACTTACTGCTAGGACTACATTCTGAATTTGTCAAATTTAAGTTTTGTTTGTTCTTTCCTGTATTCATACTACGTGTTATTGCAAGTATATTTTGTTTATCATTTCCTGTTCCAGTTGGGATCATTGCTTTTAGGGATTCACTGTTTAATACAATTCTTGATAATGCATCAGCATTAGTATTCATTTCACCTTTTTTGTAAATGATTTCGAAGTCGTAATCGCATTAATCTAATCTTATGCGTGTCATTTTTGATTACGGGTTCTTGTGTGAGAAAAGAGACTAGCAGGCAGTGGTCTGTTAGAACCGAAAATGTTCTACCATAAAAGTATGGTCTAAAAAAATTGATTGCCCAGTGTATAGCCAAGAGCTCTCAATTATTGGTTTCTTTTTTCGTGTTTTGCGAGAGATTTGCTCGCGCAGGAAATCGGTAAATCTGAACCGACTTCACCTTGAGACAATACAGCGCCGAGGACATAATTCGAGGCATCTGTGGTAAGAATAAAGGGACTGTCGAAATCTGGGTATTGGCGCACCGGGGGACTTAAAAGTTTAATTTTTAGAGTATCAAAAGCTTGCTGACAACTTTCGCTTCAGACGAATTGTTTATTTTTGCATTTGCAAAAGTGCATTTGAATCTTTAGCTATGTTCGCAAAATTTGGAAGGAAGCGCCTATAATAATTGCAGGAGGCGACGAACCTTCTCACTTAATCTTCATTTGTTGGGACTGGATAATTTTCGATAACTGTACTTTTGGCTGGGTCTGTTTTTATCCCATTTGACGTTATGAAAAGGCCATGATATATTACGTCTGGTTTCAGGAAACAACATTTATCTGGGTTTAGCTTTAAATTAAACTTCCTAATTCTATTAAAAACCTTTTCTACGTCGAGACCACTACGCGCGATTGTCAGCATGCGCTGGAAACTATTCAGTCCAAATCCAAACCATCTTCAGTCCAAAAGGTAAACGTTTAAATTGAAAGTGTCCATTTAATGTCGAAAAAGCAGTTAGCGGTCGAGAGTCTTCGTGTAAGTTAATCTGGTGAAAAGAACTAGTTATGTCTAAAGTTGTAAAGTACTTAGCTCTTCCCAATCTGTCCAAAACGTCCTCTATCCTGGTCGGTGGAAACTTATCGTTCACTATTTTCTCGTTTAGCTTTCTAAAGTCTACAACGATTTTTTGTCGTCATCTGTCGATTTCTTTGGCAGCACAAGTAATGGTGAATTATGTGGGCTGACTGAATGTTCTATAAATTCGTCTTCTAAAAGTTGGTCAACTTGTTTGTTTATCTCTGTCATCTGGGTCTGTGGAAGTCTGTAGTTTTTGATATAAGCGGGGCTGGCGTTTGTATTTCCTGAGTGTAAAAATTGTTTACGCTTAGGCGTTCTCCTGTTATATGAAATATATCTTGGTAATTTTGTATTAAATTTATTACTGACTTTTCTGTTTGCGGTTCGTTACAACCAATATTTAATGTTTTAAGCAGTTTGTTTAATCTAAACTTATTGTTGCTGTTCTTTTTTGTGCATGTAAAAATTTTGTAGTTTTTTAAAGGTTTAGTCTCTACCTCAAAATTGTTTAGAATAGCGTCTTCATCAGTTGTGTTTAATAATTTTAAGTGTGCGATGCCTGATCTTTAATGCATAATCTGCTATCTGCTTTCAATTTGATATCGATAGGGACTATCGGTCCTGATCTCGCTGGTATAATTATGGTCGTGTGAAAAAATCTTTCTTTATTAGTGGTAATGTAAATTCTTGCCCGTTACTGATAAAAGTAATTGTAAAGATTTCAAAATCTATTCTTGCCATGTATTTTTCTAGCATATCGCGCCCTATTATTCCATCAGTCGCTATAGGAAAATCATTTTCGACTATATGGAAATGATGTTTAATATTCTCATTCTC
The DNA here is from genome assembly GCA_914767935.1 of Coremacera marginata. Classification (NCBI taxonomy): domain Eukaryota; kingdom Metazoa; phylum Arthropoda; class Insecta; order Diptera; family Sciomyzidae; genus Coremacera; species Coremacera marginata. The sequence continues at coordinate 86,347,285 of OU612044.1, read as the reverse complement.
TAATTTAAAATTTAAATTTGCTGTGCAATCTTTTGTGTATCAATCTTCGTTTGATATACCTGTTAAGGTTGAAATATTCTTTGTAGCTATTTCACGTTCTTTACTAACTTTGCAGATGGAGATATCAGCTCCTGTATCAATAAATAATTTTAAAACTTCATTCGTATTTTTACATTTTAATGTGACATAATTTGGTAATTTTTGCGTGATTTTGTATATTAGTTTTGGCCTCTGCGGGTAACAGTTCTTGCTACCCGGCCATTGCCGTTTCCCTGTTAGTTGCTGTTTCTGAAATTCTGATTAAAATGATTCTGCCTATTGTAATTTTGGTTAAAATTTGGAAAATTGTTAAAATTTCGACTAGTGTTGTTATTTCCGTAAGTAGGGCGTAAGTAGTTAGCTTCTTGAGTTGGATTTTTCAACGTTTTAATTTCAAATGAACTTAATTGTTCTGACAGTTCCGTAATTTTTTCTCAAAATTCTGATATTGAGCTATTGTTTTGTTTCAGTGTACTAAATTCGTTTAATACCTGTTGTAGTGTTTTTGGATGCGGGTAAGATCTCTCTAATGAATTTGTCAATTCTACTAAATTGAGCCTATAATTTAAAATTGTATACATACTTTTTAAAAATTGGTTTATCTTCTTTTTTAATTAGATCATGCAGTAACTCCGTTTGTATCATGAAATCGTCTAACTGACTGAAACCTCCTTTAAAAATTGTCAGGTTTTTACCCACTTTATTAATATCAAAATATGATATTTTTGGCAGATTATCTTTTTCTTCCCAGACTGTTGACAAATCTAAATCTTCACAATACGTTGTTTTAATACGTTTTCTTTTTTCTTTCACAACTAAGTTTTTAATTATTTTAATCGTTTCTTTATAAATATCTATGAATTTTACTTTCAAAATCTTGTAATCTTCATTTTTAATTTGTTCTACCTCATTTTTTAAAATTTCAAAATATTGTAATTTATTTATAATATATTCCGCACTATACGTCCTATTTTTGCTTTTTTTAAAATTTATTTAAACTTTTCAAATAGTAAAATGTTATTTTTTATAAGTTTCATTAAATTCATAATATTTTTATTGTACTAGATTTTTCATACATATTTTTAAATCTTCATAAACAGCCTATGTCAATATTTTCAAAATCGGAGCATATGAGGAACAAAAGAAAGCAAAAAGCAAATGAGCAACTGAATGACGTTTATTGTTGAAAAGAACGAAAAATGCCGGTCGCGTACGTGTGTGGAAAAATATTAATGTTCGAAAAACTTAAATTCGCGTTTTTCTTATTTAATTAATAAGTTTAAATATTAAGTGTGTTCGGTGTTTCGGAAGAAAAATAAATAATTAAAAAAAATAAAGAAATTAATATTGTGATGTGCCAAAAATATAATGCAACAAGAAGAGTGACATCAAAGTGTCTGAATCGAAAAAAATGGAAGTAATAAAAGATTGTATCTCTTTGTTTCTTTCCAATTCATATTTAATAATATGTTAAAAAAATAAATTTTTTCTGTAATATAATTTTTATAGTACAATTTAAGTCAATATCTTTAAAAAAAATTTAAGTTTGATGTTGTTGTTGTTGCTTGATGTTGCGTTGTTGAAGAAGCTGCTGCTCTAGCTCGCAGATTTTCACCCAGATTTGTGCGGCTATTGGGTACGGTGGCGGTGGCTCGGTTTTCACAATCAGCTTAAGTGCTGCTATCTGCCGCCTCAGTCTTGCATGTTGTCCACCTCGACGAATTTTTGGCCTTTGTACCGGCGGTATTCTTGTCAGCCTTTCCTCTTGTGCTGCCGCTTGTCTCCTTCGGTATTCCTCAATAGAGATTGCCCTAGGGCCAATGTGTGCAGGTGTATATGGTGGAGCGTCTGTGGTCGTTGTGGTTTCCGGAATATATTCTTCCTGGCTGCGTACCAGACCTCGTTGGTTTGTCGGTGGCAGAATCGCCATGTAAGGCTTTAAGTTGAAGAAACGTATCGCGTTACTTTTTGCGTTTTGAAATGTTTTAACTTTTAGGACCTGCCTATTTATTGCCAGTGCTACTGCGCCACAGGCTCTAAAAATGAGTAGCCATAAAAAGCATGAGCTTTAATTAAAATTAGCTATTTGGAAGCTGTGATTAAGATTGATTTTATTTTAAAGTTTGTCGACCTTTTAAAGTCGAGCAACAGTATTTTCCTCGATCCTTATTTAATAATATAACATTTAAATATTCTTATAACTAATATAAATTTACTTACATATAACCATGAAATAAACATTAACATATGTTTAAGCGCAACAAAAAAATGCGTGCCAATATGTGACAAAGTGTGTAAAAAAAATGCAAGCATATATGCGTGAGTGCGTGAGTGCAACAAAAAATAAGAACATAATATAAATTCAACGTTTTTCCAAAAATATATTGTATATGTATGTATGCGTGAGCGTAACAATAATAAAATAACATAAGTTCAATGTTCTTAAAAAAATATGAGTGTTAACATAGTTTAAGTGCGTGTTATAGAAATAGTTGTTTTGCATAATAATGTTTCTTTTATAATATAAGTTTATTTGTGCTTTACATAAATTGTTATTGGAGTGCACTACACCCCCATCCTTAAGATGAAAATTATTTGATTTAAAATAATTTAATTTGATTTTTTTCTATATATAATTAAATTTTTGTTTAATTGTTATAATTCATATAATATTTCATATATATAATTTTTGTATTTTTATTATACAATTCAATGATAGTAGTTTTTCCTATGTATATTAAAATAAAATAATTTGTTTTAAAATTTACATCAACTTTTTTCATTAATTCCATTTTTTTAATTAATTGTTATGAAATTCTTTAATTTTTTCATTAACGTTAATTATAGAATTTACACCATTTTTATCGATTATGGTATATGGACCGTGATATGGTGGCTGATTTTTCTTTCTATTCATTTTCTTTATTAAAACTGAATCTCCAATATTTAAATTTAATGGTTTTATGAAACTGTCATTTTGTACTCTCTTTGTTTTCGCAATCTATATTAATTTTTTTGCTTTTTGTATGGACTATTTTAATCTTTGCTTTAATTCTTTGGAAACAGTGGGCGAACCTTCACATGGCAACGTGTCTGACCGCCTCAACCTGGCGAGGCCAGAATTATCCATGTTGAAATCGTCCCAAGTCGACTCAAACCTCCAAGTGGTGCTCCCTGGGCATCGGCAAACTGGCATCCGTCAGTTTGACGGCTAATTTGAGCGGCGGGTCGATTCATAGCCCTTAAACATGGAATGTGCGCATGGTTTGGGTCCCGCCACATTACTACTGCCCAATGAAAACTAAACCAGCCTCGGATGAGAACCCCAATTACGTTGACGACCACCGCAAACGAAAAACGGACAATGATTTACGGATATGCACCTGGAATGTCCGGACCCTTTATAGGGAAGGTGCCATTATCCAACTGGCGGAAGCCCTCAAAACAATAAAAACTGACATCACCGCCATCCAGGAAATGCGATGGAAAGGGCAAGGCTACTCTAAACAAGCACACTGCGATATCTACTACAGCTGCCATGCGGAGAAGCGCGAATTCGGATGTGGATTCGTCGTTAGCCGGAAACTACGCCACCTTGTTTCCCGGTTCACACCTGTGAACCGCATCAAGGCAACATTTTTCTACATTAGCCTTATTTGCGCGCACGCCCCGATGGAGGAAAAGGACGAAGCCGTCAAGGACGCTTTCTACGCTAGTCTTGAGGACGTATATGACCACCTTCTGGTCCATGACGTGAAAATAGTCCTCGGCGATTTTAATGCGAAAGTCGGAAGGGAAGGCATCTTTGGCCCCACTGTCGGTCAGTTCAGTCTTCAAGAGACCTCCACGAACAACGGTCTAAGACTGATCGACTTCGCCGCGGCACGAAACATGGTAGTTAGTAGCACCAGATTTAAACACCTCGACAGCCACAAGGCCACCTGGCTGTCCTCGGATCAAAAAACGCGAAACCAAATTGATCATGTTGTAATCGATGGAAGACATGCCTCTAGTGTTCTAGATGTGCGTACATTTCGGGGGTCAACATTGACTCCGACCATTATCTTGTTGCAGCCAAGATCCGCATGCGATTATGCAATGCGAAGAACATACGCACAGGAATGCAACGAAAGCTAGATGTCGCTAAGCTGCAATTACAACGGACTGCCGAAGCCTACTCCGCTCAACTCTCGGTTAAGCTCAACCAACCAACCTCTGGACTCGACGACGCCGGCGGACTTTGGGCGCATATATCCCACTCCATGCGCGCTGCCGCTGAAGAAGTCATTGGTTTCTGGCGCCCGCAACCTCGGAACCAATGGTACGATCAGGAGTGTCGCATCGCGACAGCAGTAAAAAACGCCGCATACAGAAAAACGCTGCAGTCAGCTGCAACGCGAGCCGTGCGAGAAAACTACCGCGAAAAGAGGAAGAAAGAGAGGCGCCTTTTCAAACGCAAGGAAAGAGAGCAGGAAAAGCGTAAGCGTGAGCGTGAGGAACTAGAGGTATACCAGGGCAAGAAGAATGCACGAAAATTCTATCAACAGGTTAAGCGTCTAACCCAAGGTTTCAAGCCCGGAGCATCCACTTGCAGAGACGAAAATGGAGACCTGAATACGGATACACAGTGTGTGCTTAGATTGTGGAGACAGCACTTCTCCAATTTATTTACTGGCGACGATTCCACCAATGCCGCCCATCGGGAGCGCAGTTCAGTGCCACCAATCGACGATGACGGAGTGGAAGTATCACCACCTAGCCATGAAGAGGTTCGAGTTGCTATCTAACGACTCAAAAACAATAAAGCAGCGGGTGCGGACGGCCTGTCAGCTGAATTGTTTAAAACCGGCGGCAATGAATTGATAAGGCGCATGCATCAGCTCATCAGTAAAATATGGCTAGCAGAAAGCATGCCCGACGATTGGAACCTCAGTGTACTGTGCCCTATACTTAAGAAAGGAGACCCTACAATCTGTGCTAGTTATAGAGGTATCAGTCTTATTTCCATCGCATATAAGGTTCTCTCAAGCGTACTGTGTGAAAGATTAAAGCAGATTACAAAAACACTGATTGGACCTTATCAGTGTGGCTTTCGACCTGGTAAGTCCACCATAGACCAGATTTTCACGCTACGACAAATCCTGGAGAAAACCCACGAACATCAAATTGACACACACCATCTCTTCAACATCATCATGGATCTTCTTGCGATCTCTTTAACATCATCATGGAGGGGATCGTACGAAAGGCCGGTGTGCATCGTAATGGCACCATTTTCTACAAAGGTGTCCAGCTCCTTGCGTACGCTGATGATATTGATATTGTCGGCAGAACCAAGAGAGATGTTACCGCTGCTTTCGCCGCTATCGAAAAGGAATCAGCCAAAGTGGGTTTGACGATAAATGAGGGCAAAACAAAATATATGCTGTCTACAAACAAGGGAGCTCGGCGTTTAGACTCCCACGTTTCATCCGGCAGCTATAACTTTGAAGTAGTCAAGGAGTTCGTTTACCTTGGCACCGCCATTAATACCAAAAACAAAATCAGCCTGGAGATAAAGCGAAGAACAATAATTGCTAATAGGTGCTACTACGGGCTCAGTATGCAACTAAGTTCCAGAGCCCTCTCTCGATCGACAAAACTAACACTCTACAAGACGCTCGTTCTACCTGTGCTGCTTTATGGCGCTGAGGCATGGGTAGTTTCGCAAACTGACGCAGCCGCTCTGGGGGTGTTCGAGAGAAAAGTTCTTCGCAAAATCTTCGGTTCTGTTCGAGTCGGCGATGACTGTCGCATCCGAATGAACCACGAGCTGTATGAGCTCTACGATGACATTGACGTAGTTCGGCGTATAACTGTGCAGCGACTACGCTGGCTGGGTCATGTCCATCGTATGGACGACGAAGCTCCAGCGAAAAAGGTGCTCGAGGCGAGGGTCGCTGGTCAACGACGACGAGGGAGACCATGCCTCGGATGGATGGACCAGGCTGAGGAAGCCCAAACCGCACTTGGTGTATCCGATTGGAGAAGGCGCGCGCAAAGCAGAGGCACCTAGCGAGAGCTGATGAGGTCGGTTGCAACCCGGACATGGGTTGTTACGACCAACTAAGTAAGTAAGTAAGGATAATAAACTGTTATACTAACAGTAGACGCTATATGTGTAGATGATGTGCTTGTAATAAAATACTCATTCAGAATATTAGGGTCTACCCGACACTCATCAGTCTTAATATTACATACTATAGCTATTCTTAAGTTGTTCCAAAGCTTTTAGGGTGATTGTGCAGAATCAAGTTTAGGCATGGCAAACTTACGTTTAGCTAATTTAACTGTTAAGTTAGCTACATTTCTAGTTCTTTTGTATTGTTCCCAATTTGCTGTTGTGGGGTTCTTTTCCAACGATTTTACATTTTATTACGTTTCCTTAAAACTTATTTAACATTATTTGTAAACCAGGGACAATATTTATCTGAACACAACGAGAACAGACTTGATGCAAGAGACAATATAACTAACAACACAACTGTAAGCATTATAGAAAGCCAATATAGCAATAGAAAACAAAAAGAAGATAGAGCATGAAAGAAATATACAGAAATGAAGATGAAGAAACTTACATAAATGAAGAAATAATAAAATATTTAAAGTAAAACCATGACTATTCTGAATTGACAGTAACTCGAATCGTCTCTCCATCTTTTTGAAGTCTGACATGGACAGCTCCACGCAGGGTAAATGTGTAATATATGCTTTTTTTTGCGTTTGGAATTAATCGTTGCATGCGGCACTCTTCTGTTGTCTGCAGATATACTTTCATGTAGATAAACATTGTTGTTGGAATCGAAACCTGCGTCTCTTAAATTTACCGCCTTTTTTGCTTGCCGACGTTAGTCCCCAAACGCCTTTAATACACGATTTCTGTCGTATGGCGTGTAAAATTTGGCAATAACAACTTCACTCGAGTTATTATTATATGTCTTAACACGGAAAATGTCTTTCACGGGTGGAGAAAAACAATCAATTGCGTTACAAATCAAATGAATACTGCTTTTAAGATTCTCTTCATTAGAAAAAGGCAACCCAAAGAGAACAACGTCGAATTTGTGATTAACCAAGCTATTTTTAATACTGTTGTTGTTGTTGTTGTTGTTGTTTTCAGCAAGGTGTTGAGTGAGTTGATCACAGCGAGTAGCAATACTGCTTAATTGTTCTTCTAGTGAGTAGATTTTTTTGTTACACTTCGTGTATTTTTTCTCAAATGAGTTAACCTCACTCTCCGGTCTGCAGGCCACTCTAGCTATTTCAGACAAAAGCCAATTGAACAGGTTGTCTGGTGTTGACGAAGACGCTCCTCTAATTCCCTCGTTTCCTGCTTTGAGTGAGCTTTCAGACGCTCCTCCACAGCAAGCAGTTGAGCGCCGAAAGTATTTGTGCCACTGTTTTGCAATTTTGGCGTACTTTCGTTTTTGTTGTTCTGTTGTTGTTGCCACACAGCTCCCATTGACATGTTTGCATTGGTGTCGGTGACATTAAAAGAGACAAAGATGTAAATGCAAATGTTCGCATTAGAACAGAATATTTATATTAATTTCGTTTGTTTTTTGTGCAGATTGCTTAGCGATATTTATTTATTTTGTTTATTTGTTGTTTATTTATTTAAAGCGTGAGTTTAGCTCAAGCCAGCATTTAAAAATAATTTATTAAAACAATTGTGATGCACTAAATACAACAAATGCAAGACCGGATTAAGAACTCGTCCGATGGCGACGGTGAAAATTTCGTTTTTTTGATAATTTTTTTCTAAAAAACACTCATATGGAGAATTTATATTTGTAATTTGTACACCTATAAAAAAGTCTAACTCTGCCCATGAATACCTTAGCATCACTATGGTCAATTCAAATAAAATTTTGTGCAGTGAGAGCTGTATTATTTTTTTGTTGATAGAACCATAGAGATATCTTAATTCGTTCAGAAGTTATGATTTTTGTTTGCAATGAGAAATGCCAAATGTCGTCACTGTGCGTTGCTCGGGGGTGGTACAGCGAAAAGGTCGAATTTCGACCACTGGCGCACTTTAGTTTTCTTAAAAGATTTTGACTTTCTACCGAATTTATGGCGTCATTCTTTTCATTTTTGGACTTCTCTGCAGGAATTTAAGATCTCGCTGAGTTTTGCAAAGGGTTACACCTTGTATTTGATACAGCGGAAAGAGGCGTGCAAGTAATAAATGAGTATAACTCAATTCTAACTTAAGATGAAAAGATATAAATTGCAATTAATCGGCTCATACCGTTCTCAGCATTCATCGCCCGGATTTATTAAATTAATGTTATTATTTATTGTAACATTTTTCATATCCCCCATTCTGAATTGTCTAACCATTAAACTGTTTTCAGAAAATTAGTAAAATAGCATCAAAGATGTTTTTGATTCTTAAGTGGTTGTTGAAGACGTCATTCCGTATCTCTTGTATCCATTTTTTTTTTTATACAAAATAAAGGGGTGTGCTTTTTTCAAGAAATATATTTGAAGATCTCGAACTTAAAAATTGGTCCGGGGAGTGCATTGTGACGTCACCAGTTTGACAAAATCGTGTATTTTTGTAAATTATGGACCAGCGAAGGTTAAGGTTTAATCAAAGAGCTAAGTTTTTTATATCAAAAGATGTTTTTTAGTTTGAAGATAAATAGTGTAGAACACTTTATTTACCTATCTCCAATGTTTGTCCATTAAAAATAATTATGACCCCATTTTTCATTGAATTTTGCTTATTTTTGGATAATTGCAAATGTTTTTATATCCTCTATTGATATAAAGTGCCTTTGAAATAAGTTTTCTAACTTAAAGACACTTAATTTTAATAAAAAAAAAACCCTCGTTGAGCGCCGGTTTTTAGTTGTCCAATTTAAATAAAATTTTAGGTAGTCATATTTAGGTCTAATGGAACATTTTTTGGCCCCGGCACAAGCAAAAAAGTCTGTTTAAAATTTCCAGTGCCATTCCTGGCCTAATGTATCACTGTATCATAAGTAATTCTCCACCTCATGAGGAGATATTCTCCAGGTATTTTTATTTGTATTTATTATTTGATATACCAGTGCTACAAGGTGAGAACCTTATGATTAATGATCTGGCATCATAGATTGGTTTTTTTTAATAAAATTAGAAGTTTAATTCTAACAATAAAATTAATTAATAAGATTGGCAAAACTTAATTGTAATCTACATACAGAGGTAGTCAAAAATATGTACACATTGGTCAATATTTGTACGTGTTTTAAAGAAAGAGAACAACTTAATTGTTGTTGGAAATAGTTTATTTATTTGCTTAAGTATAATTGCACACATGAGACTAAGAGTCTCTTAAAGAGCATCAACATTTAACATATTATACAAAACCAATTTTTAATTATAACACATGAAACTTAAATACAAATAATATTTCCCCCACTGTTAAATAAAAAAGATTTTTAAAAAAGATATTTTAAAAAGAAGATTTTAATTACAAAACAATAATTTTGAAGTTTTTTAAATAAATTTAAAACAGGCATTTTAAAGCGCACTCTATTATTTTCGGTGTTTATAGACTAAGGTAGCATATTCCACAGTTCCACAGCACTAACAAAAAACATTCCAGATGTAATAACGGAATTGACTTTGGGAACTATAAGATTAAGTGTACGATTAGACAACGCAAAACGTAAATTCCTAAACAAGTATTGAGGACAACGCGTATAGACTAATTTATGCAAAAAGAGGAGCTTGTGTATATTGATAGATAATTATATTAATAATTAAATTATATTATAATAATGATATTAGAATTGTAAAGATAATTGTAATTGTAATTGTAATTGTAAGATCACAGTTAAGAATTCTTAATGCAAATTCAGATATTTGGTCTAATTTCGGCTTATTGAAAACATATATTGCACAGTTGTTCATCACGAATTGCAGCTTTCTTTTTGAAGCCGCATCGAAGTTTCCATACACCAGTTCACCATATGTAATATGGGACATTGCTAGAGAACGCACAAGTTTTAATTTTGTTTCCTAAGGTATAAAGTCATATGTGTGCCATAGTTTTCTAAGACCACAATACATTTTAGAAATTGTAAGGTTAACATGGTTAACACAGCTCAAATTACTATTGATTTTATATCCCAGACTAGTAACGCAGGTGACAAACGAAACATTAGCGCCGGCCATAACTATGGGTGGTAAGTTTTCCACGCTGTAGCGTTGGCGCGAAATGGTAAGAGCTTGAGTCTTGGAAGCATTTAAAGTTAAAAAATGTTTAGCAGCCCAGTCTTCTATAGAAGATAAGTCTTCATTAATTCTACATATTAAGTCCTCTGATAACCCTATTGGTCTTGAAATATATATTTGTGCATCGTCAGCATATAGGTGAATTAAGGTGTTGTGGCAACAAGATACAATATCATTAACAAACATGCTGAAAAGAATGGGCCCCAATATTGATCCTTGTGGAACACCACAAACGCATTTTTCAGTTCCGATGAGCGATTGTTATTAATAACCTTCTGGGAACGATTGCTCAGATATTATTGCATTAATTTAATAGCACAAGGCCCAAAACCAAAACAGTGTCTTAATTTGTGCAGGAGAATGTTATGGTTGACTTTATCAAACGCCTTCGAGAAGTCTAAAAGAGCTAGGACAGTGGGCTCATCGTTATCATATGCCAGTCGAATATACTCCATTTTTTTTAGAACCGCGGTTGTGCAGCTGTGTCTAGTCTTGTACCCTGATTAGTTTTCGGTCATCAGTAGCTTATTCCCATTTAAATGTTCAACAATTTGTGTCGAAAGAATTTTTTCGAATGATTTTGATAGTGCAGAAAGAATGCTTATTGGACGAAGATCTTCCGGACGAGTTGGATTGTTTTTCTTTGCGATGAGAATCACATTTGCAATCCTTCATTGCTTAGGAATGGTCGAGGACGTAATAGCGTAATTGAATATATGTGTAAGTGTCGGAACTATATAAGGAAGTAGAAGTTTTACAAATTTAAGGTTAATATTATCGTATCCCACTGCTTTGACTTGACGGACAAGATTGATTCTACGGCATTATACTCAGAAACTGTTTCAAAAGTTATTTTTTCTCTCAATTGGCTCACAAGTCGATCACAAGTTTCGATCGTTGATTGCCTTTTCGACCTTCCTTGAAAACCATGGTTGCGTATTATTTTTAAATAATTTTTTTTTGTGGGAACGTATTTGTTGAATAAGTAGTTTATAAGATTTATAAAGTGTTCTAATTTTTTTCTATTTTAGAAAAGTACCAACAATCATTCCATTGCAAAAATAAAGATTCATTAAATAAAGCATGGCCTTAAAGTCACGATAAAACAAACACGATACAACCACACATTTATTTAAATTGTAATGAACAATATATCATGATCTGAAACACCAGGTAACGAAAGTTGGTCAAAATGCGATAACAGGATTTGATCAGCCCGACAAAACAGGTCAAGGAGACTGGGCTTACAATTAGGAGCAAAGCGAGTTGGCCATTTATTTACTAGACTTAAACCACAATAGCTTATGTGGTTGAAGAAGAAACTTGTGCGCGAATCACTAAGAAGAAGATCGATGTTAAAGTCACCGCACATCAAGATATGTTCATAAAAAAGAACGTAATAAGAAACAACGGTAAAAAGTTTATCTAAAGAAAACGATTTATGAGGGTTGTAAACACAGGTAACAATACATCATAACGTGATAATTTTTAGATTTTAAATTTAATAATGAAATCCCCCCCCCCCCCCCCCCCCTTCCCTCCCTCTCAAGCCATTATCACGATAATTTCTTATAATCTTAAAATTTTCAAGTGCATACACAGCATCTACAGTATCTTTTTTAAACGAGGACTCCTTACCGCAAACTATGTCAACAAGAGTTTCGGAAAACAAATAATTTATATAATCTATTTTTCACGAGTTTCAGCTTTGGCCGTTTAAGGGCCTTCTAAAGTTTTTTAAGCGGAAAACCCCTGCATTAAAAGTTGTATATTTAATCTACGGTTTTTTTTAGATACATTTTGTTTTTACATTATAATTATATATATTTTGAAGAAAAGTTTTTGCATTTTTGGATAACAAATATTCAACCATATAGCAGGAATTCGTAGTTTAGTAAGGTACCTTAAATATGCGGTGGACACGATTTTCACAGCTTGTTCATCTAAAAAAGAAAAACACGAATGATTAAGGTTCTGCTAAAGCTTTTGATGGAAGATTTTCAAAAATTGTGATTTTTACAAAAATGACAGCTAAAAAACTGATTTTTGACTAAAAAAGTCAGGTTATAAAATAAAAAGTATTTCTCTAAAATAAAAATCGAACGATCAAAAGTACCAATCATATTTGCTTAGCAAGTTAAATAAATTTGGTAGCGATCCTTGGCATAGTTTTCGAGTAATGCTGTGCCTCCGGTTTCGAACAGCCTTTTCGAGAAAAACGAGCTTAAAGTTTAAGAAGTAGTTTATTTAGGTATACATGAATTTTTTCCACTTGTGCTTAAATTTAAAAATTTCGTAGCAAAGAAATGAGGTTTGGTGCCTGGTGCATTTTTTGTACATTTTTTTTTTTAATTTCGGTGGCACCAAATGTGTCTTAGCTTAAAAAAATACGCTTGAGTGTATGAGTATGAGTAGTGCATGAGATTGTGCGTATAATGCCCGTATGAAACTTAATTTTTTTTGTACAATTTAATTTTAACGAAACAAGTCGCGCATGGGCAAGACAGTCCGAAAGGGACAAAAGCATGAATTGTGGCAAGTGCCAATTTTTGACAGCTCAATCACGTTGTTATCTTATTATTTTAGTTTGTGCAGTTTTTATATTGTGTTGTGCTGAAGAAATTAAAAGATGAAAATTTTGTGGACTGACGAGTATACGCTGCATTTGATTGCAAAAATTCAAGCAGCTGAATATATGTGGAACTACAAATGTGTTAGCTACAAAAACAAATTGAAGAAACAAATTTTTTGGAACTATCTTGTTGATGATTTCAATGCACGTTTTAAGGCAAATGTTCCCTTTGAATATGGTAAAATATTTTTCCATATGTGCATTTGAAAATACGATATACAATTTTTCTCAATTTAGGCGAACTTGTAAGAAAGTGGAACAACTTAAAATCATATTACATGACTGAAAAAAATAAGATTTTTAAAGCTCAAAAAAGTGGCGCCAGCACCGATGACATTGAAGCAATTAGTGGAACTTGGAAGTATTATATTGAAATGAATTTTCTATCTTCAACGATTAGTCCTACGCCCTCTGTTAATACTTTTAGCAAAAGAAGTTTGAATGTACGTTTATTCTAAGAACAATTTATATACTAATACCTATATTAAATAACCCGGGTATTTCTAGTACTTGCAAGACTCAAGCTGTAATGAAATGGAAGCTGGCTCCTTGGATTCACCATCTGCTGCAAAACATAATTCTGCATTAGATGAAAGGCCACTTAAGCTATCTAATCCAACAACGATTTCAAACCAGTTTGAAGAATGTCAATATCATTTGCTATCGACTGATATTGCTCCATCTCTTTCATCATCACCAGCCATGTCATCTCCATATAAATTGCCTCCTCCTTCAATATCAGCAGCTATGCCATCACCATATGCATCGCCACGTCTTTTAATACCACCAGGCATGTCATCGCCAGATATGCTATCACCACCTATTTTAACATCAGCAGCCATGCCATCACCGGATATATGTTCATCAACATCTACTTTTTCATCACGATCGCAACTTAATACAAGTGATCATATACACCCAACAAAAAAAAGAAAAATTGGGAAAGAAAACCAATCTTTAGCAGTTACTTTAGTCAAAAAATCGAACGACTTAAGTGATGCACTTACTAAAAGGTTAAATGGTGCCACACAAGTTAACAATGAGGAAATGCTATTCGGAAATTGGATAGCTTTTGAGCTTAATAAACTCGACGAAGACCTAAAGGCAGAAAGTCAACGAGAAATTTGTAATATTATCTTCAATTCGAAGGTTGAGCAGCTAAAAAGAAGATCTAATTAAAGGACCCCAATTAAAAACGCGATAATTTCTTTGAATTCTTTTTTATTTTTTTATATTTTTTCTTATTCATTGTTTTCTTATTTAAATTAACAGTATTAAAATGAATTATAATTGAATTGAAAAATAGTTCTCGAAAGTTTTTCTTAAGCTTTCTGCACTTTTATTTTGTCTTCTTCTATCACTTGCATTGTCTAAGAAGTTCTGCTGCACTAAATTGTCTATTTCCGCAACAGGAATATTATCGAACGTGTTGTTTAAAGTGCTCATATTTGCAGTGCGTAAAAAGTTGTGGAGATAAACACAGGCCAAAACAACTTCGATTGCTTCAGCTGGTGCGCGATATATAGGGCTAAATAATACTTGGAATCTGTTAGCTAATATGCCAAAAGCGTTTTCCACAACTCGACGATTTCTTGAGAGCATGTAATTGAAATGCTCTTGGCTTGATGTTAACCTTATCATCGAATATGATTTCATCATATACTCCGTTAGAGCAAATGCATCGTCGGCTACGAGAACATACGGAGCAGCAGTTTCTGTTCCTGGTAAGTTATTTGGAGCAGGAATACATACTTCGTTATTTTCGATGGCATACTTTAAATCGCAACGTTGCCACACGCCTGCGTCGCCGACGCGACCATTCACACCAACATCGACGTACAGAAACCGATAGTTAGCATCAGCAATTGCCATACAAATTATGGAATGAGTTCCCTTGTAGTTGAAATAACTCGATCCAGCTTTCTTCAGCGACCTTATTCTGCAATGCTTTCCTAAAAAGTGGAACGTTATTAAGTAAATATTGTTAATATTCGTTTTGTTGGCTTACCATCGATTGCACCGATGCAATTTGGAAATCCCCACATTTTATAAAAGCTGTTGGATATCTGCAACCAATCACTTTCCGAAGCTGGGAATTTAAGGAAATCTGCTTGCAAGACTGAATAAAGGGCTGGAATGGTTTCCTTCAGTATTCGCGAGATCGTTGATTGCTGTATTCTAAATGGCAATTGTAGCGATTTTTGAGTTTCACCTAGAATTAAACGAAGAACATTACTTTTTAAAACATACAATTTATTACACTTTTTAGTACCTGTTGCTAAATAACGTAATGTTAACTGTAGCCGTTCTGCTGGTCCAATACAATTGCGGAACCGTGTGTCCTGTTTGGAAATCAGGGGACGAACTCTATTTAGGATATCTTCAAACTGCGCTGGAGTCATTCTCAGAATGTTCCTATATAGTTTGGAGTCCTCGCAGTGAATTTCCTTGAGTATCTTGTGTGTAAAACCTATAATATAAATGTGAGAATGTTCAATCTAGTGCTTTATGTAGATATTTAGGACATTTACCATCATCCTCTCGGCGCAGCAGCCACTTTGAAGAATACTTCTTTTTTATTTTGGTTTGTTCATTTTCTTCACAAATGAAAAGAGCAGCTGCATTTAATAAATTTATGTGCACTAGGCAAATTTCTTCCAAATCATCAAACATGTTTTGTGTATTTTTTTTCAATTTACTTGAAATTATTATTTACTTCGACACAAATGGCTGCAAAATAAATTATATTTGACAGCTAAATTTTTGACACTAAATATTTGATCGAAACTTAACGACGAACGAATCGAGAGAAATGTCAAAAAAAATGCAAAGAAATTACAGTCCGTCCTACAAATTTTTCTCCAATTCGTACTATATGCGTACTCACTCACACCAATTGAATCCATGCATTCGTACTATTTGAACTGCTCTAGTTTCAATTTTCAATGACAAAAGTTGTAAAAAAAAATTAAGTAACATACGGGCATAACTACAACAATTTGTATTTAATCGACTCAAAACTTTCTGAGAATATTTTTAAGATGTTATACATTCGAAAAATGTAAGAAAAAAAATTTGATTTTTGGTCGCCGAAAAACTTTAGCAGGCCCTTAAGTGACAAAGCTGAAACCCTCGATAATTTTTACTTAAAATATCTAGGAAAGTTATCACTGTGACTCACTTGTAAATCAATTATTTACAAAAATTATAGAAAAAAACGTAAAATGGCAGTTTAGATTAAAAGTCACAAAAAATGTTTTGTAGACAGCCCCCATTTAAAACTTATAATATAATAAAAAAGTAAGAATTTTAATCAAATTATAATAACTATTTGCGTTGCTACTATATGCGTAAGTTGCTATTTTCTCTTCTCTGTAAGTTTGCAAACAAAGTTTTTGTTGTTGAATTCCTTGCAGTATGCAAAGAACATAAATTAAGCTTAAGTAAACCTAACGGTTATTAAAAAAATATTAGCAGTGTGTAAATATTTTTGACTATCTCTGTATATAAAAGTGGATATTGGTCTGTTCGGATGCTTAAAATTTGAAAACGACTGGACAAAATTAGATACTTCCTTCTGCGGATCTGTTCGTAATTGTTCCGCAAAGGGTTAGGAAAAGAGAAAAGCACACACCTTCTTTTCACGCCCACAAATAAATAAAAATTATATATTTCTGATGGTTTTGGCCGTATAAGACAAAAATTGGGTAATTTAGTTTGTATGCTTACTGTCGGCAACTGTACTAAAAATGAGTGGCCACACCCCCTTTAACCGTTCACAAATAAATAAAAATAGTGTATTTCAGACGATATTTTACGTATTAGATTTTTACGTATTAGATAGTTCATATTTTCTACTTTCGGAAACTGTAGAAAAAATGGGCTTGGTCAAATTATTGATACGCCGACTTCTTCAGAAATCATTTAAATTGACTGCTGTGTCGATTGACATGAAATTGGCCATAGATTTTATTCGAGTAAGGTACAGTTTAGAAAACTTGCCCTTGCGTGAAGGTTATAGGCATAATACAATTAACTCATAGTAGGTAGGCGTGGTACCTTCCATACAACCTGAACTTGCGATATCAAATAGCTTAGGAATTAAAGGTCACACAGACTTGGGAATCGGTATTCGACACACCCCTTTTTATTGTTCTAAAATTGGTTAAATTGTGGATACTGTCGGCAACTTACCGCCGACAAAAAAATGGGCATATCCTCACTATACTTATGCGCACTTTCAGAAAATAAGCGCGGAGCGCAGCGAAGTACGCCTGTTATAAGTAAGTTATAATAATATTAAATAGTTAAGATAATATCAAAACAATTACTCTTCCAGCGAGTTAATGACAAAACAAGAACTTTGAATTGATTTCAACTTTGTAACATTTTTAAGACATTTTAGTATTGTAGGCGAGTTTTTAGAGTTTGCTCCTTTAGAATCGATTTAATATTTAGCCCGCTGTCTGAAAATTATATAGCGAGTCTAACCAAGCGATGAACAGAAACTCAAGCGGTACGTTTCTATAATTCGTCTAGTGACTTTCCGCTCAATACTTAAACTCCAAAAGTACAGGGCCGATTTTTATGGAAACTGTTTTAAAATATCAAATTTGTGCTACAGCACTGTATATGGGTAGTTTTCTTTTGAAGTTTCAATAGTAACTATATTAAATAAAAATGTAAGATTTGTATGAAATTGAAAAGACTCCCAGTTTACCTGGGTCTATGGCTGGGACAGCAGAGTGGCTGTCCAGGGTCTTTCCAAACATTTATTCTTTGGACACTAAATCAAACACGCAGACTTCGATCGACATTTTAAACTTTTATTGGGCTTTAATCAATTTATCAAATTACAACTCATATAGTTATTAATGTTAATAAGGGTGGAAATATATAATGCTGAGTTGCGAATAATCTAAGATATTTCCAATAATTTATAACAGATTGATTCAAGGATTATTCAAAATTAAAACTAAGTAATTATGATAATAACAAAAAAAATTAAAAAATGTAAACAAATTTGATATCACCAGTTCCTCTCCAGTGTGACCCGATGATTGTGTTCTGGTGCGTCGATACCGCGGGTGGTAGTGCCGGGACCAACGAATGTCCCGAGATATCTAAGTTGTTACAATAGCCCTAACTACTCAACCTATGCTCCCCCTGGGTGCTCTACTGTACTTATTTAGTTTTATAACTGGCTATAAAATATGGTTTGGGGAAACAGGATTAATTGGTAGGGTGCAAATACCCCTCACCAAAGGGAAAGGATGAACGTGGCAGGGTGCAAGTTTTATAGTATGATGTAAGCCCACGCGTTGTTATTTCTTGCTAGCTTGGTTTGCAATTTAGTCCGAGGCAGGGTGCAAATACATCTCACCGACTGGTTCACAATCCACGAGTGTCGATTAGTTGTTAATAATAAATTTCTAAAGTTTATAAGCTAATCTGTGGCAGAATGCAAATACCTCTCACCGACCACTTGAAACCAAATATTCTGCCCGGTTAGTTGCAAATTGCGATGGTTAGAGTCTTTATGCACTGTTTAATCTATTAACTTGGTTTTATAATCAAACCTGTGGCAGGGTGCAAATACCTCTCACCGATCGTTCATAAAATCATGTTTTCTGCTCGTAAATAATTAATTCAATTTTCTTATTCTTCTGCCTCACCTTACTAACTAGATTTATGAACTAATCTGTGGTGGGGTGAAAATACCTCTCACCGATTCTCCACAAAACTACTTCTCCTAATTATTATTAATAATTTTTCCTACCCTGATATTCACTTACGCACGGTTTCACTTTGTTAACTAGTTTTTATTGTTTTCTAAGATAGTTTCGGTAGGGTGCAAATACTCCTCACCGGTAATTCGCAAACTTGGCGACCACTCTGCTATTCCCCTGTAAGATTAACCTATCAGTTTTCCCTGTAGTTTAATCTATTAAATTTTCCAATTTATTTATTAAACACAGCGGTAGGGTGCAAATACCTCTCACCGCTAATTCACAGTCTATCTAATCTACTTGTTAAACACTTTTGACAAGGTAAATTTTCCCTGGCTCTCACCTGACTTCTCGGGCAATTTATTCACTCTCTCACCTGGGCGGGCGTCGCTACCCACCACGGTTCTGAATTCTGGATGCTCAACGATTTCGGGCTCACACTCGGTGGCAACTCCCGGATGCTGCTTGACGATGATGTCGGCTGATCGACTGGTAGTGCTGCTCTAACGGCGACGTTGCCTGTCAAGATCTGCTGCTGGTGGACCCTGCTAAAGTGATCGTCCTCTGAAGTCGGCGCTTATCCTCCACTTTTTGGCCCTCCACTACTGTCTTTGCTGTTGGCTTTGTTACTGCTGCTTGTTGGTTGGCAGCGCTCAACTTATGAGATGCGTCGACGTTGCCATTAGCGTGGCTTGTACTCACTCTTATTGTTACTTGTTCCCTCACTGGTAAAATTATGTCATCCCGGCTCCAACATGTTTCTGCCTTTTTATACTCTTCCTTCACGGTTTAAGCCGAGACTTGGCATATTGTTTGTTTCTGATTATGTTTTAATTCTTTGTTATAGCTGGTATGTGATAGTAATAGCTTATGTAGGTTGCATGACTACTAATTGGGTATGATGGGTACTGCATCATACCATTTGTATGATTCGCCATGTGGAGGTCGTTGTTGGCGTTTTGAGAATAATTTTTATGATATTTTGAATCTTTGTGTAACGCATAAGTGTTTACATATTTATTTAGTTCTTTGATATGAATAGATGACAATCTATTCTATTGATTTCATTTTTTTTTAAATGATTGTTTGCTAGGCGAATGACTGAACTCAAACATTATTGCCCCAGTTTGTTCATTCCTAGGGTTCTTACCTATTCAAGGCAGCAAAATTAAACTGCGGCTTCGTAAGGCGGGCGCTGCCGAGTCGCTGGTGGGTTTTATTCGGTGAATCTAAATCGCGCACTTTTGTGCGCCGGGCGCTTTGTTTCGTTGCACTGAGTAGCTGAAATGGAAACAAAAGGTCAACATGTTGGGTTAAATTTGAGCGAATCGAGTAACCAAATCCATCCACGCGTTTTTGAAGGGCCGGAGCGGACCAAATCCATCCACTTTCTTGGTCCATCTTCGGACACTTTGGAATCGTTCCTCAGGGGTAGCCGTCTGTCCACGCCGCGTCAGCTGTGCGTAAAAGTGGGTGCTAAAAATATGCACCTCGGCTTGCCGCGACTGGGGTTGTTGCAGGTATAACCCCTTCATGAAGAAGTTGATAAGGGTATCATTTAGAAATAACCTCTCCGCGATGCGCTCGTAGTCGCTGTGGTAGACCATGATACTGGCTGGTCCAGGTGGGTAACTTAAAATTACCTTCAGCGCGCTTGCTGTGACTTTTGGGGGATTAGACTTGACAATCTTGTCCCAGGCCATGCTTGCATGTGGTGCCGCGACCGCTGCATCTACCTTTACTGACGGGGCTGAAACCATGTCGACGGTACTTTCTGGGCATACATGCCGCAACTTTCCTTCGGAAGAGGTGGCGCCTGCTGAGGCTGCTCGTTTCTCGTGGTTTCGGTTCATTCTGGTGTTGCTGGTTTTGGAAGAAGATTTTTCTTTCTTCTTCTTTTTCTTCACTGTTAATGTATTTGGTTTGTTTAGTCACTTTTTATAAAAGATTTTGCTTGCCCTTCGGATCTTTTGTATTTGTACTTTGAGTTTCACAGAATTTCACTCGAATCAACTGCAAAGACAAAAAAAAACATAGGTTAATCTTCTTCAGTTATTGCAACATGGTGCAATTTTCAATTGTTTGCAGACTTTACTTTTATAGCGTCTCGATGTTTTCTCGCTCCATGATCTGCAGCGCAATATTTTCACGGGGTTGCTGCTACTTTCTGCCGTCGTGGGGTACTCCACTTTTGCTCTTTTGTAGTAGCGAGATGGATTCCTGCTTCACATCACACCAAGCAGTACTTTAACGTGGTTGCTGCCATCTTATCGCAGTTTTAAAAGTGGGTGCTGCCACAACCTCTAAATTTGCTTAAAAATCTTTTTTAGAATTGTCATGGAACTCTTCAGTTCACTGACGTGTGCTTTGCGAATTTAAGACTCACCCCACTTCCGGACCTCCAGTATCACTGGACACGGTAGGGACCTTCGAACTTTGGTGCAAGTTTGGCTGAAAAGTTATTAATTGCGCTCGAGAGTGTGTGCTGTTTTACGAGAACCATTTCGCCAACCTGTGTTTTCCAGTCACGACGACGTAGATTATAATGGCGAGCTTGGTCCTGTGTAGCTTAGCTCAATTTGTCTCTTACCAACTCGAAGATCTCCTGGAGCTGTTTTGCTTTAGCATCCGGCGATTGCGGTTCCTGGCCGGTACTTATGGAGTTTTCATCATATAATGCGCCAGGAAGTCGTGGTTCACGCCCTGCACTAAAAAAATGGGGCTGTACCCCGTGACATCTGACTTTCTACTATTTAGGGTCAGTGTGAGCTCTCGTAGGCTCTCGTACCAGGTAAGTTATTGCTTTTCGCTAAATTGCGTGATCCCTGTCGGCAAAGTCTTGTTGATGCGCTCCGTGGGGTTCTCCTGTGGGTTATACGGGACCATAAACTGCTGTTTAGTGCAAATCTCTTGCATGTACTTGCGGAACGAGCGACTGGTGAATTCTGCTCCGTTGTCGGTGATGATGACTCTTGGGACTCCGAAACGCGCTAATATGCGCTTTCTAAATCCCTTTCGTACACTCTCGCTGGTGGCTTTGCGCAGTGGAACGGCTTCCATCCATTTGCTGAATTTGTCGAAGAACACCAACAGCATGGTGTTTCCGTGTTTCGAGCGGAGTAGTGGACCAACAAAATCGGCGCAGACGACTGACCAGAGCTCTTCTGCAATACGTGAACACATCTTGCCGGCTGGAGCTTGCTAATTGACCTTGTACATCTGACATACCTCACAGCGTCGGACATAATTGCTGATGTTGCGGAAAAGACCCAACCAATAATAGCGTCCGGCTACTCGTGCAATATCTTTCCGCACTCCGAAGAGTCCAGCACTCGGCTGATCGTGATTCTCTCTCATCACGTGGCTACAAGGTATGACTATCTTTCTCAAGATAATCTGCGAACTTCTCGGGTTTGTCACGCACTTCTGCCTTTCGCTTCTCCAACCACAGGCACAGCTGGGCGTCTCCAGACGTAGCATTTATCAAACACAAATTTCCAGTGGCTGCCGTGATAATGCGTCGGCGACCACATTCAGGTTACCTTTCCGGTATTGGGCCTTGAAGTTGTATTGTTGCAGCTCCGGTGCCCATCGCGCTATGCGTCCTGATGAACTCTCTATGGAGTTCAACCATTTGAGCGAGAGATCGTCCGTAATTAAGGCGAACCTATAACGTTCCAGGTAGCAGCGCATTTTCCTGATCCCCCATACTTTAGCGAGATATTCCTTTTCAGTTGGTGTATATTTTTTCTCCGCTTGGATGAGGTGGCGGCTGGCATACGTGGTGACTCGTTTTACTCTATCAATGTCTTGGGTCAACACGGCTCCCAAGCCGTAATCGCTAGCGTCGGTTTGGAGAACGAATGGCTTATTGAAATCTGGGCATGCTAGCACAGGGGCAGGTAGTTCTCGCAGGCTGGCGGGTGGTGTCAACATTTTAATAGCGGCTATCTTCTCAGGATCTGTGTGGATGCCATTTTCACTCAAGACATGTCCTAGATATTTAGTGTCTGACCGTAAGAATTCATACTTGTCGACGTTCAACTTCAAATTTGCTGCTCTAAGACGCTGGAAAACTTTCTTCAGGTTGCGCAGGTGTTCTTTTTTGGTGCTGCCCGTGGCGATGGTATCGTCAACATATGTAAATGACTCCAACTCCAGCCCGATGACCTGGTCTATGGCTAGTTGAAATGTCGCGGGTGCAGAGTGTAGGCCGAATTGCATCACCCGCCACTGAAGCAGACCTCGGCCTGGCACTGTAAATGCCGTGTACTTTTTGCTGGCATTTTCCATTGGTATCTGCCAGTATCCGTTTTTGAGGTTGAGACTACTGATGTATCTAGGCAGGTCGAGACTATCTCATGTACCGAGGCAGGTATGCGTCAGGTACGGACTTCGCGTTTAATTGACGATAATCAACGCTAAATCGCCATGATGCCCCTTCTTCCTGACTAGAACTATTGGTGCACTGTGTGGGCTGTGCGACGGCTCGATGCAGCCTTTGGTAATGAGGTCGTCGATCTCCTGGTTGATTATGCTTTGCATAGCCGGGTTACGGGGAAAATACCTCTGTTTCAGTGGTCGGTCCTCCAGCATGACAGTCTTATGTTTGGTGATGTTGGCTGGTCCTCGTAGTGCTTTAAACTTCTTCAAATCTTCTTGTAGAAAACGGTCACCTCTTCCGTGGTTATCTCTGCTTCTGTGCGGAGGGACATACACGCCATTATACGGTCTGGCGTCGGGTTTCCAGATGTCAATGTGACTGTTTGGCTTCCGCAGCTCAAGCTGGCTCTTGCTCTGATAAGGAAATCAATGCCTACTAGCAGATCGTCCGACACTTCCGGTAGGATCAGGAATATAACCAAACAACTGCATGATCCCAATCGCACGTCAATTTCAAATGTTTCTCCGACGTTCTTCAGGGACCCTTCAGCCATGCGCACGTTGATACTGGTGGCTCGACTCTCCCCCGCTGGCCTTAACTTCCACCCCAACGTCTGAGTGATAAAGCTCCGGGTGGCTCCAGTGTCAATTGTGGCTTCGGACTGGAATCCTCCCATATTAACTTTCGCTAATATCCGTTGCTGATCAAAACTTAGAATTGTTGTTGCATTCGAGGTGTGAGTGCATCGGTCACGTTCTCCACTTGTCTCTGAACGGGACTTTGGACATTTCTCGCCTTCCTCTCAGATGCTCTCAAAGTTTTCAGCCTTCGATATGAGTTCATTCAGCATCGAGAAATCCTTACGTCGGATATAGATCTGATAATCGAGGTGGCAATTTCTATACACTCGTTCCAGCTTCTGAATCTCTGAGAAATTAGCATGTTGCATCAGGTCTAATATGTCGAAACAGTAGTTTTAAACTCCTCCCGTGGTTGTTGTAGCCGGGTCCGGTTCTGATCCTCGAGACGCTCGAAGTAGCGCGTGAGTAGGAAAAAGGACAAAAACTTTCCTTTGAAATTCCTCCAATCACCCCACGTTGCGAGTTGGTTGCACCACCAAACCAGACCTCAGTCCTTGAGTAACTCTGACATAACCCGTGGCAAATGGTCTTTCTCGATGTTATAAGCAATGGCTAATTCTTCTACTCGTTCAATAAAACCCAGGGGATCATGGCCGCCGTCAAGGACCACTTTCGCACCTGGTCGATAACGTGACTATATCGCACGCATTCGTCATGCCTGATTACCGCTTCAGGAACTTGCAACCCTAGTTGAAGTTCATCGTTGCCTATGAGTTCCTGGTCTTGGAGTAATGTTGATGGCCTTGGCAATGCAGTTCTTTTCTCCGCATACTTAATCTCGTGCTTCTGCAGCCGCGTCTCACATTTTGTCTCATTCATAGCATCAGTGTCAAAGTTGGCAAAAAGTTTGCGTTATTACTCCACTGTGCTATTCTCATCGAACCCAAACTCCTGGGCATATGCGATGAGGTCATCCTTCCTAAGTGCGTATATCGAGGATGTCTTTGCTATTTTGTGTATTGCAATGAGGTCATCCTTCCTAAGTGCGTATATAGAGGATGTCTTTGTTATCTTGTGTATGGAAAATAACGCAATTGTGTTGTTCCCGGAAATTCTTCCCAAAGAAAAATTTCAAAATGCCAAATTTATTTTCCCACCTAAGCGGGTCTACCTTCGCTCACCGAAGCAAGTCCCTGTTGCCTCCAGGTGGACGTAGTTCAAATGTGATGACTACGAAATAAAAATGAAACAAATCGATTTGACAACGCTTACCGTCTCCGAACAATTAATAATATCCAATAATTAATAACAGATTGATTCAAGGATTATTCAAAATTTAAACTAAGTAATTATGATAATAATAAAAAAAAATAAGAAAATGTAAACAAATTTGATATCACCAGATATTTGATATCACCTCTCCAGTGTGACCCGGATGATTGTGTTCTGGTGCCTCGATACCGCGGGTGGTAGTGCCGGGACCAACGAATGGCCCTAGATATCTAAGTTATTACAATAGCCCTAACTACTCAGCCTATGCTCCCCCTGGGTGCTCTACTGTACTTATTTAGTTTTATAACTGGCTATAAAATATGGTTTGGGGAAACAGGATTAATTGGTAGGGTGCAAATACCCCTCACCAAAGGGAAAGGATGAACGTGGCAGGATGCAAGTTTTATAGTATTTATGATGTAAGCCCACGCGTTGTTATTTCTTGCTTGGTTTGCAATTTAGTCCGAGGCAGGGTGCAAATACATCTCACCGACTGGTTCACAATCCACAAGTGTCGATTAGTTGTTAATAATAAATTTCTAAAGATTATAAACTAATCTGTGGCAGGATGCAAATACCTCTCACCGACCACTTGAAACCAAATATTCTGCCCGGTTAGTTGCAAATTGCGATGGTTAGAGTCTTTATGCACTGTTTAATCTATTAACTTGGTTTTATAATCAAACCTGTGGCAGGGAGCAAATACCTCTCACCGATCGTTCATAAAAGCATGTTTTCCGCTCGTAAATAATTAATTCAAGGTTCTTATTCTTCTGCCTTACCTTACTAACTGGACTTATGGACTAATCTGTGGTAGGGTGCAAATACCTCTCACCGATTCTCCACAAAACCGCTTCTTCTAATTATTATTAATAATTTTTCCTAGTCTGATATTTACTTACGCACGGTTTCACCTTGATAACTTGCTCTTGCTTTTATAAGATATTGTAGTTCCGGTAGGGTGGAAATACCCCTCACCGGTAATTCACAAACTTGGCTATCACTCTGCTATTTCCCTGTAAGATTAACCTATCAGTTTTCCCTGTAGTTTAATCTATTAAATTTTCCAATTTATTTATTAAACACAGCGGTAGGGTGCAAATACTTCTCACCGCTAATTCAAAATCTATCTAATCTACTTGTTAAACACTTTTGACAAGGTAAATTTTCCTGGCTCTAACCTGACTTCTCGGGCAATTTATTCACTCTCTCACCTGGTCGGGCGTCGCTACCCACCACGGTCCTGGATCCTGGATGCTCAATGATTTCGGGCTCACACTCGGTGTCAACTTCCGGATGCTGCTTGACGATGATGTCGGCTGATCGACTGGTAGTGCTGCTCCAAAGGCGACGCTGCCTGTCAAGATCTGCTGCTGGTGGACTCTGCTAAAGTGATCGTCCTCTGAAGTCGGCGCTTATCCTCGGTACGCTATTCTGCCGCTATTTGGCCCTCCACTACTGTCATTGCAGTTGGCTTTGTTACTGCTTGTTGGTTGGCAGCGCTTAACTTATGAGATGCGTCGATGTTGCCATTAGCGTGGCTTGTACTCACTCTTCTTGTTACTTGTTCACTCACTGGTAAAATTACGACTCATCCCGGCTCGAACATGTTTCTGCCTTTTTATACTCTTTTTTCGTGGCTTAAGCCGAGACTTGTCATATTGTTTGTTTCTGATTATGTTTTAATTCTTTGTTTTAGCTGGTATTTGATAGCAATAGTTTATGCAGGTAGCATGACTACTAATTAGGTATGATGGGTACTGCATACCATTTGTATAATTCGCCATGTGGAGGTTCGTGTTAGCTCATACAGGTTGCATGGCGATTATATTCATGCCGGATGCATGAATCATCTTGTTGACGAACTAGAACCTCTTGTTTACTAACTATTCTGCCGCTTCCGTTACCCCGGTGGCGTTATTCTAAGGAAAAAAAATTAAATAAAGTTTTATTTAAACATCTGTAGCCAACACTAAGTGGATTTTTCCTGTCGCTACGGAATTTTACCAGACCCGTGATTTTAATTTGTCTCAAAATTTCAATATTTTGAGAATAATTTATATTTTAAATCTGTGTTTGAATACATGACAATCTATTCCATTGATTTCATTTTTTGTTTATGTGATTGTTTACTAGGCGAATGGCTGAACTCAAACATTGTTGCCGCAGTTTGGGCATTTCTTGGGTTCTTGCCTATCCAAGGCAGCAATATTAAAATGTGGCTTTGTAAGGCAGGCACAGTCGAGTCGCTGATGGGTTTTATTTGGTGGATCTAAATCTGTGCACCGGGCGCTTTGTTTCGGTGCACTGAGTAGCTAAAATGGAAACAAAAGGTCAGCATATTGGGCTAAATTTGGTTGGAAAATTTCGTCCTTACAAAATCATCCCCGATGCCACGCATTGCCACGCGTTGTGCTGAGAGAGTTTCAATAAACTCCATGTTGCTCTTTACCAGTAAAGGGCATTTTCGAATTTCCTATGCACTTGTGCGTAGACTGCGTTTTGCGATGCAATGCTATCACACCTACGCTATAAGCAACTTCGTGAAACGTTTCGAACAATGAACGAACAATGGCATTCTACCAGTGTTGCCAACTTTTGAGTTCTAAAACCCACCAAAAATACGAAAAAAATGCGCTCTTTCCTTAAAAATCCACCAGATTTTAGGACTTTCAAAAATGTTACAACACCAATTTTACACGAAGCAATATATTGAAAATATTGCATACGTTTGTGGAAAGTTGCAAATACCAAATTATATTAAAAATTTAAATTTTAAAAAATTTTAAATAATTAATTTCAAAGGATCCACTTAAAAAACTTAAATGAAACTTATTTAACGAACCTTAAGTCTAAAATGACATATGATTTCGTATATTTGTAAATTTATAAATATTCTGAATCGGTTCTTGTTTAAATTTTTTAAAAATTTGTTCTTTTACAAGTCTGAGCAAACCTTATACCTTAAAAAAACAAAATTTTTATAAGTTTTCATTTATAAAATGAATTTTTTAATTTTTTTATATCTGATGTAATCTAAGGTAGTTAGCGGCAGAAAATATTGAAATTGATGATCAGAATACCAATTTCGATTTATACCAAAAAATGTATGCTTTTTAGAAAACAAAAAAAAAGTACTTAAATGTATGTTTTCATTACGTCATTTTTAAGGCGATATAAATCTTAGTCACCTGAAATAAAGGGTGCTTAAAATTTAAGGGCCGATGTTGATTTTGAATAAAACACAAATTGTTTTGGAAATTATTGCCATTTCTTTTTATTATGATAATATTGGTATGGTTCAATTATGTATGGAACAAAATATCGGCCAAATGGCCGCCGCGACCTCGGCGGCACACCTCCATCCGATGGTCCAAATTTTCGATGACGCTTAGGCATAAGTGAGGTTCTATGCCGTTAATGTGCGGAATTATCTCATCCTTTAGCTTTTGAATTGTTGCTGGCTTATCGACGTACACCTTTTCTTCCAAATATCTCCAAAGAAAGAAGTCCAACGGTGTCAAATCTCATGATATTGGCGGCCAATTGACATCGCCACCACGTGAGATAGCACGGTCATTGAATTTGTCGCGCAAAAGAGACATCGTTTCGTTAGCTGTGTGGCAAGTGGCACCGTCCTGTTGAAACCACATACCGTCCACATTCACATCTTCCAATTCGGGCCATAAAAAGTTCGTTATCATCTCACGATACCGAACACCATTCACAGTAACTGCCTCATTTTGGAAAAAATACGGCCCGATGATGCCGCCAGCCCATAAACGTCAAATGAAATGAGAAATGTCAAATGAAATGCAGAGAAAAACTTGACGTTTAGATGTATGTCACATTCGACATCGGCCCTTAAAATAATAACCACCCTTTATCATCTAAATAAAACTATTTCACAGTTTCAGTATAGCTTAATTCGATTATTCAGTTGTTTTTTTTCCACATTTTGAATTAAATTGTTAACAAGTGACCACAGAAAACGACACAGTGGAAACCAAGCATAAGGCACATTTGGTTCCACCGAAATTAAGAAAAAAGCACCAAAAAATACACCAGGCACCAAACCTCATTTTTCTTGCGTCGAAATTTTCAAATTGCACCAAATCTGGTGGAAAAAGCACCAAGTTGGCAACAGTGCATTCTACCACACAGTAGGATCAATTCTCTCAGCACAAAGCATGTCAGTTGACGATAAACATTCATGAAGGCAAGACCTCTCTGCACAAATTTTTTACGAAACTGTTTACGTACAAAAAAAAAATTTGGAACAGAGCTGCCGCGCTCTCTCGGACAAACATACAAGTATGCATGTTTATGTGTTAGTTTGCCCATCACTGCTCTATACTCTTCTCTTTTTATGCTCAGCTAGTACAGTACAACAAAAAATTTTTTGTGTTTGAATGCGCACATATTCGCATCGTAGCCGTTGTTCATACGAGTTTGTATTAAGGTATAATATACTTCTAACAACCAAAAAAAGCAACTTTTTCTCAAACATTTTCTTTTAGATAAAAGGAGTTATTATTTTTTTTTTTTGAAAATTTATACAGCTTATAACACAATAATTTTCAGACTCTTAGATAGAGGGTGCTGAAAATGACATTAAAAAAAGGGCATCCAAAACGGTTCGATGGTTATCGCCTTTCCCATGTTTCTGAAACATAAAACAAAAAA
Organism: Coremacera marginata; assembly: GCA_914767935.1. Taxonomy (NCBI): domain Eukaryota; kingdom Metazoa; phylum Arthropoda; class Insecta; order Diptera; family Sciomyzidae; genus Coremacera; species Coremacera marginata. Next base: position 86,317,690 of record OU612044.1, on the reverse strand, counting down.
AAAAAATATGTCCTGTCCATGGTTTGCAAGTCATGTTGAGCATGCTTTACAAAAGCGAAATAAGTTGCATAATATATGGAGAAAACCCTTACGCTAGATAAATGCGCGAAAAGGTGAGCGATGAATAACTTCAAGAAGCTTGGTATATCCAATAAGGTCAATAATCCAATAATCTGAAAGTCATATTGATCCTGATATTCTCAATATTTTTCTCTTTCTAATTCATCAAATCTTCAAAATGATCATTATGAATTTTTAAGTCCTCCTGCTGAGCAAACCTTTCAGTTTACTTGTGTTAGTGAGGTTGTTGTTGCAAAGTCTATAATGAATGTTAAATCAAATTCGGTTGGTGGAAATGGAAAATACATAAAATTTATAAAAATTATTCTTCGGCAAATTCTTAGCCCTTTTAGACATATTGTTAACCACTGCCTCACTACTTCCGCATTTCCTGACTCTTGGAAAGTTGCAACTGTTACGACTGTGGCAAAAAAAAAACGCTGCTTCCGAGCCTAAGAACTTCCGCCCAAAATCCTTTTTTCGTCTCTATCTAAAGTCTGTGAAGCTCTTATGGCTGAACAAGTGTTTGTATTTCTAACGACCTATAGTCTCCTCTCTCCACTTCAATCTGGACTTCGTGTTGGCCACAGCTGCTCAACAGCTACAGTAAAAGTGCTGGATGATATACGGTGCTCATATGATAAGAGTTTGGTAACGTTACTATGCTTCCTCGATTTCTCCAAAGCGTTTGACTTTGTTGACCACTCACTTCATTGTCGTAAACTTAAACATATTAATTGATTTCGTAAAAGTGCTGTTAATTTGTTAAAAAGCTACCTAACCAACAGAGCTCAAAGGGTAAAGGTTACCAATAGATTCTGACAGTATAAATTAATTGGCAGGAGGGCCCCCCTCTACTGGCCCTCTAATATTTTCTGTTTTCATAAATGACATTTTTCTTAACTGCAAGTACTCCATAATGCATGCATATGCTGACGATGTGCAACTTTATTTATCTGGTAGTACTAACCTCTTGGAAAATGTGGTGTGCAGGATGAATGAAGACTTGCTTAGTATAAAGAGAAATGGTCTCCTGTTAAATGCACTAAAGTCCTATGTGTTACCCATTTGCAAAAGTGAAATTCTTTTTGAGGATATCCCTAAACTATTAATAGCCCTATAGGAACAAACTAACTTGTTTTTAAAAACAACTAATTACAAAACTAATTTAAAATAAACCAGTATATGAACTGCTTTGAATTATATTAAGGCGGCATCCACTTCAATTTAAAATAGTTTTTATTGCATTATATATGAAGTAATTGAAATACTACTTAAAAACAAGAGATTGATAAACTACTTTGAATTATATTAAGGCGGCAACTTCTCTGATTTTGACAAGTTTTAATTGCAAATTTTTATTAGATTACAAGTTTATATATATTTAACCATGTTATTTCATCAAATATTATTAAGTTTAGGCCATCAGTAATAGTTTTCAATTGGTTATTTTAAAGTAATTAAAAAAATAGTTTAAATATAACTAGTTTAACAAGAAGTTGAAAATATATGCAGAAGAAAGTCAATTGACTTATTTAGCGGACATCACCATACAAAATATGTTAGTTCGTTCTAGGGAAAAAAAGATCAGAATTTCAACTAGTTGTGGTTGATAAAAAACTACTTTATCAACTACTTTTAAATTAGTTGATTTTCCTACAGGGAGGTGACAAGAATATTAAGCTAGGTAGTAGTGTGTGTAACCTAGATTTCAACATTAATTGTACACTCACATGTACTGACCACATACACAGCGTCATTCGTAAAATTTATTATGTCTTGCGTAATCTAAGGATGTCGACAGAGTATTGACCTATTGATACAAAGAAAAAACTAATAATTCAACTAGTCCTTCCTGTGATCACATACTCTGAACTTGTGTATAGCAACTCACGGTCTCGGCTCAAATTAGAAATTGCATTTAATCATGCTACCCGTTTTTAAAAATTTTTGATTAACATACATGCTTTACTAAAAAAACAAAAAATAAATATATTCAATGCGATTTAATGCTATATGAATAATCTTTGTTTTTGTTTTTCTTATTTTTATACAATGTCTCATAGTCGAGAACTCAAGTACAATTCATAATGGCGTATTTTTCTAGTTTTCGTAAATAACTTATGTTTGTATCTATAAAGAAACTTGTAATATAAATAATGTAATGACAAGAATAAAAAAACATTACTTGAATAGCTGAATGTTAACTTAAGGGGTTACATGACATTGGCAGTTTTTTGAAATCGATTTTTTTAATAACTTCGTATTTTAGTAAATATTCTTACGAATCCTACGGGTTCAAAAGTTACAGCCGGATTAGTGAGAGCACATTTTTAATTTTTGCACTGCCTACGTACGGCAGGTAGTATATACTTGTTTTACTTGCTACCTGACGTTTGGTGGTTGTTATTTCGTACCTACTTGAAGGGTGAAGGGTGAAGCCCGAATTGCTAAACGATTGCAAAAAACTATAAGAAACAGCACAACACAAGATAACGAAGGCAAACAGTACGAATCAGGCATGGCAGATTGAAGGTAACCTTTTTTTTCTTTGTTCACAAACTTTGAACGCGTTTATCTCGAAACCATGTTTTTCGTACTGGTTGCGGCACTAGCGGGTTCATTTTTTGACGAAAATTTTTTGTATTTTTTTAAACTTGATTCGCTATCGTATAATACGAGCTTTTTTTAAAATTTTTTTTTCGATTTTTTATGAATTCTTAAAGTCAATTTTTTTTTCGAAAAAACACACTTTCAAATTTGGAACATCACCAAAACTTGAAAAAAAAAATAAAAAAAAGCTCGCGTCATACGATGACCAATTTTGTTAAGATTTAAATAAGTAATTTTTTTCCAGATCGGACAATTTTTGCAACTCCCAGCGCTGCAACCACGAGGCCCCGTTTTTTTCTCTGCCGCCAGTTTGGAGCTCTATAAAACCATGTTGGAGTGAAAAATATATTATTTTGATTTTTTTTTCTTGTAATTTGTTCAATTCTCTACAATAATAAAAAAAAATTGGTTTTGACTGAGATGAATTTTTAAAAAAAGGTCTGTTTCTCTGCCGCGAATGTCATGTCCCTCCTTAAGACTAGTTGAAAAAAGTATATATACAAAAAAAAAAAGGATGAAATTATTTTTTAATTCACCAATACTTTTTGCAATTTAGATTTGTGTATAAAATAACATCTTTTTTCGGAATACTATTTCAAATCTTAAATTATTCGTCAGTAAGTTACTGCATTCACTTGCAGAGACGAAAATGGAGATCTGAATACGGATACACAGTGTGTGCTTAGATTGTGGAGACAGTACTTCTCCAATTTACTTACTGGCGACGATTCCACCAATGCCGTCCATGGAGAGCGCAGTGCAGTGCCACCAATCGACGATGGCGGAGTGGAAGTATCACCACCTAGCCATGAAGAGGTTTGAGTTGCTATCCAACGACACAAAAACAATAAAGCAGCGGGTGCTGACGGTGTAATTGATAAGGCGCATGCATCAGCTCATCAGCAAAATATGGCTAGCAGAAAGCATGCCCGACGATTGGAACCTCAGTGTGCTGTTCCCTATACTTAAGAAATTAGACCCTACAATCTGCGCTAGTTATAGAGGTATTCCCATCGCATATAAGGTTCTCTAAAGCGTACTGTGTGAAAAATTAAAACCGATTACAAAAACACTGATTGGACCTTATCAGTGTGGCTTTCGACCTGGTAAGTCCACCATAGACCAGATTTTCACGCTACGACAAATCCTGGAGAAAACCCACGATAATCAAATGAACACACACCATCTCTTTGTCGATTTTAAAGCTGCGTTCGATAGCCCGAGAAGGGATTGCCTATACGCAACAATGTCTGAGTTCGGTATATCTGCAAAGTTGATTAGACTTTGCAGAATGACGTTGAGCAACACACGCAGCTCCGTCAAGGTAGCAAATGACCTCTCCGAAACCTTCAATACCGAAAGAGGTTTCAGGCAAGGCGATCCACTGTCTTGCGATCTACTCAACATCATCATGGAGGGGATCGTACGAAAGGCCGGTGTGCATCGTAATGGCCCCATTTTCTATAAAGGTGTCCAGCTCCTTGCGTACGCTGATGATATTGATATTGTTGGCAGAACCCAGAGAGATGTTACCGATGCTTTCGCCGCTATCGAAAAGGAATCAGCCAAAGTGGGTTTGACGATAAATGAGGGTAAAACAAAGTATATTCTGTCTACAAACAAGGGAGCGCGGCGTTTAGACTCCCACGTTTCATCCGGCAGCTATAACTTTGAAGTACTCAAGGAGTTTGTATACCTTGGCACCGCCATTAATACTAACAACGAAATCAGCCTGGAGATAAAGCGAAGAACAATAATTGCTTATCGGTGCTTCTACGGGCTCAGTAAGTAACTAAGTTCCAGAGCACTCTCTCGATCGACAAAACTAACACTCTACAAGACGTTCGTTCTACCTGTGCTGCCTTATGGCTTATGGCTGAGGCATGGGTAGTTTCGCAAACTGACGCAGCTGCTCTGGGGGTGTTCGAGAGAAAAGTTCTTCGCAAAATCTTCGGCCCTGTTCGAGTTGGCGATGACTATCGCATCCGAATGATCCACGAGCTGTATGAGCTCTACGAAGACATTGACGTAGTTCGGCGTATAACTGTGCAGCGACTACGCTGGCTGGGTCATGTCCATCGTATGAACGACGAAGCTCCAGCGAAAAAGGTGCTCGAGGCGAGGGTCGCTGGTCAACGACGACGAGGGAGACCATGCCTCCGATGGATGGAGCAGGCTGAGGAAGCCCTAACCGCACTTGGTGTATCCGATTGGAGAAGGCGCATGCAAAGCAGAGTTGCCTGGCGAGAGCTGATGAGGTCGGTCGAAATCCGGACACGAGTTGTTACGGCCACCTAAGTAAGTAAGTAAGTAAGTTACTGTGAATTGCGTTATCATTACCGCGGCGCTGAAGATGATAGAAAACAGGTTTGCCATTCTCGTTTTGTATGAACCCTTTGGAATCTAAATATATAAATGATTCGGGAGGAACGTTACCTTTTTGAATTGATTTACTTATAAAATTATAACTTATATAGTGTGTTGCAAAATTAGTTTATTTTCTGTTATTAAGTTTTATTAGGTTAAATTAGGTTATTTCGAATTAACTTGATTATAAAGTTGTCAATACGGTTTATTTTAGAAAAGTCATACAGATTTTTATTTGAAATATATTTAATATATCCGCTGTGCTTAGATTTGTAAAGTTTTGTACAATTTCTAAGACATTTTCTTTCAAAAATTCTTAGTTTTTCCATATAGGAAGGTGATATGTTGAACCAAATAGGGCATCCATAAGTTATAATTGGTCGTATTAATGATTTATACATAAGTATTTTAAGGCTCATTGTTCATTGAAATAAAAAAATTTATCCCTAAATATTTAACTATGTGCCTGTTCGGTATTTCAACATTACTATGTGTGGAAATTATTCTAAAAGATTTCAAATTTTTTCTTATGTTGCCATTGCATTTTCCTACAGGCAATCGAAATAGAATAGTTTCACATTTATTAATATTTATTTTAAGTTTCCAATCAATAGAAAATTCTTCGACTTTATTGAATGCCATTTGTAAATTTTGATTAATCTTTTTAATTTTATCGTCTGCATGGTAGATTAAAATGTCATCCGCGAAGACAATAATATTTTCAGTTATATATATGTTAGCCGTTACATTTATGGATTGCGCAAATTCGATCACTTGGCTCAATTCAAGAATTGTTTGCTAGGTTGTGGTATTATTTGTTACCTAAATGCCAGAAATTGCATTTTTCTGTACATGCTGATAAAACTAAAAACACCCTCATACTTGTATGAAAAATTACAATTTAGTCTCTCGCGCTGAAGTCATATGCTTACTTTGCCGAATTTCAACTTCCTAAACTCCACAAGATTATTTTTTATTAATGCTATCAGGTTATGGAATGCGTTACCAACTAACTTAAAATCAATTATTGGAAATGAACGTTTTAAGACTGCCAAAATTGTGTACTTCTCACAGAACATTATTTAAATTAAAAGTTTATTTGCTCCTATATCTATCTATCTCTCTAATAACTTTATTCTCTACTTCTTCCTTAATCATGTCCTTTAATTTTTGCAACTAACTCAGTCTTTCAAATTTAATTCTCCATAAATCTCATGTATGATAATTCAAACATGTAATATTTTAACTGCAATATAAGCCATTTTTACATTTAATATTATTTTACACTTAATTTTGAGTTGCAGTGCTAAGTCTTTAAATATATAGGGTGTGTGCGAATTGAACTAAATTTCTACCTAAGCTAAATTAAGGTAAAGCAGTTAAGGTTTATTAAGGTTAATTAAGGCTAATTACAAATAATTTAAAGGTTAAGAAATGTAACTATTCTCTTCTCTGAAGAAATGCCATTAATTTAGGTAGCTCGGAATTTTCCTAAATTAATTTAGGGAACACTGCTTTATCGACACAATTTAGTTTAGGTAGCAATTTAGTTCAATTCGCACACACCCATAATATTATATTGTTACACCTTTGTCTTTTAATTCTATATTGTTTTTACTTAAGTTAATTAAAATAATTAGTTTTAACTTATTTTAAATGTATATTTTACATGTTATATTATATCTCCCACTTATTTCTTAGTTAAAATTTTAAATCTCAAATTGAATAATATATACTATTGTATACGTATAATATATATATATATTAGGGCGGGTCGACTTAAAACTCGCTCAATGCTCTGTGAAAATCGTATTCTAGGGATCAAAATAAGAAACTTTGCCGAAGGAACCATACCTCTAAAACGAATTCTGATGTCCCCCAATTTGGGTCGAACTTTTGGGTAGAGGCAAATTTTGAAAAATCCCACTTTGACCCATTTAGAGGGCTCCAATCGAGTCCAAATGTATGACCGACCCCCCCTAACTTTGGAGGCTTGGCCCACCCAAGCCAGTGGCACACCCCCAGGAACCCTTGTGGGGTTCCCCATACAAACATTTCAAAAAATCACCAGTTTTGGCACTTTACATGAAAAAATCAGCGAAATGGCTATGTTTTTTTTTTATTTTTATTTTTTTATTTATAATAATATATATTATTTTTTTATAATAATATCTATTTTTTCTCTTTTGAAATTTATTTAGTCAGAACATATGTAAATAAAAAAATTAATTTAAGTTAGTTATAGAAAAGAAACTAAAAAAATTATTGTTTGAAGTCTTTTTTACTTTCAAGTCTGGGCAATTTCGCACGGCTCTCTAATGTCGTCGCCATAACAGCCTCTACATTTTCCGGTATAACCCGTTTGGAAACGCTAGCTAGCAATTGAACATGTCGTTCCGTTCCTTGTATGTGTGATGCAATTTTTGGATCATTAAACGGTGGATCATCTTGATATAAATATTTTTTCAATGTATTGTACGGAATGCTTCGCGTGAATGGTGGTTCAAATAAGTTATTTATGTCATTTATATTGGTCATTTCCGTGTAACTTGTGCAATTAAACTTTATATCTGGTTTTTTATTAGCTCTAAGTTGCGTTGGGTCGTCAACATCTGTTCGATAGCGTAGAATTATGTTGATAGCACAGCCGCGCTTTTCTTTGCTTTCATCAAACAACATTGATAACAAGATATTTTCCAAATGCGCATAATATGAATCATCTGTAATTACTTGATTGCAATTTTGCGTAAACGAGGTTCTAGAAATCGTGACCAACTAATGAAGTTGAAAAATAATGCACTGCCGTACACGACAGAGCTGTAATACTTGATATTGAAGTACATTGGCACATAACATTTAATTATAAATTCAACCAGAATTCTTAAATTTGCATCTGGATTTTCCGTTGTCACATATAATCGTAATAATCTAGCGGCCTTGGTGAGCCACCGAGAATGTACAATTTTCCCTGGTTTGATGTTAGCCAGATCCACCGCAACCACGCCGCTAGAAATTGCATGGGCCATGTCGTATAAGTACTTCGAATCGGTGGAAAATTAAATTTTTTTCAGGAGCGGGGGCATATTTTGCAACTCAATTTTCTGGAAGCCGTCCACCACCTGAAAAGATATAATAATAAAATAATTAAAAATGGTTGACAATTATAATAAATGAGTGATAGCAATAACTTACCGGAAGAGTTTCACAAGTTTCGATTTGACGGCTCAGTTTTCCGGCTGCCGATCTTGGTCCAGTGCTGGTTGATTTATCCAAAGCTTCAAACAAATGCCGGAACGGAAGTTCGTTGAAGTGTAGAAGGCAAACGAACCAATGCAATGGTCTTTTTAACAGCAATTCGAATCGTCGTATAATTCCACCTTGTGGGCCAGTGTTTGTTGGGTCACCGTCAGTGCATATTCCAATTAATGCATCCAGTGATATATTTTTATCGTTGAAAAAATCATTTAATTTGGTTGTTTTGTATTCAGCGGTTTCATGTTAAAGTCTTACGTAACCAATCAATTCAGAATTGGGTTCTCTCAAAATAACAAGATGAGGTTCTTTTTCCATCCTAGTATGATACTTCTCATCAACTTTAGCTGTCGTTAAAGTATCATCTTTTCTGCCATCGAATGAAAACGCTAACAAATTGGTATGATCTAACCGTTTGCGAACCACTTCTTGTCTGCATTTCTCTTTTTCTATGCGAAGTTTCACAAGTTTCGATTTGACGGCTCAGTTTTCCGGCTGCCGATCTTGGTCCAGTGCTGGTTGATTTATCCAAAGCTTCAAACAAATGCCGGAACGGAAGTTCGTTGAAGTGTAGAAGGCAAACGAACCAATGCAATGGTCTTTTTAACAGCAATTCGAATCGTCGTATAATTCCACCTTGTGGGCCAGTGTTTGTTGGGTCACCGTCAGTGCATATTCCAATTAATGCATCCAGTTATATATTTTTATCGTTGAAAAAATCATTTAATTTGGTTGTTTTGTATTCAGCAGTTCCATGTTCCAGTCTTACGTAACCAATCAATTCAGAATTGGGTTCTCTCAAAATAACAAGATGAGGTTCTTTTTCCATCCTAGTATGATACTTCTCATCAACTTTAGCTGTCGTTAAAGTATCATCTTTTCTGCCATCGAATGAAAACGCTAACAAATTGGTATGATCTAACCGTTTGCGAACCACTTCTTGTCTGCATTTCTCTTTTTCTATGCGAACTTTCGATTTATCCATGATGAGAGGTTTGCCATGCTTATCTTTCATTTTAAAATCTTTGAAAAGAGCGGTTCCCAATGCCGATGCTACTCTATCAGGCACACCAAATCTGTTACATACCAAGGCAAAGTTAAAACAATCGTATCTCTCTGTGTATTGTGAACTTGTGTTTCTATCCATATCTTCTTGAACCGGTGGCGGTGCGTATGTTGAATCATCGGGATCTTGGTATGTTGGCATTGATGACATAGACGTTGCTCCATGCTCTTCAGTTTCCATCACAAGTGCATCCATTGTTAGTCTTCCCTGATTATGTTGATCCTGCATGAACTCTTTGAGGCGTTCGGTAACCCAGCCACATGCACATGGTGCTGCCTTCAAATCGCATTTACATGTTCCAATGTAAAAAATTGTTTCCAGAGATTTTACATACTCTGTAAATTGTTGGGTTTTGTTTCTTCTCTTGATTTGCTCTTGATACTTGTTAAGCAATTTATTCAATTTATTAAAACACTTTTTTTCAGCATTATTTCCATATCAAGTTTTCTCCAAATTCCATTTAACTTATCTTGTACTTGAATAGTGAATGATTTATGGGAAAACTTTTTTTGTTCTGTTTTAGCACGTTCGCTTAAGTAAAAATAATATCTCAAGATATCCAGATGGGTTGGTAAATTAAGATCGGTCAAATCAGTAGACACACCAAAAACAGTAAAATCGTGCTTGGGTATATGACTCATTGGGTTTTCGATAGTTGTTGTTGGTTCATCTTGCGGTGTAGAGGATGGTGGATTCATTGTAAACTTTTTGATTTGGATTGGTGAACTCCACTTATTATTTTTTTTTTAAATATTTTTTTATCTGAAATTAGCACTTCACACTTTGAGTTCTTCACAACGACTTAATGCATTCACAAAAACTGTTGCGTTATATATGGTCTACGAGACGAGGTAATAAGAATGAAATGGTAATTTCAATTCTACCTGCTGTATCTTGTGGTGGCTTAAAAACGCACACAGGCAATTTTAGGATCTGCAATTGTGTCACAGTGATACCTTAATTTTTTAAAAGGGTTGCGGTGCATTCCAGTGATACCTTAATTGTTAAAATGGTTGCATAAAACGCGCATTTCTTAAGAAGGTGCCATAAAATACCCACAAAAAGGGTTGTAAAAACAACCTTCATTTCTTAAGTAGGTGCTTTAAAAAAACTACACAAGTAAGTTTACGACATGCAGCTGTGTCTTGTGGTGCCTTAAAAAACGCACACAAGCAATTTTCCGATTTGCAATTGTGTCACAGTGTCGACCCAAATTGGGGAACATCAGAATTCGTTTTAGAGGTATGGTTCCTTCGGCAAAGTTTCTTATTTTGATCCCTAGAATACGATTTTCACAGAGCAATGGGCGATTTTTTTGCCTCCTCACAAATCGACCCAGCAAAATATATATATAATAAAAATTATATAATTTAATAAAAAAGTTAAATACTATACTAATTATCAATAAATATCAAAATATCAAAAAACAAAAATAAAAATGCCATTTCAAAGTACAGACCACCAATTTGGCATCTCCTCTACGCAAGACCGCCAGTGCGGTTTTTGAAAATTATGGTGAAAGTTGGAGTAAAAAGCTTAAAAAAATGGATAGATTTTCGCTCACATTGTCGTTTATTAAAAAAAAACAAAAAGATTTTTGTTACTTGAATTAAGGGAAAGAAATTTCGCATATATTTTTAAAATAATCGGTTGATAAACTTACTATTATTTAATCTGCAATGCCAGCTATCGCTTTAAAACATGTAGGTATATTCTAGAAACTATGCAGAACACTTTAAGCAAACAAAAAAAATGTTTATTTTAAAAGCTTACCTTAAAGTGCGCTTTTATTATAATTGATAATAATATAAAAGCTTGGTTAATTATAAATCCAACAAGTTTTATTCCTCGAGTTATTTAATTTTAAATTTTAAGCATTCATCGTTGTTTTTCATGCTGTTTTGCCAAGCAAAACATAAGTGGAATTCACGATGTAGGGTAAATGGTCTGGCAGATGGGTACAAAATACGACAACAAAATACATTTGATGTAACTTAGCTACACGTTAGCTCTTTTGCTACACCACACCCATGAGTAGATTTGAGTAGTTAAACTACCATGCAACGATGTGGCTAAAGCCATATGATACTTAATTTTTTTTGGCCAATTTTAAAATCTGAAAACAAGTGGCGCGTGGGACAGACCTATTTTGTTTTTAGGAGCAGCTGCATTTAATAAATCATTTTTAGCTACACACATCACTTCCAATTCAGCATATTTCTTTAAATAGTTTTGTAACTCTAAAAATGTCAAATTAATTATTAACAGCAAAATATTTCACAGTAAATATTTGATCGAGACTTAACGACGAACGAATTGAAAGAAACGGCAAAAAGAATGCATTGAAAATGCAGTCCGTCTCACATTTTTTTCTCCAATTCGTACTATATGCGTACTCACTCACACCAATTGAATCTATGCATTCGTACTATTTGAACCGCTTAATTTTCAATGACAAAACAATGAGCAATTTAATGAAGTATCATACAGGCTTAGCGTTTCCTTATATATTACTTTGATTTTAAATGATTAGCTGCGTTAAAAGCGAATTATGTTCATAATTTGTTCTGCTATTTTGTTATTCGCTCATCTACCCCACCATTAGCCCAACATCGTGAATACCACTATAGCTAGTTTAGTGATTTTGTAGTGAAGTAAAAATACTTTAAATTGAATAACTCTACGAATTTTCAACCAGTTTCAGTTAAATAAGTTTAGCTGGATTTAGAATTAGCCACATTTTTTATTGCTACGACATAACGGGACATTTCATACAAAATATGTCCACAAATTGATCTCAAAGAGAATAAATATGAAAAATTTAAGGATTTACTTTAAATTTAGTTCCTGGTAGAAAATTGGGAACGACTAGATATAGTATAGTAGTACCATTGTTGCGATGTTTTCACGATTCATGAATTATGTAACTTCCGATATTCACGTATCATATTTTGGTTACCTTAAACCTAATATTATAGTATTTAATAATGACGTTACTATTAATCAGTTTCGTAGATATGGAGGCATCCGCGGGTGCCATATAACCGAAATAAGTAATGTGTTATATTTCCCCAAAAAATTATCCCTGAGCAAAAACCTTAGTTTTTTGTCACAATCAATAGCCGGTGTGAAAATGAACCAAGCCGGTTGACTGACACGGTCACCTACCATATAAACGAATTCTGTAATCTAGTATATTCTCCAAAAATACTTTAAGCAATATTTGGTTTTATATAAAACTAGCAGGACCCAGTGGTCCGCGGCTTCGCCACGGACGTTCCAGCAAGCATACTTTTTTATTTGTGGGCGGTAAAAGGGGTGGAACACTTTTTTCCTGTAAGCCATCCCGTTCTCGAAAACAATCTACTGCCAAAACTTCAGCGCAATCGGCCCAGAAATTTTGGAGTCTTAATGATTTCTTAAAAAAGAGCGTATTTATAGTGCCACAGCGCCCATTTTTAATTAAGTTTGCATGCCGACCGTGAGCATACAAACTTAATTACCAAATTTCAGTCTTATATAAACAAAATCGCTCATTTTCAGTACAATTGCCGAAAGTAACCGTACAAACTTAATTACCAAATTTCAGTCTTATGCGACCAAAAACGTCTGAAATATAGTATTTTTATTGATTTAGGCGGTAGAAGAGGGTGTGGCAATTAATTATTTTTACAAATCGTCCTCGCAAAAATATTAACAAAACAAAGAAAAGTCCATCCAAATCGGTTGAGCCATTCATGAGTGCATCGGAATCCAACGACACCATTTCAGTTTTGTTTAAACAGATAAGATATTTAATTCGAAAGGTTAATATTTGCGTTTTCGAAAACTGTATGAATTACTTTATATTTTTTAGGTATATATATTTATGTCAATTAAAAAACGAAATATTTTTAACGAAGCGTTACACTTTAAAGTTATTTTTTAAAATAACTTATTTATTACCGTAAAAGCTTTTATTTATTTAAGAGCAACCGAAGATATAAGGAGAAATTAAACTATATCAAAGAAGTCTAATGGTATTCAAAAAAACATTGGGAATATACTCTAATTACACTCCAATAACATTTCAATAACTTTCTAAAACATTCATATAGCATTCCAATAACACTCAACCAGCACTCAAATAGCGTTAAATATATCTTTTAACACAAGAATAACATTTCAGTAACATTCAAATAATATTTTAATCATTTTAATCAACATCAGATTGACAGGTTTTGATAGAATCACGTATTTTCTAGTATGAATCTGTTGTGCTTTTCAGTCAAAGCCATGTTGCAGAAAATTGCTCATTACTTCTTTATTTTTGAGTTGTCGCAGCCAAACTTTTTGAAAACTCTTTAGAATGCTTTTAGTAAATCGTATTGAAATATTAAAAATAAATACATTTTTTTTTATGTTTCGTCTTTTAAACTTTTGGAAATTTTTGCAATTTGCCCATACTAATACGCATTTTTCCAAAATTTTTCTTTATTTTTGAGTTGCCGCAGCCAAACTTTTTGAAAACTCTTTAGAATGCTTTTAGTAAATCGTATTGAAATATTAAAAATAAATAAATTTTTTTTTGTGTTTCGTCTTTTAAACTTTTGGAAATTTTTGCAATTTCCCCATACTAATACGCATTATTCCAAAATCATGTTCTAGAAAACTACTCATAACTTCCTTATTATTGGGCTGCCGCACTCAAACTTTTTTGGTAAATAGTAAAAAAGACTTTCATTAAAGACTTACTAAGAGATAAAAAAATTAAAAATACGTTTTTTTTTTTTGCGTTTTAAACTTTTGGAAATTATTTTATTTTTCCCATGCACATTTTAGAATTTTGGCAGAAACATGCTCTAGGAAATTGCCCATAGCTTCTGTGTTTGTGAGTTTTCACGAACCAAATTTTAAGAAAATACTTAAAAAGCATTGTTTAAGAATATTAAAATAATTAAATTCAGCAAAAAACCTTTTTTACTCATCTATCATGTAACTATCTATCATGTAACTTGGATGGATACGGTAACGAGTGGCTACAGACGATACACCTGAGCCGAGTTTCTCATTGGCACATGGCACATGAAACCATTACCAAACGTTGTGTTATTTTGTTTTATGGACTTAACGGGTTTCAGCTTTCATACTCACCAAATTACTCTATCCAGATTTGTTTAGAATAATGGCTTCTTAGGCGTCGTCGTTCCAAACTAAAATATGACACTTAAAATTTTGGATAACTCACTGATTAATTACCAATCAATTACTAACTTTATTTAGCAAAGACCAGATATTTATAACCTATTTGGGCTTGCTTCTTCTTCTTAATTTTCTTAAATACTTAAGTATGGCTTAACATATTTACAAAGGTTTCACAATTACATTTCCTTATTTTCTAACCGAGATTAAAATTACCCAGAAACATTCTTGAGATTAAGATATGTACAAAATGCTCGTATTGCATGAAAGTACATTACACGTCCATTGTTCAATTGAAGCTAAAATATGCTTCAATTATTTGGAACCCTTATTATGCTTCTCAACATTACGCCTTGAGCGAGTACAAAAAGCTTCTACTCGTTTTGTTTTCAAAATAAATAAGCCGGATAAGTGTAATCCAGTTCCATCTTATAATGAGCGTTGCAGCAAATTCTATTTGAGAACTCTTCAGAATAGAAGAATAATTTTGTCGCTTATGTTTATTTTTGATATTGTAGTTGGGACGGTTGATTGTCCTAAGCTACTTGAAAATGTATAAATTTTAATATTCTTTGCCGAGTACTGGGTCATTTTGATGTGTTTTATTTAGGAATGTGCAGAACCAACTATGCAATTAACTCACCAATGTTTAGAGCTATGCTGGAGTTCAATAGCTGTATGCTTTATTGTAATATTGATTTTTCGGATTCCAAAGGATTATTAAAAAATGTGCTAAATAACTATTATTAAAATTTCTGCTTTGTAATTATGTATTTAAAAATGCACCTCATTTAATTAGTTATACTTATTATATATATATTCTTACTCTGTAGGAACATTTGTTCATTGACTGAAAAAAATATATACATATGTAAAAATAATGCCGTATATATTAATAATACTGAAATTTGCGATATGTTTTGAAATCTAAGCTCTAAAAAATGAAATTGCATGACACTTCAGAGATACATTAAGGGGCAAGGCATGCTTGCAATTGAAAAGATATAGTAAAATCCTTTAAGACCTAAAATAATGAGACTTACTTACTAACTTACTTACATAGGTGGCCGTAACAACACGTGTTCGGGTTTCGGCCGACCTCATCAGCTCTCGCCAGGAGCCTCTGCTATCCGCGCGCCTTCTCCAATTGGCTACACCAAGTGCAGTTAGGGCTTCATCGGCCTGGTCCATCCATCGGAAGCATGGTCTCCCTCGTCGTTGTTGACCAGCGACCCTCGCCTTGAGCACCTTTTTCGCTGGAGCTTCGTCGTCCATACGATGGACATGACCCAGCCAGCATAGTCGCTGCACAGCTATACGCCGAACTACGTCAATGTCTTCGTAGAGCTCATACAGCTCGTGGTTCATTCGGATGCGATAGTCATTGCCGACTCGAACAGAACCGAAGATTTTGCGAAGAACTTTTCTCTCGAACTCCCCCCCGAGCAGATGCGTCAGTTTGCGAAAAAACTCATGCCTCAGCGCCATAAAGCAGCACAGGTAGAACGAACGTCTTGTAGACTGTTAGTTTTGTCGATCGAGAGAGGGCTCTGGAACTTAGTTGCTCACTGAGACCGTAGTAGCACCTATTAGCAATTATTGTTCTTCACTTTATCTCCAGGCTGATTTCGTTGTTGTTATAAATGGCGGTGCCAGGGTAAAAAAACTCCTTGACTACTTCAAAGTTATAGCTGCAGGATGAAACGTGGGAGTATAGACGCCGCGCTCCCTTGTTTGTAGACAACATATACTTTGTTTTACCCTCATTTATCGTCTAACCTTCTTTGGCTGATTCCTTTTCAATAGCGGTGAAAGGAGCGGTAACATCTCTCTTGGTTCTGCCGACAATATCAATAGCATGAGCGTACGCAAGGAGCTGGACACCTTTGTAGAAAATGGGGCCATTACGATGATGATGTTGAAGAGATCGCAAGACAGTGGATCGCCTTGTCTGAAACCTCTTTCGGTATTAAAGGTTTCGGAAAGATTTCCTACCTTGAAGGAGCTGCGTGTTTTGCTCAACATCATTTTGCAAAGTCTAATCAACTTTACAGGTCATCCGAACTCAGGCATTGTTGCGGATAGGCAATAATGAGACTCTTGTCCGTAATTCTGCATTCTGTTTTTTAAATTCCAACAAAAAATTTGTTTTAACTTTTGTCCGCATCCACGACACTATGCAGCGCCCTCTGAAGTTCAAGATAGAGGAAAATATATAAATCCAAAATATTCACTGTACCGGAGAACCCCTTTTTACAAACTTTCACGCAAATAAGATGAGCGGCTTAAGAGTTTTAAGCGATTTTTTAAAAGATTTGTACTATAGCGCCCTCTGATGTTCGATATAGAGCAGAAATGATAAACATATAATCTTTGCAATTTACAAAATTGACAAAGTTTCATTGCAATCGGATGTACGGTATTGCAGCTCATAGCGAACGAACAAGCAAACATTCATTTTTATATATTAGATATTTTTTATTCACAAATACTTAAAAGAAGAAATTGTCAAAAAACCTGTAAGGAATCAATTGCCTTTTCCTGCTCCGTGCTCGCATTGAACCGCGTACTATACGGCTACAAGTTCAACAACTATCATCGCACCATTGCCTCTTTTGTTTTAAAATGAACCATTAACAACTTTCTGGCTAAATGGTATGTAGCATAAAGCGCTCACACAATATGTTCTCTGAGCGGTTACCATTAATATAATACGAAATTCGCCAATGAAAATATATTTAATTTTGGCCATATGCATGTGCAGCTGCTAAGGTTGTTCTATTGCTGCACTTTAACATTTTCAACAATTTTTATGTTTTCACTAATTAACACTTACACTTTCGTTTTAATAATAGTTTATTATGTTTATAATGAGACAAAGCATGGGAAATATTTGTGCGTGAAAAAGCAAATGTTTAGTAAATTGCAATCTCGATTGTAAAGAAGAGAGCCATTCTTTGTCATGATATTGTACCTGCAGCTGAGTTTGTTGCACTTAACCATTTGAACTAAATAACATGAAATTAACAAACTCAGTATAAATAAAAAAAAAATACAATAGGAAATATTTTATAAGCAAATGTTTGCTTCTTTGCAAACTCTAAAACATCAACGATGGCGAAAAAATAAACAATAGGCCTGTTTAGGTACTCGATTGAAGTAGCTTGCAAGCTGCTAGAACGTGTTTCCGTACCTTTTTCTAGCTCAAAAGAGATAAGAAGAACAAGCATAAAATAAAAAAAACGTAATTTTCACACCATGAAATTAAATAACACCTTTGTTATTAATATCAAATTAAATATATATATTAATAAAATTAAAAAATTATAAGATTCAATTAAAGTTGTATTGTACGGTATTTTTTTTTTATTCCCTTTGTTCAAATTAAAAGAATACGAATTCTTCACTCTTAAATCAACGTTTCTGTGCTCAAAATGCTTTTGATTTTTATTTTATTTAAGTTTATTCGAGGAAAAATTCGACCAAAGTTTGCTGACGAATTAGGTTAGGTCAAAATATTAAAAATGTCTCCTTTTCTGATAGCATAAACTGTTTTCCAAAAATATTAAATTTTTACTTCTTCTTCTGAATCACTGAAAAGAAAAGCAAAATTTAATTTTAAAACTTCCAAAAACTCGGAATCAAGACTTTTCGTTTTCTAAAACTAGATTAGAAAATAGTTTAAGCAAATCGGCAAGTATTTTGAAATGTAATCTTAATGTAAGTGAAGTAAAAAAACGTCGAAATGACGATAAATCGTATATAATAAGAAGCCTGCTCTCGAGCTCTAAAGTTGCTTGAAGTATGCTGGAAGAAATGTTTTCCAGCTTCATAAAAACAAGCATCAAGAAGAATAAGCATCAAGATTAACAAGCAAATGGCATTTGTTGCAAATTGTCATTTGTTGTTTGCTTAAAAAATAAATTTATTAATTGTAAAATATCAATACATATAAACGAACTAAATCAAAATAAATAAATAGCAACAAATAAATATTTGTGACAAGTTAAGATTGGCGCTATTTACGTTTGATAGGCAAGCATATGTTTTTGTGCTTTAAACTAGCTAGAAGTCGGTGCCGTACTTTTGACACTGCTGTCAAATTTAATTTTACTCTCTTAGATAGAACTTTTCTCGGAAATGGTTGCATTCTATCCGAAAGAGCACTCAAATAGCATAACTCAGTAAAGTTGCATAAAATCTTTTCGGTCCCTTAAATGGTGACAGCTCAGGGAACATGTTGTGTGAGCGCTTTATGCTACATATCATTCAGCCCAAAAGTCGTGCAACAGCTACGCAGCCAATTTTCCGCTGAATGCAGCCAATGTGTATTAAACGTAGCTAATAACGAACGCTCTTTTTCTTGGCACTTCTTTTTTTTTTTTGACAGATGCCAAGGAACTGTCACTTCTACCTGGGTTCTTGTATCATGAATGCTACCTAGATTCTTATATCTTGTTTACAATGCATGCTCTTTCTCTCTTATTGTGTCGACTTTTTCGCTCACAACTGCAGTGTGTTTAAAGCAGAGATAAAGAGATAGGAAACTTCGATTTTTGACTGTGCGAAAAGGATATCCTTATGTACTGTTTTATGTCAAATCGAGGTCAATACTAACACAAAAAGCTCAATACTATCACAAACCACAATCGCAAATCATCCCTGCCCAGGATGATGACTCACCACAGAGCCATTAAGTTCGATGCTGTCAAATTGAGTATTCTTTCGTATGAAATGTGTAGCAAAAGATGACGTATTCGTAAATTCACCAAAATTGATCTCAATTGCTTCAATTGTCCCCACAGGTACAATTGCGTTTCCAACAATCTAATCAGAAATTTTTCTGATGTTTCTGAACAAGATTTTTGTACCCCAACGCGTACTGCGTAAGGGGTATATTAACTTAGTCATTCCGTTTGTAACGCCAGAAAGGAGGCGTGGCAAGCATAGAAAAATATATGTTTTTGATCAGCATCATCTCTTGAGTTGATTTCCGTTTGTCCGTCTGTCTGTCCGTCTGTTGACACGATTACAGCCGCAATTTTAAAGCTATCGTGATGAAATTCAAAATATAAGTTTATTTTTAAAATAGGAAGATCAAGTTCGAAAATGGGCCAAATCGGATGAAAACCACGCCTACCTCCCATACAAATTGGATTTATTTTAAACGTAAAATCTTTTAAAAATCCACAAAAATTAATGAAATGTCTTGAAATTTTGCAAATAAGCTTTGATATATAATATGAATCATCTCTGATATATGGCAAAATCGGATAAAAAAATATATAAAACTGAATGTCATCGTGTATGTCGTGGCTAAAGAATTCGAATATACTTCAATATGGCCGCGGCGGGGTATTTAAGCTTCGTTTGTAATTTAGAGTTTAGAGTTAATTATTATTTATCCCAATCATAAAACATTTTCTCCTGGGTGTTGTAAAAGGGACTATCCATTTTTAATATACAGATGAAGACATTTTTTTTTTTTTTTTATTTTACACTCATGAATAGTGACGGTTGATGAACAAATATGCAAAAAGTTTTTGCACTTTATCTTAAAAACAGAAACTCTTTTTACAATTCCCTGAAGAAATTGATTGATCTGATTAAGTTTGAGTTAAGTTTATAATTAATTTTGTTTAATCTTTATCATATACAAACAAAGTAAGCTAGACAAAACTGTAAAAAATACATTTAAAACATAAATAAGTATTCCAATCAATTCTATAAATTTGAAAGAAAAACTTTCGACGTTTGAAATATTGAATGGTTTCGCAAAAAGTTACATAAAACTTATTTTTGTTGTAGAAATAATTTATATTAAAAATTGCATTTTGAACCCAATTTCTAATTGCTTAAAATTTATTTGCAAAAATTGTTTCAGTTTTACACAAAAACTCATTCTTTCATTAAAAGAAACATTTCATTAAAAAACCTTTGTTTTTAAATGCATTTCATATTTTTAACAAAATAAAAAAAAAACGAAATGGCCATTTCATCCCTTGAAAGAACTTTGACCGAGCTTCTCTCGGTCAAACTCAAGAAGCTTTTCATGGCAGTTTTTACTCTCTGAGGTTTGCCATTGTCTGCAGAGAGGTGACGGCCGAACAGAAAAATTAATTCAATTGAAAAAACTTTTCTGTGTCGGATTCGAAACTGGGTTCTCTGGCGTAAGAGTCACACACTCTACCCACTACGCCACCGCCGCCACAAAACAAATAACAAAATAGTCTAGCTTTAAATAGTTTATAGATTACAAAAAACCTATTTTCATACCATGTGGATCTACATTAACAAAACTCATTTTTTGTTAATTATTAAATTTCTATTATTCATACTTCCCTTGCTCATTTTTAAAATAACCGTTCTCATTTTATAAAATTTTACAAGAAACAAATAGTTTTGCATTGACTTATTTGTTTTACTAATTCCATGGACAATTTTACCCAATTTTGTGGAACATATACATTTTTTTTCAACTGCATCGGAAATTTCGCTTAAGTATTGAATCTTTGGGCAATGACGATGTGCTTCTAATATTTTGCTCAAATCTTTGTACACAGAACACAGAAATTTGCACAAAAGCTAATATGCTTAAAAAGATAAGAAAGTTTATTAAAGAAAACTGTAGCTGTTCAAAAAATTGACGTATTTAAATATGAACAAATGAAAATGTTGACATTGTTAAATTATAGAATTCCATATTAACTTTATTATTAAGTGGCATTTTCAATACAAATAAAAACATACATTTATTATAACAAATATGGTTGAATGTATTCATACAAAAACAAGTAACAAAGGCAATTAAATTTAATTTAAAAAATATTACATAAATAATGTGAGTTAAGGAATGCTTTTATAAAGCACACGTAATACTTATCATAAGAACTGATCCCATATAAAGCATTTGAGGTATACTTCGTTTTAGAAACAGTGCAGTAGACACAAAATTAAAAGCACTTTCAAGTGCTTAAGCATGCATTTAAAGTTTCTTCAGATTCACTTTCTTCAACGCTAACCCGTTGACTTTACCATCGATTTTAGTTTTAATGCCTAAGTTTTCTTTTTGTCTGCTTTTGACGGTGAGCTTTTAAATGCCGCCGGACAGATGCTGTTATTCAAACAATTGCCACATTTTGGCTGCAGCGGTGTACAGATAGTTTGACCGAAACCAACAAGCAAATGGTTAATCTCAGACCAAAGCGCACGTGGCAACCACTGCTCTAAAGCAATACAAGTGCGTTCAGGCTCTTTAGTTTCATTCGGCAGCCAACCTATACGATTTGATATGCGATGCACATGTACATCAACATCAATGCCGGCAATTTCGTTCCAATCTGTGGGCATACAAATATGCGCCATTTTGGCCCCAACTCCAGGCAGTACCATGAGTTCCTTAACATGTTTCGACTTTCTTAATGCCAACTTTTGCCATCTTAAATGGCTCTTAAGCAGCTTTACTTCATCTTCAAATTTTTCTGCAACAGACTTTTGGACTTTGAGTTTCTTTTAGTTGAGTAGCAATTCTTTGGTGGATTAACACTGACCTTGCGTTGATCACGCGTTTGCACAGGTGAAAAATACTGAGATTTATTGGGTGCATATAACACTCCAGCTGTATCCTCAATATCCTTGCATTTATTATTATTAAAGAATGCATTTATTTTTATTAAATCTTTCTTTTTGTGCTTTCCTACAACGCGTCCACTTTTGTTCACTTTGTGGGCCAACGTTTTCTTGTCTGCCTTGGAGCTCGTTTTATTAAATATGGCTTTTAAAGTTTTTAGCATTCATTTAAAATAACTTTAAATGCTTTTCAATAGGTGTCATTGTCGTGCCTGCTATCCTTTTACTTGTTTCTTTCCTGACTGCTGTATACCATACCACCCGCCACATAGCTTACAGGCGCCGTATAATCTTTGGGCGTTCCTGCGTTACCCTTGCCTGCTCCTGAACGTCCACTGCGACCACTTCGATTGCTGGATTCCTCTTTACTCTCATTTTTCTATTTATATTGAATTCATTATCCAAGTCAAAGTCATTTTGAACTTTTCCTACTCGTTGTCGGACATTGTTTATTTTGGTTCAGCAGAAAATTTTCAAAATAATTTCCAGTCGGCGGTTTAGTAAAATAAATAAATCGTTTACGTGTAGCAACCGGAGCTAGCAACTTTAGTTTCTTTGTTAACTTTAATTAAATTAAAAGAAATGTTTCCACGTGCAGCCGAAATAAAGTTACGCTAAATTGCACCGAAACAACACTTGACAGATATGAGGTGAACTCACGTACACAATGTGTGAGTTTCACCACAATGCATAAAAAGTGAGGTAAAAAAGTAAAAGAGCACGAATGGCCTTGAAAAAATCGAAGTTTCCTATCTCTTTATCTCTGGTTTAAGGCTGTGGAAGGAAGACATTGATAGTTGTGCTTGTGCTTGTTAAATAATTGTGTAAGTAATAAAATAAAATATTAACAAATTTAAAAGAAAATCTGCATTTTTAAACGTCTTTATGGAAAGCATTAGTATTTATTTTTTAATTGGTGCCTAGTAGATTCACCAAAACGCGCAACTAAAGCATGCTTAAAATTAACAATCTAGTTGCCCACATTAAAAAACACACAGATGTTTCGCATAAAGACGCTTAGGACCGCAGCCAAATAATAAAGAAATGATTTGTTTTGCGAAAAGTTTGGAAAATGTGCAAAATCGTGAATATTGTTCAATAAATTGGCAAGCAGAAATATGTATGCTATGGCAGTGTTTATAGTGGCCGCTTATTGCCGAGCCGATTGAAATTAACTTAAAAACGCATTGGGGCAAAAGAGAGAGAGACTTGCGTTCTCTATTGCTCCAATGTGTTTTGCGGCTTAGCTCGGCAATAAGCGTGCACTATAAACGCGGCATAACCTGTAACTTCTTTTTTTTTCTTTTGCGAAAATTCACGAAAATATTTTAAAATAAATTTTGTCCGTACTACCTAACAATAAGGGCCAGTTTTTTAGTACGAGCTTAAGCTTTACTCAAATTAAACCGAGCTTTACTCACATTGTTTTGTCTCATTGCTTTGTATGCACTTAATTCAAAAACAAAATTGTTTTTGCTACACCTAGAAATTTAAAAATTTTGAGTTGTGACTGTTTTGTATTTAGTGTGTGATATGTTCATATATCTTCCAGTCCAAATTCATCATTCTGCTGCTGCCATGATTATTCCTGGATATTCCTTCTTCCAAAAAAATATGGGCAAGTAAAAGAGTCACTAAATTCATAATCAAAGCCTCCCAGAATTCTTTTATATATGTAACACCGATCATTAGCACTATCGATGATCGACTCCAACATCTGCAAGCAGTAGGCAAATCTATTCAACCATTCGTAATTGTTGTTGGTGAGATGTTAATTCCACAGGAAGTTCTATTTTATTTTGATAGGATTCAATACAAAATGTCTAGTGACAATGAATTTGTCAAAAGTAAAAATACTTTTGCTTTTAGCATAAGTAATTTTTCTTAATTTCCATTGAATTAATAAGTTAACAATTATTAAAGAACAATTTTTTATACCTCAACAAGCATAATTGTTACTTAAGTCACTGAATAAAACCAATGTACTTGCTTTTAATTACATAGTGCGACAGCCAAAATGTGAGTAAGAAACCGTCAACTGGTCTCAATTATACCCGAGCTCTTGATCACAAATCTGGAACCCAAATTTCTCCATCACGTCAGGATTTTGAGAAAACCGTGATTCAATTTCAAAAAATTCTCCATAGAGAAATCAACTTGAAACGTCGAAACTAAAAGTGGTACGTAACTTTTGTCTGAGGAAAGGATGTTTGTTATGAATTGATAAAAAATTTCTTCCATACTTTTACCCTACCACAGCCTTTTTCATCACTGCTTATACGTTTTTCAAGAACACTTTATTTTAGCATAACTATATTCTGTAAACTATTGAGAAATGTAATATAATATGTTGGCAAAAAATCCTCCCCATAAAAAAAAATACTGGGTCTTCCCACAACAAAATTACCGTAGGTCATCCATATCCAAGCCCCTTAATACACCCTTAATACAAAATTAAATTTTTTTTTTCACTTATATGATGTCAACTGTTGAGATATGGACGAATAATACTTCAATACATTCAATATAAAAAACAATCGATGTCTGCCAAAGTTTTTTCAATACTGGTATCCTGGGGTCTTTATGGATTCCGTGGATGCCTTATGTTTTATGTATAAAAGTAATAAATATTACTTCCCTAGAACGTTCTTCTAAAATAATAAACTTAAACATAAACAGTAAATAAACTAATAAAGAACAAACAAACACAAAAGTATTTTTAAAAATAGTTTTTTTTTTTTGCTTTAAATATTTATTGATAAAGTATCTAAATTATTGTAGACTTCTCGTACTGAATTCTAACATAGATCTACGAGTAAGGAATTCGTTTTTTTCCAGCATACCATGACTCTAATGGAGCTGTTATTTTGTGAAACCTCTCGCCAGGGCCCACAGTGGGCGGATTGGCTAATTTAGCGGTATTATATTAATAACTATAATATTAATAATAAATATTAATAAAAAAGTAATGATATCAAAATGAAATTTGGCGTGGTGGTTAATCGAAATGTGATAAACAAATTTGTAAAGTTAAGCATTTCTAGAATTTGTATTGTTGTTGTTATGGGATTTTTCTCCTAGCCTATACAATTAACACGGTAAGACAACTTTAAAATTTTTCCAAAATTATAATATATTGTAAATAGGTCATAATAGAGAGGCAAAAACAGTTGATATTTTAAAAGTTGACATCTAAGTTAGTTATAATATGGGTTTAAAATTAACACCTTTTATACCCGACACCTGAACAAGTCAGGGTACAGTACATTAGCAGGAGAAGGACTTTAGATAATTGGATGAAACTTGGTACTAATGTTTGCACCCAAGGGTGTGCAGTACTGAATACATTAGGAATATCCCCCAGGGACACGCCCACCTCTCATACAACCCACTATAGTAAAAACCATAAAATGTCTATAAATGGCTTATATATGAGCTACACGAAAAAATGGTGTATGTGTGTAATTTTTGTTTTTATTTAGTGTTTTTTACATTTAATTTTTAAGTTTTTTTGCAATATTGAGTCTAAAAGAAGACTCCCTTACATCTTATATCTTGTCTAACTACGTATCGCTGTATAACGAAACGAACACTTTGATCGTGGGAGACACGGTAAGCACTACATTTTTTCATACCATATTGTATTGTCGCTCGTTTCTTCGTTCGTTATAGGTATTCGTTTCGTTTTGTTACAAAATACAGTAAAGTAACTTATTGTATTTCTGCACAGTATTTAAAAACAAAAAATAGAACCCCCAGATTTAAATCGTTTGAGTGAACGTGCACATTTTGATGTTATTTTTTTTTCACTTTCGTCATCTTTTCCCAATTTTGTGGAACCAAGCATTTTATATGAGATTTTTGTTTTCTTTCGCAGTTTGCATATACTAGGGTATTCTCTATGTCTAGTATATGTCCTTTACACGTTTTAGGAATAGACAAAATGCAATCAGTATTTGTACGGATTGCATATTTCTTACTCTTTCACCGTGTAACGGCACATACTATACATGGAGCGTATCCCTACATTGTTATATTTCCTTTGTATGGAATATTCCGTAGTCACTGTTGCATAGGAAAGTACTTTTGGACTAACTAGAGCACGTTTTTATTTTGAGAGTATGAAATATATATATTTAATGTTTGGGAAATACGATTTATTGCAGAGGGAACTTTGTACCGTGGGGATTTTCGTGGTTATTCATTTTGCTATTGTGGATTTCTTTTTTTGTGGGAATTTGAGGTGGCAACCGTGATAGTTGGCAAATCTAAAGTGATCTTCGACAAGTTTTCGTCTTACTGCTCGCACTCGTATTTTGACACTTCACCGCGAGTGATGCCAAATTATAATAAAGTTAAACTAAAACTGTTCCACTGAGATTTGATCTGATCCAGTGCCATGGAAATGCAGCTATATGCAAATATTACTCTTAAAAGTTGCAATTTACTACTGTGAGTTGAAGAAACTGAATGGTAAAACGTTGCTTGCCCTGGCTGAGGTTTTTTCCAGGAACTATTGGTGCGAAAATCGGACTATATAACCACTCGTTTTTTTATGTAAGTCTGACATATTATAAGCTGCCCCCCCCAAAAAAAATCCCTGGTAACTAGTAATTGTATGAAACGCAAAAAAACTAACAGTTTATTGAAATGATTAATAAAAATGTTTACCAAGTCATTAAGAAGACCAAATATAAAATTTACTCCAATTTAACTTAATACCAGGAGTTCTCTTAATAAGTAAATAGTAATGGTTTGAAACAAAAAAAATCTTACAGTGTATTTAAATGATTAATAAGAACACAGAGTCATTAAGAATACCAAGTATAACATTGAATCCAAGTAAACTTAATACCAGGATTACTCTTAATGACTAACTAGTAATAGTATGAAACGAAAAATAAAAAATGTAAAAAAATAATAGTTTTCTGAGATACAGTGGTATAACTATATGAATATTTTCATGAATATATATACAAATATAAATTTTGTTAAAAAACTTTACACGCATGTTTCTCAGAATAAACTTTTTTTTAACATTGGATTCATTTTTCGTTAGATATCCTTGGTTTAGGTTTATTCTAGATTAAATATTAATTTAATTAAAAATTTGATTGAGTATAAGTTTTGGTGAGAGTAAGTTTAAGTTTCTGAGCAGTTTTACTTTTTATCTAGTTTTTTTCGTGTCCTACTCTTTTATATCTAGATTTTCGTGTCCTAATATATTATTTTGAATCATGAATTTTTTTTTTGTTAGTGTAATATAAATCTGATTTTATTCAGAATTGTATTTTTGGTCTATCAGAGTTATATTCTTTTAATTTTTGTTTGTAACAATTTATATTTATCAATTTTTTGTAAATAAAATTGTATTTTTGTCTTATCTGAGTTCTGTTCGATTCATTTTTGTTATATATTAAACTCTTTTTTTTTTTTTGTGTAGCATAAATCTGATTATCCTCAAAATTGTATTTTTGGTTTATCTTCTTTTCATTTTTGTTAAGCCATAAAAAAATTTTTTCTTATATTAATATAAATCTGACTTCATTTAAAAGTTATGTTTTTGGTTTATCAGAGTTATTTTCTTTTCATTTGTATTAAGCATTCAAATTTTTTTTTGTGTAGCATAGTATAAATTTGGTTTTGTTAACAAAATTTATTTTTGTGTTACCACAGTTATATTCATTTCATTTTGGTTAAACATTGATTTTGTTTTTTTGCAGTTTTGTATGAATTAAGTAAGATAACAAAAATTCTTCTTAGTATTTAAGGAAGTGGTTAAGATAATAAAATAACATCATATATAAATATAAAGCAAATACTACTACAAGAAATCTTGATTGTCTATCGTGACCTTATCGTCTATCGTTATTAGATTACGTTTGTCATCGTTTGCAGAGATGCTGGTAGCTGCCAGTTGCTTCCATGGCACAACCTTAAGGCGATCACCTGAATCCAGCAGCAGTAGCTTATTAATGCCAGAACCCAGCACGCAACACTTTTCCGATATAAATCGAAATGGATAGTTGAAGTCGCCTTACCGCCACTGTTATCAAAAACAAGCATCCAACATAAATTTCACAACTGAAACCTGCTGTGGCTTTAATTTTGTTAGCCGTCCTTTTTCTACCTCTAAGATTGGGCTTTATTTTTTTTTTTATTTTTTGACCCTCTATCGAAATCCACTACTAATGAAAAAAAAACCACCACAATCCAGTTTTTTTTTATTTATTTCTTTTATTTATTTCTTACAATTAGTAAAACAAACACTTTTAATTCAAGTTATTTGCTTGAAGTACAATAATTTTTCAGAATTTGCATAATAAGCTTGTGGATATGAAGGGGGGAAAAAACGACATGGTCATTTCAGCCCTTGAAAGGACTTTGACCGAGCTTCTTATGATCAATTGTGTTGTGTGTTGGGAAATGTTTGAACGCAAATGATCGAGAAGTGGACCTACATGTCTTGTGCCGACTCCGAACGGCTTATGCTCTCAAGAATCTTTTCATGGCAGTTTTTTTACTCTCTGCGCATTTCCATTGTCTGCAGAGAGTTGTCGGAAGAACAGAAAAATTAATTCCGAACTTACTTACGTGACATTACCAACCAGTTGCTTTTTTCCTTCGTTCAATATTTTTGACGTCTAAGCCAAGGTTGCCACTCGATTGCCGTTAGCTCGCGCTTACACGTGATTTACGCGTGTTGGTCCACCGCGCTTGGTCCACCACGTCATCAACTCAACGATGCATCTGGGATACGTTTGCTTAAAACGTCCCTTCTGATTGGCCGATGCCGGTTCAAGCACATGTTTAACCATTTTGGAATGAACGAACCAACAAAGTAAGCCCAAAATGCTACATATGTGTGCTGTAATACCTCTCGGCTGCTCTAGATGGTGTAACCGTGAAAAATGATACAACATAATAAAAATTTAAAAAAATACTAACAAAAAAATTTTACAATTTGCCGTTGGAAATCGTTGCATTCATGCTCAAATTCAAATTGCACGAGTTCGGATCCGCTAACCGAACAAAACTGTTCTTCCGACTGACCGGTTGAAACAAATTGGTTTCTGCTGTCAGATTTGAAAAGACGTCAGCTGACAAACTCAAAAAAAAATATGGCAGCTGCCGGATTTAAAAAAATATGTCACTACAAAGAAATTTAAAGAAAACAATGTCACAAATGTATTTTGACCACTAAAACTTTTGTCTCTTAACTCAATTTTGAATTTGAATTCAAATTCATTTCTTAACATGGAACCCACATCATCTTCCGCTTGAGTGGTTATGGACCCCATGACACCTATTCATGTTTGAATTCATATTCAAACTCAAATTTGGGTACGGAAACCAAGATACAACTCCACTGCCATGACAGCGGTTGCCTGACAGCCGAAATGGCAGGAATGCTAAGGTCAGTTCACACTTGTTGGACTTTTTATCCGAAAAGTCGGATACAATACGAATTGCACTTTTTGCCTTCCCCACAAAACAGATGCTTGGGAAAAGCCAGCTGAACACAACTGTCTGAAAAGGGAAAATTCGAACTTAATTTCGAACAATGCAGCATCAAGAGTATTTTCAGTGGAAAAGTTTCGGCGGGCAAAAGCAACATGATCAACTTAATTGTATATTTATATTCGCAAAATCTGACTCAATATACACTACAACTGCTGCAACACAATATACGCTACAACTACGGAACGAGCGTTAACTGAAAGATGCGAATGGAAAGAGTATTATAAGAATAATCAAAACAAAATGTTCGAACCCAACTTTTGCAGT
The DNA here is from genome assembly GCA_914767935.1 of Coremacera marginata. Classification (NCBI taxonomy): domain Eukaryota; kingdom Metazoa; phylum Arthropoda; class Insecta; order Diptera; family Sciomyzidae; genus Coremacera; species Coremacera marginata. Next base: position 86,287,734 of record OU612044.1, on the reverse strand, counting down.
CAAGGCCAGTTTGACCCTGCCAACTACCAAATATCTTTAGAATGATAAGTGCCTTGAATTTTACCCTCCAAATCAATAAGTACGTAATGGACATTACCACGTTTTCCTTTGACTATAGGTTTTACACCAGTTGGTACTAGTTTAGCTTTGATGTGGTTAAGGGGGTCTTCTCATTGAGCAACTTTTTTTTTTTTGCATTTATTTATAGCTTGGGTAGTTGTGAAAGGATTTTTAAAAATTCGAAATACTTTAGAAGATACAGCCTTTTTTGTGAAGCAAGGTCTTCGTCAAAATGAGCTATTTTTTTCGACTCATTTTCGAACGAAGCGGCATAAAGTAACCACCGAATTCCGTTGAAAATGTTTATTGTTAGGTAAAAACGTGTTTGCACACATATTCATACAAACATACGAATACACATTTCTGCTTATTTTAGGGGTTGAAGCATTTTTTGAGTCCAGGTGTTCAACTGAAAGCATCATTTAGTTCAGTTTGTATCGAGTTGAGCAACAGACGCGTGCGCTTCAGTGAACGGAAAAGTAAATTTTTCATAAATTTATTGTGATTTTTGTAAAATGGATCGAAAAAGTAATAAAAAAAAAAAAAACGCCCAAGTGAGCGTCAGAATCGTGCTAAAAAACGCGGGTTTAGTGGAAATCAGCATCTTAGACCAGAGGATTCTGGATATACCAGTACATCGGCCAAGAAATTCAAGAATAACGAAGACGACGAAGTATCAATCAAAAACAATTTGAAGTATTGCATTCTCGAGTTCTGTTCTGTGTTTACCACGTTGTCAGCGTTGGTAATTTGTGCCTCATGCAAGCAAAAAATTGAGTTCTCAGAAGCCTCACCAAATGGAGTTGGATTTAAAATCGCTTTGAACTGCGCCTGCCCACGCACAACATATATTCCTTCGTCACCTATGATCGGAAAATCATATGAAATTAATCGACGCTTGGTTGTTGCCATGCGGCTTTTAGGGATTGGGCCAAAAGGTATAACCATGTTTTGTGGCCTCATGGACCTCGGACAAAGTTTGTCCAACAATCTGTACTATACTATCCTACAAAATTTGTACGTTACTGGAAAAGCCATGTACGAACATGTCATTTCAAAAGCTATTGGAGAAGAAAAAGAGGCTATGATCGAAGCGAATCCAGAGTGCGATCCCACTTTATTTACTGTGTCGGGGGATGGGACTTGGAAGAAGCGTGGCTTTGCTTCCCTTTATGGTGTCACAACTTTGATTGCCAAGCATACCAAAAAAATTGTTGACACTGTCGTAAAATCTCGTCTGTGTAACAGCTGCAAATATTGGGAAGCCAAGAAGGAAGAAGAGCCAGAGGCTTACCAAATTTGGCTTGATACTCATGACGAAGAATGCACCATAAACCATGAAGGAAGCTCTGGGAAAATGGAGGTGGACGCTGTAATAGAGATGTTCTCCAGGTCGTTTGAAACACACGGCATAAAATATGTAAAGTATATCGGCGATGGTGATTCGCAGACCTTCAAAGGTGTATTAGATGTCGACCCCTATGACGGTGACCCTATAGTGGAAAAGAAAGAAAACATTGGGCATGTGCAGAAGCGAATGGGCACGCGACTTCGAAAAATAAAAAAAGAAAATAAGGGCATTGGAGGCAAAGGTGCGGGCAAGCTCACCGACAAATTAATATCCGAGTTGACCACATATTATGGCCTTGCGATCCGCCGTCATCCTGACTCCGTGGAGGATATGAAAAAGGAAATTTGGGCCACTTTTTACCATAAGTGCTCCACCGATGATAAACCGCAACACCAAAACCGATAAAAAACGCACCCCACCGGTGCGTCAAGCTGGTGCGCATGGCAGAAAGCAGCTGCTGAAGGTACGTTAGATAGCTTTCACCACACGTATGCACCTCTCGACAAGAAGGTGATGGAGGTAATAAAACCAGCTTACGAAGCGCTGTCGGCAGATAATTTGCTTGAAAGATGCCTTGGATCTGAAACTCAGAATTCCAATGAGTCCTACAATTCTGTTCTTTGGTCACTTTCGCCCAAACACATCAACTCAGGCGCACGCACCATCGAAGTGGCCAATTTCATTGCAACGTGCCTCTTCAACGACGGTCTTATACCCATACTTAAAATTATGGGTTTGATGGGTATTGCGATTGGCAAAAACGCATACGAATACGCACTATCTCGCAATGAAGACAGATTGAACCGATCAGAGACTCGAGCTGCGGCATCATCAAAAGCTGGCAGAACGGCTCGCAGAGCAGAGAGGGCAGCAGAAAGCAGTTTCTACGAAAAAGAGGAAGGTGGCCTGTATGGAGCTGGCATCGCCGACTAATATTTGTAAGTAAAAATTGTCAGCTCTTTAAAACTGCATTTAAACATTTTTTTTTTTTTTTTTTTTTTTCCCAAAAAAATTACTTCAAACTTTAAACGCGTTTATCTCGAACCCACGTTTTTCGAACTGGCGGCCATGATATCTCCAGTTCAACTGAACCGATTTTCATGAAACAAAGTGGAATCGACGCAGAATTGTCACCATTCTCGGGTGAACCTCGACCATAATTTTAAAAAATTTTTTACTATTTTTTTTTTACACTAAACTACAAAAAAAAAAACCCGAAATTGAAATTTTTTTTTGAATGGCCGCCATTTTGTCAAAAAAAATCACAAAATTAAGCTTGAGGTTCACCCGAGAATTACATCTATACTGATTATAACCCCGTTTTTTTTTTCATTTCAGACGCTCCGGAGACCCGGAATCGTGGCCGCCGTGACGACACCTTTTTTTTCACCACCAACTTTGAAGTCTCATTACTTTTTGAACAGCCCACGTATCGAGGCAAAAAAAATTTTTTTATTTACTTTGAACCTTTTGTAATACAATAAATAAAAAAGTTTTCAATTATTCTTTGCGTTTTCAAATAAGAATTTTTTTAAAAAGGGTCCAAAAAACGGGGTTTGAATGAGAAGACCGCCTTAACTAAATTACTTTGGCAAAAGTTTCACCTAGTCACTTCTTGGCCAACGTTAAACTGTCGAAGTCGGGAGGGAAGATTATAATATATGCTTGGGCATTTCAATCATATGCAGTGTTTATTTTGGAGCTTATCATATTTCGAATGACCGCAAACTTATCTTGTCGATCGATCCTCCCGGAGCCTTCGGAGAGTAAGTCCAGATTTCTAAGGATTTTATAATCTTTACAATGGGTCATCATGTGTCGCCCAAAGACTACATAGTTAAGGACCTGCTCAATGGTTTGGTGAATGCTTTTTTGCAATGAGCACTTGATACTACTTAAATACACATCCCACGTGCGTTGCTCCTTACGAATATGGGTACGTAATGCTTCGTTGATTGAACGATTGACCCGTTCAGACACTTGCATCGAAGAGCGTAAACGGCTGTTCAAATATGACTTACCCCGTACTTAGAAAGAAATAGTATAAAATCGTTACTGGCTGCCATTGTCTGAAACCATAGTCTCTGAAACATCAAAAGTATCAATGAAGTGTTCCTTGAGGAAATCAATGAATAGCTTTGAAGTGAACTTCTTCACTGATTTCAGAAAAGTGATTTTCGAAAAATGATCTAGAACAATAAATTTCCAAATATGTGCTCTCTTTGATCTGAGAAAAGGACCTATTAGATCGACATAAAGTTTCTGAAACGGTCTTTCAGATTTACCACCATGGGTGGACGAAGAACTAAAGTTGGAGACTTAGAAGTTTTATAAAATTCACAATTCAAAACATAGTTTCAAACTTGCATCAGCAGTCCTGGCCAGTAAAACTGACGACGAATTCTCTCCAGGAATTTGACAATATCACCATGAGCGTATGAAGGATTATCGTATGCGGCATAGATAATACTTTCGCGCAAATCGACGGGTACAAGGAGCCCGCGAGTGAAAAAAATTGGTGGGCTCTGAAGTAAAATAAGTCCGATGGCAAATGTAATTATCAATAACTTCATAATAAGATAAAGGAGATACGGTTAATTTTTCTCTGAGGACACGGTATTCATCAGAATTGAAGTGTAGCGACTCAACATCGATTTCAGACAGACTTTCTGAGCCACTATTGGATTTTTTTCACTGGTTTCGAAGGAACAAGACAGGACATCCGCTACAATATTTTCACTTCTTTTCACTATTGAAAAATTAAATCCTTGTATTTTCAGTGCCCACCGAACCAACTTTCCGCACAGGTCTTTCTGACTCATGAGCTATTTAAGTTTCTCTGCGCTTTGTTGAGTTTGTGAGACATTCTACTTTTAAAGTACAATTACCAACCACAAAACCTAACATATATATTCAACCTTATTTAAACCGAACCGACTTTTCCCGTATATTGGTTGTTAAACCAGCCTTTTGCAGGCATGACGCAACTTCCGATAGGTGAACGAAGTGTTCTTATATAGACTAAAATACTGCAAGGAAGTCGTCCAAATAAGCAAAGACGTGTGATTTCAGAGTATACGAAATCATTTTGTTCATCAATCGGCACATAGTTTGAGGCGCATTGCATAATCCAAAAGGCAAGTGAATGTATTTGACAATGAGATATGCGATAATATCTGTGCTTTGTCGGGAAAACATCCCCAAGAATCAGTAGTATGCTTTACTAAGGTGGTCGTACTAAGTCCTTCTTTTTCCGAAGACGGAAAGGCCGCATTAATTAACTCAAATTTTCGGCGCTGGTTAAGAGAAAAAGGTATGAAATCAGTATCCAACTCAACAGTATGCAGAGCAATCAATATTTTTAAGTCAAAAAGATTCCAAAAATCCATTCCAAAGACAACATTTTGCAAGATAGAAGGATCAATCAAGAATTCACAATTTTTTGTTTGTTTTGATCGAACCCACGACCTTTTGATGCTGATCATCAGCAGTTCGAACATGGTCTCGTAATTTTATAAGTTTCTTAGTTGAGTCTGACAAAATTTCTTTAGCCAGAATTCCAACGATACAATTCTTTTTAGTGCCACTATCTGGAAGCGAAAGGTAAATTTATCCTCAATAAGCTATTTAGTATAAGGACGAATATCGGCACCCTGATACAAAGTGGCTTAAGCAACAAATATTCGCAAGTTTTTTATACGATTCCAATAGGCACGAATCCGTTCCGACGAACGAACAGAATGAGTTTTGACAGGCGAAATGCCAAATATACGAGCACGTGCCTTGCAGTATTCTGCTAGCCGAACATGATATGGGTTAAAAGTAGGTGGAGAGCGTTTAACTTCAACCGAATCATTCTCAGAAGTCTTTGTCGAGTCAGATTGAGAGTTTAGAAAGTCAGATTTTAATAGAATATTGGGAAAATTTATATCCGAGGACGATTTGCATAGTGTCTGCTTGACTCGCGACACAAATCCGGTTTCAAATTTTCCGACTTTTCCAAACACTTCGGACAGCTAGGCTTGTAAGTGTCAATAGCTCCACAGCCATAACAAAAGATACGTCTGATCTTGACACAGTCTTGGTATCTATGACCAATCTTGCCACAGTTTCAACATTTTAGTATGCTTAGTTCTAGAGCATTCACCTCGAGTTCTGAATCATCGACTTCCACCTCGTTTACTCGTTGATCATTGTCAAATGATACTTCGTACATATGACGACGAGCACCCTGAAGACGAGATGAAACACCATTGGCGATTCGAGAATCTTCAAAGAATTTTTCGTGCTTACGGACTTCTCGACGTACCATCGACATACTACGAATGTCGAAATGAAGCAATTCGTAACGTTAGTCCGTCTCTAAATTCCTAGTCACCGTTTCAACTAACTTAGGCTCGCTCATTAGACTTCTAAGCGGTCACTTAAGAACAAAAGAGAATCAAGAAAATCGTCAAACGATTAAAATGGTTCTTGTTTTCTACGGCGTATGTCATCGGGACCAAAATCTGATATATGGTCTTTAAATTGACGGCGTGAGGCATCGCAGAGGTCGAACCATTCAACTTCTTCTGAATTGCAATGGTATTGCCAAAACCATTGATGAGTTTACCTTCAAACATACTGTAGACATGTTCGTAGAGAACATTGAAGTTCAGTTCTGAACTTTCCTTTGACAAGTGATCATCTCTCTGTCTTTGCCAGTGCGACTTTAGATATAAGCTTATTAAAAAAAAAACAACAACAAAACACTATTATATCCTTTACTAAAAACTATTCTTACAAATTGAACTCTTAAACTTTCCACTTAGCAAAATAGTATTAATACCTTCTGTGAATTTATAAAATAAAGTTTTTGTGCTCCGGTTTCATAAAAATCTCGTGTCGTGAAACAAAAAAAACAATGAAAGATCCACCTGATCGTGTTAGTAACAACGGGAATCAAGCTATCAGTATTGGCTCATTCCACCAGATTTCGCCAAGGGTGGGCGCATCACCATCTAGAAAAAAAATTGAAAAAAATGTATGTGAATGCACCATTATTAGAGTCAACAAAACAAATTTTTTTCAATTTTTATTCATTTTACCGTTAACCAGTGGTGCCACTTGAATCGCTTTGGGGTCGGCCCAAAAACCGTGTTTTAGGTTTTATGTTTTCCCTTATAACTTTTTTTCTAAAATAGGTATTGACTTGATACAAAAACAGTATTACAGAAGATTAACTCTACTTTATTATAATGTTAAATTATAGCTTGCCAACTAATGTTTAAGTTTTAATAAAATAACCTAAACTTTTGCAAAAATATTCACATTTATTCGATCTTAATAACCCTGTTTTTAGCATTGGAAATTTAGGGAACTTGATAATTTTTTCTAAATTTCTTATTTTTTACCTGCTTAGCATAATTACATTCAAAAATGTACTTAAGTAATTGCTGGTTTGCAGAAATAATGCTTTTAAAAAATGAATTTACGAAAAATGTGTCAAATTTCGGACCCTGTATCTCCAAAAAGGCACATTTTAGAAATCTAAATTTTTTTTTTGTTTTTAGCTTAACTAATTTTCAACATACATACTGATAAAATTTTAAGAGTGTGTTTTGCCTTATTTTTGAAAAAATTAGTTTTTAAAAATGTACCAAAAACCATTTTAATACGTTCATTGTATATAAAAGGGACACATCATCGAATGCCGTTATACTTACTTACTTAGATGGTGCCTACAACCGTAAGTCGGTTTCCGCCTGTTGTAAGAAATTGCGCCAGCCATTTCTGTTTTGCGCTTGCTGGCGCCAGTTGGAAGCTCCAAGATTCGTCAGGTTGTCTTCCACTTGGTCCCTCCAATGGAGTTGCGTTCGCCCTCTTCTGCGTTGTCCGCCGTTGGGTACTGAATCGATTATTTTCTTCGCTGGATCATCGTCTTCCATCCGCTTAACATAACCTAGTCAGCGAAGCCGCTCGATTTTTATGCGCTTTACTATGTTGATGTCGGCGTATAGCCCATACAGCTCATCGTTCCATCGTATTCGGTACTCGCCATTGACGCAGATTGGTCCGTAGATTTTACGAAGGATCTTTCTCTCGAACGCTCCTAAAATCTTTTCATCAGAGCTGCTCAACGTCCAGGTTTGTGCTGCATATAACAGGACGGGTATGATTATTGACTTATAGAGCGTGACTTTTGTTCGTCGAGAGAGGGCTCTGCTTCTCAATTGCCTACTGAGCCCAAAGTAACACCTGTTGGCAAGAGTTATTCTTCGTTTTATCTCTCTACTGATATCGTTTGTGGAGTTAATGCTAGAACCGAGGTAGACAAAGTCCTTCACAACCTCGATGGAGGTGTTGTCAACAGTGACGTGGGTGCCAATACGCTGGGCTGTTTGTTTGTTAACACCAGATATTTCGTCTTATCTGCGTTTACTGCAAGACCCATGCGACTTGACTCTTTTTCTAATTTAGAGAATGCTGCACTGACTTCGCATGTGTTATGGCCAATGATATCAATATCATCGGCATACGCTAGCAGCATAACACTCTTATAGAATATTATGCCGCTTTGTCTCAGATCAGCAGCTCTAATGATCTTCTCCATAATTAGGTTAAAAAAGTCACACGATAAAGAATCACCTTGTCTGAAACCTCGTTTGGTAACAAATGGGGGGGAGAGGTGTTTCCCGATTTTTACTGCACTGCAGGTGTTGCTCAGTGTCATCCTGCATAGACGGATTAATTTTGCAGGTATACCAAATTCAGACATGGTGGAGTATAGGTGATTCCTTATTGGACTGTCGAAAGCGGCTTTATAGTAGACAAAAAGGTGGTGGGTGTCGATTTGCTTCTCTATGGTCTTTTCCAAGATTTGTTGTAGCGTGAATATCTGGTCGGTGGTAGATTTTCCAGGTCTGAAGCCACACTGATAAGGCCCAATCAGTTGGTTTACGATGGGCTTCAGTCTTTCACATAATACCAGGGTTTAGAAAATTCACTCATCTTCACTCACAATCACTTACTTGCAGCACAACACACAATTTTATTTTCATTTCATGTGTTGAGTGCAACCGAGTTGGCGTACTGTTGACTATTCTTCATGAGTTCTTCATTTTAATATTTGATTTCGCTGCACGTACACAAACATTGATCGATCGCAACGGTTCACTGTGGCTGCGTATCGAACTTGTGCTAGCTTCACAATGTTCGTGTGGGATAATTCATTTCCTCGTGAAGACAAAAATGAAGAACATTTCTCAAACACAACTTGTTCGTGTTGGAAAAAAATTGGCGATCGTGAAGAGAAAAATTAATGCACTGACATATTAATTGCTATTCATGGCCAAATGTGCGAATCATTACAGAGATTAAATTAAAATAGAACTCCTAATTTATTTATGTTCTTATCAGTTCAGAAAACATTTATTTAGACAAAAAGTACAAAATATTACATTGCGTTTTGAATTTAGTGGATTAAATTTCAAATGCTGAACAGTCTAAAAGTTAAAATTTAATTTTGTAATTAAAATGTTTGAAGTGGATTTATTTGATAGTTTACATCACAACTTGGTTAACACGCTTGAAAGTGCACAAAATTAAAAAAATAGAATTTGTCACATTTGGCCGAATAACAATCCAATACGCTGCACACCCACCAAAAAAACATCCAAAAGCAACCAAAAAGAACAAAAACAACTAATACGTCACTGAATTAATTTTTCTAAAATTCATGACCGCGGACAAGTTGTGTTTAAAAAATGTTTTTCATTTTTGTCTTCAAGAGGGAATGAATTATCCAACACGAACATTGTGAAGCTAACATAAGTTCGATACGCAACCACAGCGAACCGTTGCGATCGATCAGTGTTTGTGTACGTGCAGCGCAATCAAATATTAAAATGAAAAGCTCATGAAGAATAATCAACAGCACGCCAACTCGGATGCACACAACACATGAAATGAAAATAAAATTGTTTGTTGTGTGCTTCAAACTGTGTTTATTTTCATTTTTGTTGGAAATTTTTGCTTCATGAGTGATTATTTCTGAGCCCTGCATAATACGCTAGACAGAACCTTATAGGTGATATTTAGGAGGCTTATCCCTCGGTACTTGGCGCAAATAGTGGGATCGCCTTTCTTGTGGATTGGGCAGAGTACACTGAGGTTCCAATCGTTTGGAATTCATTCTTCCAAACATATTCTGCATAGAAGCTCGTGAATGCATTTAAATAGAGCTTCGCCTCCGTTCTTAAACAGCTCAGCGGGTAGACCATCGGCTCCTGCGACTTTGTTGTTCTTAAGCCGAGTTATTGCTGTCAAGACTTCATTATAGTCGAGCAGCGGAACTTCAACGCTGTCACCCATAACTGGGGTTTCCGGGATATAATCTCTATTGGCGGGATTGTTGTCGTCATCGCCATTCAGAAGTCTAGAGATGTGTTCCCTCCGTAACGTCAGTGTACTCTGGATATCTGTCACTAGATTCCCGTTTTCATCCTTGCAGAAAGAGGCCTTGGTTTTAGAGCCATCGGCCAGGCGTCTTATCTTTTCGAAAAAATTTCGGGCCTCGTTCCTGTCACCATGCATTTCAATCTTCTCACACTCACGCTTTTCTGCCTCTCGTTTTTTCCGCCTGAAAAGACGGAAAAAGTCCCTCCTCTTCTCTCTGTATCGCTCCTTAGCAGCACGCGTTACAACCAACTGCAGGGTGGCTTTGTAGGCGGCGTTTTTTTCTGCAGTGGCGTCGCGACACTCTTGGTCGTGCCACTGGTTTCGGCGGAGATGGTGGTAGCCTGACGTGTACGGATCTTAGCTGAGACACGATAATGATCCGAGTCTATGTTAGCACCACGGATCGTGCGTACATCTAATACACTGGAAGATTGCCTTCCGTCAATCAAAACGTGATCAATTTGGTTGCGCGTTTTTTGGTCAGGGGACAACCAGGTGGCCTTATGAATATTGAGATGCTTAAATCTAGTGCTACTTATAACCGAATGCCGTTAAATTTTACATAAATTAAGTTTGGCATATTAACAATGTAATAGTTTAGGAAATATTAATTTTTAAAAATGTGCTATTTATTAAAAAGTGAAAAATTACTCTTAATATTGACTTTGTATATTACAATCTGTTTAAAAAGTAAGTATAACCCCTCCATAAGTATAAACCCCCATTTATAAAGGTTTTATTTATGTTGACGGCCTAGGCTACACATATTCGATTTAAAAAACTAAAAAACTAAAATTTATACAGTATCATATCAGACCCTGGTTGTACAGTTCAAAATATTAAAAAATAATCTTTATCAAAGGGCAGTTTAAATAATTAAAATTGTCATAGATTTGTTTTTATAATTTAAACTATTTTGTTATTATAAATAAATGTTATTATAAATTTTATTATATTAAATTAATATTATCATAAAAATTTCAATTCATAAAATAAACATTTGCCAGAGTTTAAGTTAATCCTGACATAATTTAAGTTAATCTTGACATGCATTTTTTTTTTTTTTTTTTTGTTACTGTAACACAAAAAGGAATTTAGATTTTGGTTCGATTTTTTAAAAATCTCCAAAACTGAAAAATTCTTAAGTTTAAATAAATTGACGGCAGATATTGAAAGCTTTACACAACAAACAAAGAACTCGGAATTTGCAGTGGTGAAAAAATAAATTATTTGGTTTTGGTTTTTTTTTTTTTCTTTATATGTGTTTTGAACAGTAAACCCAGGGTCTGATATGTTGGCAGACCTGAAATTCCAAAATTTTTGTAATACAAAAATTAAGAATTATTTAAAAAGCATTAATTTTAAAGTCTTTTCAAATGATTTTTTATTTGTGTTCGAAATGCCAGAAACAGTTACTTTGCGGATTTTTGAAAAAAAGTTAAGATTCACCTGCTAATCTTTTTTCTTAGAATTTTGGCTGTCTTAATTTTGTGCACAATATAGCTCAAGACTATGCCATAAGCATCAGTGTTGTTGTTGGTTAACATTTTGTATTTTTGGATTTTTGTGAATTTTCCGACATTTTCAAAAAGGAACACTTCTAATAAAAATTCCATAACGACCAAATTATTCAAAGTAATCACATAATTTTTTGTATTTGTATTAAAAATTGGTTCAGAAAATAGTTCAACAACAGTTCATTGGCATTGTAATATTTTAATATTTGGATTTTTAAGATATTTTTTTTTACCACAAGAAAGAAAATTGAATTTTTTTCAAAAAGTAAAATATCACAATTCAGGTAATTTTCAGCCGTTTTTTAAATTTGATACGTCATTTTGAATAACAATCAATAAAAAACAGAATGCGTACCAGGTATTTAAAAAAAAATACTTCAATTATTGTTTCCATTACTATTTTGATTAAATGCCAAGAAAAACTCATATAAACCGATTCTCCAACTTTCGGACTCTTAAGCGAGTTTTAAAAGTTCATCAATCGGCATGAAGCTGTGTATATTTTAGTTTTATACCAAATCAAATATTTTTAGCCTATACCGTCAACATAAATAAAACCTTTATAAATGGGGGTTTATACTTATGGAGGGGTTATACTTACTTATTAAACAGATTCTAATATATAAAATCAATATTAAGAGTAATTTTTTACTTTTTAATAAATAGCAAATTTTTAAAAATTTATTTTTTCTTAACTATTGGGGGTATAGTCTCATGTTTTTATAAGTACATTGTAAATATGCCAAACTTAATTTATGTAAAATATAACGGCATTCGATGTTGTGTCCCTTTTATATACAATGAACGTAAGTTCACGCTTTTTGTATTGAAATGGTTTTTGGTACATTTTTAAAAACTAATTTTTTCAAAAATAAGGCAAAACACACTCTTCAAATTTTATCAGTATGTTGAAAATTAGTAAAGCTAAAAACAAAAAAAAAATTAGATTTCTAAAATGTGCCTTTTTGGAGATACAGGGTCCGAAATTTGGCACATTTTTCGTAAATTCATTCTTTAAAAGCATTATTTCTGCAAACCAGCAATTACTTAAATACATTTTTGAATGTAATTATGTTAAGCAGGTACAAAATTAGAAATTTAGAAAAAATGATCAAGTTCCCTTAATTTCAAATGCCAAAAACAGGGTGATTAAAATCAAATAAAACTGAATATTTTTGCAAGAGTTTAGGTTATTTTACTAAAACTTAAACATTAGTTGGCAAGCTATAATTTAACATTATTATAAAGTAAAGCTAATCTTCTGTAAAACTGTTTTTGAATCAAGTCAATACCTATTTTAGAAAAAAAGTTATAAGGCAAAACATAAAACCCTAAAACACGGTTTTGGGCCGACCCCGAAGCGATTCAAGTGGCACCACTGGTTAACGGTAAAAGAAAACAAATTGAAAAAATCTTTTTTGTTGTCTCTAATAATGGGGCATTCACATTTTTGTCAATTTGATTCTAGATGGTGAGGCGACTTTTTTTTTTTTGGACGAAATCTGATGGAATGAGCCTATTGATAAAACGAAAAAACTGTAAATGATCTCTCCCGGTCCCAAGTTTCTAGTAATGGTGAGAAAACAAAGTAACGATACGCTAACAAATGTCTCTACCTTCCTTATAAAAAAGGTAATAGACAATGTATGTGCAAGTGAAGTGAACTCGTGCAAAAAATTCCGTAATGGTAACATTCTTATTCACACTAAAAACTTAACCCTAGCCCAACAACTTGTGACATTGACTGCTCTATCTCAAAATATACTAGTAGAAGTCACAGAGCATCTTTCGCTCAATTACTTAAAAGGTCTTACTTACACCAGAGGAATAAAAAAAAAAAAAAAAAAACGAAATGGAAATTTCAGCCCTTGAAAGGACTTTGACCGATCTTCTTATGAACAATTGTGTTGTGTGTGATGTGAAATGTTTGCACACAAATGATCGAGAACTGGACCTACATGTTTTATGCCGACTCCGAACGGCTTATGTTCTCAAGAAGCTTTTCATGGCAGTTTTTACTCTCTGAGGTTTGCCACTGTCTGCAGAGAGGTGACGGCCGAACAGAAAAATTAGTTCAATTGAAAAAATTTTCTGTGTCAGATGGAGGATTCGAACCTGGGTTCTTTGGCGTAAGAGTCACACACTCTACCCACTACGCCACGGCCGCCACACACACCAGAGGAATATCTGAAGAGATTATTCTAGAAGAGCTCAAAAGTCAAAATGTGTGTGAGTAAAATAAAAATCTAAAAATAGAGCATGAGCAATTAAAAGAAACGGGATTAATCATCATAACATTTGCCACAATTAAACTATCTGAGACAATTAACATTGGCTATGAAAAAATTTCTGTAAGACCCTACGTTTTCGTTTCAATCATATTGAAAAATTGTGCCACAACTGTGGGGAAGAAGAGCATATCAACGAATCTCTAATGAAAGTGTGTAAAAACAAAAAATCTTGCATAAACTGCAACGATAATGAAGAAACTAACAACAACCACAATGCTTTAGACAAAACCTGCCCCGTATTTATAAAACAAAAAGAGCTTCAGGCTATTAAAACTCTTCAAAAAGTCTATAACAAAACCGCACATTCAATCTACAACGATCGCCACCGCAGCACCAATGTTTCTTATGCTTCATTCGTTCGTTCGTCAATAACACACGACTTCAAATCAAAAAACGTGTTGTCAACTGACGCCGATTTTTCTCAAAATACACGCGTCAATACCCATCTAGTAACCGAACTTCAAACAACTAGCAACACCAGAAACGATCAAAAGCAAAACAATCAGATTTCCGAGGAAAGTGACAGTGATATATTGAAATTACCCAGCAGTAATCCACAAAACTTTTCAGCCGCACCAACTCAGCCTCCAAGCTTCTTGCAGGCAACAAAATTAAAATATTTCCAAGAAATGCTTCCAAGCGGTTATTACTCCAAATTAAAAACTGATCTTCTTACAAAACCAACGCTAAGAAAACAACAACAACTTATACCTCAAATGATTCAGATTTTGATGACAACATGACTCACTTAACACAAACAACGGTAAACCTTAATAACTACAAAAGTCTACTTAGAAACACACAATCGACTAGTCACGCAAAAGGCGGAACAGCACTGTCAATTAAAAATGGCATGCATTTTTCTCTTGTACCAATACATTCTAACCTTTGTGCATCAAAAATTTTAGTTACCACACATATCAAACTATCTATCATATCTCTCTATATACCACCAAATTCTTCATTTCCTGCATACGAGCTTAACCAACTTATTTTAGACGATACTCATCCTCTCTTGTTATTAGGTGATTTTAATGCACACAGCACGCTATGCGGATCAAATACCACTAACTCCAGAGGTAAAAATGTTGAAAATTTCTTCCAACAATCGGACTTAACTCTTCTCAATGATCACTCCCCAACACACTTATCTACCCATTCCATCTTGACTAATATAGATCTTTCTTTTTGTACTGCAAATTTGTTACCTTTTATCTCCTGGAGTGCGGATAAACAGTAGTAGATACGATATAGCGATTCTGGGCCAGGTGGAGCGGTGGAGTAAGCCGATGACGTCACGCCCGGCACTCAAGTATGAATGGATTTCTGCTTGTGCTGGTGGACGGACATAAAAAAAAAACCGCAAGTTGTTTTTGCTTTAAGCGTTGATCATAATTTTATACACTACATTATCGGTACTGGTAGTCAAGCGAGCTCTTATCAGTGTTTGTATGTTTCGTTTTTTTCTTAACCCTCGAATACCTAATAGCAATGACTCAAATTCTGAGTGACGAGCTTAGCTTAAATGGTATGACTTGCTATATGAAAATATATATATTAATATGGGTTGAAGCAATTTAGGTACGGCGAAGGTTGAAGGGTTAAAGAAATGTGGATAAATTTATCATAATGGTGCTAAGTATAATGTGCGTGTATTAGATTTGTGTAAGTAGTTTGTATATTAGATGACAACCATTAAAAAACATGGGCGTATATAAATATCTATTCGTCAGTTGGGGGACATCGGGGTAACAAGCCCCCGCTTAATCACTTACACTTACACCCAGCAACTTCTCCGCCTCTGGCTTATATTTTATGTAAATTCAGGAGTCTGTGAAGCTTCGAGATGCAGAAACATCGACATTTTAGAAGTCGACTTTTGTCACTGTATGCCGAAGCGAATGGTGTGAGAGAGAGAAAGGAAGAGAGAAAGGGAGATAGTAAATAGCGTAAATATTTGAAGTATACAAATAATACTTCAGAATCAACCTAACCTAAGCCAATGCCAAGAAGAGTCAAAAAGTTTCTAGAAGCTTCGAGATGCAGAAACGTCGAGAACATTTTAGAAGTCGACTTATGTCACTGTATGCCGAAGCGAATGGTGTGAGAGAGAAAGGCAGATAGCAAATAGCGTAAATATTTGAAGTATACAAATAATACTTCAGAATCAACCTAACCTAAGCCAATGCCAAGAAGAGTCAAAAAGTTTCTAGAAGCTTCGAGATGCAGAAACGTCGAGAACAATTTAGAAGTCGGCTTATGTCATTGTATGCCGATTACGTCACCCATCCCCATCCCGATACGGATTTTAATTTTATTTAATTTCAATTTCAATACTAATTTCAAGGTTAAAGTGATAAGAGTCAAGCTTCATAGTAAGCACACTCATAACCCGCAAGTTCAAGATAAGGCAGCAATGTAGAAGTTCAACATGTTTTTGTGTTACTTCTAAAATAATTTTGGCGTGTTACATCAAGAACAATAAGTGGTGCAATAGCCTTGAATCCAACGACATCTAGCAATGGTTGAGATTCCCGTATATAAACGACATCTAACAATGGTTGAGATTCCCGTATATAATAACTTTGTTGAAATTTTGTATACATATCATATAGTACAGCATACTGTCCCATTTTAAAGCGACTATTTAAGTCATCATAGGGATATGATTCAGAGTTTATATATATATATACTTTTAAATTAGATATATTACAATGATCAAATTTATTTCCTTCCTGTTTACTTTTTTCTCTTTGTAAGCCGATTATAAGAAATCATGGTTTTTAATTTTGTGGTGAAAGCTTTACCTTCCATAAAACTTTTGTTTCCTTTGATAGTATAGGATTTATATGATAGTCCCAACTTCTAAACGCCATTGGTATTACCAAATTTTCGTTTTTAATTATCTTGTACATTTCCAATTTTGCAAAGTAACCCAACCATCGTTTCTTAATGCGCCACTTTCAGCTTTATTCAATGATACGAAATTTTTCATGGTTGATGAAAGTGCAAGATTACGTGTACGATCAATTTCAAAGCCATTAATTTCATATCGAATTTCATCGAACAGATATGAAACAAAGTTGTTTTTTAAATTGCACACCTGTTGTTACTGTATCATTTCCTCCTCCTTCCTGTTTTACTATAAACCCATGATTGTAAATCATACTCTCACTTGGTAAGACAAAGAGATACTGATTTTGAATGGGTATACGAATCTCATCGTCATTGTTAAACGATTTTGGTATGGATAAGAAGTATGATAGTCTCTTTTTATAATACTCTCATCGTACATAGGTTGTTGAAGTACATTGAGTATTTCATTCATATTGAATTATTGGTGGATTGATTATCGATATTGTGATTGATTGATTGATTATCGATCAGTTTAAGCCGTTAGCTGTTAACAGTATAGACCAGTTTAAGTCGGTAGCTGTTTAACAGTACAAACCAGTTTTAGATTAGATAGAAATTCGATATGAAATTAATGGCTTTGAAGTTGATCGTACACGTAATCTTGCACTTTCATCAACCATGAAAAATTTCGTATCATTGAATAAAGCTGAAAGTGGCGCATTAAGAAACGATGGTTGGGTTACTTTGCAAAATTGGAAATGTACAAGATAATTAAAAACGAAAATTTGGTAATACCAATGGCGTTTAGAAGTTGGGACTATCATATAAATCCTATACTATCAAAGGAAACAAAAGTTTTATGGAAGGTAAAGCTTTCACCACAAAATTAAAAACCATGATTTCTTATAATCGGCTTACAAAGAGAAAAAAGTAAACAGGAAGGAAATAAATTTGATCATTGTAATATATCTAATTTAAAAGTATATATATATATAAACTCTGAATCATATCCCTATGATGACTTAAATAGTCGCTTTGAAATGGGACAGTATGCTGTACTATATGATATGTATACAAAATTTCAACAAAGTTATTATATACGGGAATCTCAACCATTGTTAGATGTCGTTTATATACGGGAATCTCAACCATTGCTAGATGTCGTTGGATTCAAGGCTATTGCACCACTTATTGTTCTTGATGTAACACGCCAAAATTATTTTAGAAGTAACACAAAAACATGTTGAACTTCTACATTGCTGCCTTATCTTGAACTTGCGGGTTATGAGTGTGCTTACTATGAAGCTTGACTCTTATCACTTTAACCTTGAAATTAGTATTGAAATTGAAATTAAATAAAATTAAAATCCGTATCGGGATGGGGATGGGTGACGTAATCGGCATACAATGACATAAGCCGACTTCTAAATTGTTCTCGACGTTTCTGCATCTCGAAGCTTCTAGAAACTTTTTGACTCTTCTTGGCATTGGCTTAGGTTAGGTTGATTCTGAAGTATTATTTGTATACTTCAAATATTTACGCTATTTGCTATCTCCCTTTCTCTCTCACACCATTCGCTTCGGCATACAGTGACATAAGTCGACTTCTAAAATGTTCTCGACGTTTCTGCATCTCGAAGCTTCTAGAAACTTTTTGACTCTTCTTGGCATTGGCTTAGGTTAGGTTGATTCTGAAGTATTATTTGTATACTTCAAATATTTACGCTATTTACTATCTCCCTTTCTCTCTTCCTTTCTCTCTCTCACACCATTCGCTTCGGCATACAGTGACAAAAGTCGACTTCTAAAATGTCGATGTTTCTGCATCTCGAAGCTTCACAGACTCCTGAATTTACATAAAATATAAGCCAGAGGCGGAGAAGTTCCTGGGTGTAAGTGTAAGTGATTAAGCGGGGGCTTGTTACCCCGATGTCCCCCAACTGACGAATAGATATTTATATACGCCCATGTTTTTTAATGGTTGTCATCTAATATACAAACTACTTACACAAATCTAATACACGCACATTATACTTAGCACCATTATGATAAATTTATCCACATTTCTTTAACCCTTCAACCTTCGCCGTACCTAAATTGCTTCAACCCATATTAATATATATATTTTCATATAGCAAGTCATACCATTTAAGCTAAGCTCGTCACTCAGAATTTGAGTCATTGCTATTAGGTATTCGAGGGTTAAGAAGAAAACGAAACATACAAACACTGATAAGAACTCGCTTGACTACCAGTACCGATAATGTAGTGTATAAAATTATGATCAACGCTTAAAACAAAAACAACTTGCGGTTTTTTTTGTCTGTCCGTCCACCAGCACAAGCAGAAATCCGTTCATACTTGAGTGCCGGGCGTGACGTCATCGGCTTGCTCCACCGCTCCACCTGGCCCAGAATCGCTATATCGTATCTACTAACAGTTGCATGGCAGCGACCATTTTCCTATTCATATTTCGGTTACCAATAATATTGATTATTCAAGAAATGATTTTAAGACCATCCCAAAATTCATCACAGAAAAAGCCGAAGTTTCAGGAACTTTTCGACAACAATCCACTAACATTTTCTTCCAACATCAACAAAAATGCTGCCTTGCTTCATAAAAAAATCCTCTCATCATCCAATGAATCCATTCCGCAAACATACAATAAAGCAGATCCTAAGTATGCTTTCTGGTGGAATAGTAGTTTAGCTTTATTACAAAATAACAAACAAACCTGTTGGAATACTTTTAAATCAAACATGTCCCAAATTAACTTGCTTGCATACAAAAAAGGAAATGCAAAATTGAAATATGAAGCTAAAAAAGCAAAAAGAGAGTCTTTTAAAAATTTCACAATTTTCAAAAAATGTTTTCGGAAAAAATTGGTTGGAATACTCGATGGATAACAATTTTCCCAATGAATTTCTTTCAGCTAAATTAAATTCGAACCCTATTGTTAATTACGAAATAGATAATGCACGTGCATAGATAGTGCACGCTTTCTTGAGCACGAATTAGCTCTTACCGAACTTAGCTCGGTGCTAAATTCGTTTAAGGGTACACCTCCAGGATACGACAAATTACCCTATCAAATCTTAAAAAATTTGTCTACCACAGGAATAAATTATCTTCTCTTCCTTTATAATTCTATTCTAAGCTCTGGAATCATTCCCCAAACATGGAAAAAAGCCACTATAGTACCCCTATTAAAACCTATCGGTATCGCTTTTACTTTGTATTTCAAAAGTTATGGAGAAACTTATTGCCAAAAGATTGCAGTGGTATTTAGAAACTTAAAAATTAATTCATCCAAGACAAGTTGCATTTTAATCAGGTACAGGAAAAATTGATTATTTTTTATATATTGACTTTCTTGCAGCCGATGCCGCCTCTAAAAGAAAACATTTATCCATACTCTCAATTGATTTCGAAAAAGCTTTTGATATGATTGGAAAACATGTCGTTATGGAACAATTAAAGGAATGGAAAATAGGAGCAAAGATAATAAATTACATAAATGCCTTCTTGTCTAACAGACAGTTTAGAGTTCGTATAAGAGGTTAAAATTCAATAACATACTGTACATACAATGGGATTCCACAGGGCTCACCTTTACCGGTGATTCTCCTTAGTATTGCGTTTGAAAAGTTAAACAAAATTTTAATCCAGCACAGATTTTTCACAAACCCCCACGGGAATGCAGCTAATGATAACTAAAAATAAATTTTTTTAAAAAGTGTTTTATTTGTATTAAAATATAATTCAAAATTTAAAAAATTGCGATCAATTGTTTGCTTTTTACAGAAAATAACCGTTAGTTACAGGATTATTGTGATTAATATTAACAAAATTAACCCAAAACTGTATTTTCAAATTCAGTTTACCCTTACTTTCAGCGAGTTTATCTTAAATAAAATCCACTGATGGCGTCATATCTCTGTACAGATTTAGCAATGTGAGACCGTTTAATCTATCTTGCAACATCGTACTTCTTAAATAAGCATTGGTAAATTAAATATATTAGAAAATATTTCTTTATTGCACAGTTCTAAGGCTTCAATGACAGTATTTTTTCCATTCCTAGTTTTATTACTAACTTTATACCAAACATTCGGTTTCATTTTTAAATCTTCAAAATCTCCTTCCCTTCCAAATCATCTTAATAAAATCCAATAAGTTTTCCAAAAACTCCTAAGGCGCCATATCCAGCGGTTTTGTATCGTCAGGAAATAGTGTTCAAATTAATAGTGGAAATTGATGTTTTAAATATCTATCTCTTAGGTTTGAGATAAAGCAAACGCTTGTCAAAAAATTTTGACAGAGACAAACCCAACTGTTGATTAGTGTCAAATCAATTTTTATTTTGTTGGCTTTATGCTTAGAGTATAAGAAATAGATTCTATATATTGTGAAGTAACAAATGGAATGTGTGGTCATTTAAAAATAAAGTATTAGTACTACAACCACAGCTCTGTCTGGGGAACTAAACGTCCTTTCACCCTAGTTGGTCATTCAATGGGTGGCGCCATTACAGTGTTGTTCTCCACTTTTTTTTAAATTAAATTTATGCACTTTTTTATTTATGAACTTCTTAATTACTTTTTATTATTATTTATGCACTTTTAAATTAAATACTCCTATATAGTTAAAATTAAACAAAAATCACATATTTCACAAACTTCGTTTAGCTAATGGGTTTTGCTCTAAATTTACCATCACCTGTTTTAAACAGTGAGAGAGATACGCTACCAAATAGAATGAGAAAATGCTCTACCACCTTGTTTCTCCCACCATGCTCAAATCGATTTCAAAAGGTCAGAATTACAACTAAAAAAGTTTAAACACATGTATTCTGAACGAATAAAACATGGATAGTTTAAAAGATTACGGTTCAACGACAATAGATTTGAAATTTTTATTTTGGGTTTTCATTCTTTTGATAAAAATTTGTGAGCACTCACTTTTCGAGTGAGTCATTTTGATTGTGACCTATTTCTCTTTTTTCTAAGATAATTTTGGGGGTTTAAGCCCCAAAACGCCCCCTTTGGTTGCGCTTATGAGTACATGGATGGGTCTACATTTGCTACTTGGACAGGCAAGTCATGCGATGCCGTCTACTAGTTGGTTATAGCATCATCAGGTATCGGTTTTTCGACAAGTTAAAAAATCTCCATAGAAACACCAAAAACATGCAGAAATTTTTTTTTGAAAATATGTATTGATGGGGCTCGGCCCTTGGGCCTATGTATATCTCATAATAATTTACAATTTTTATCTGGAAACTTATTTGCACAGGTATATGTTGTGCCTTTTCGCACCCATAGGCGCTAGTGAGTACATTTTTACTACGAAATATTTTACGGTTAACTAACTACTGTGTATTTAGGGGTATCATGGAGCAATTAGCATGATGTGCGCTTATCTGTTGTTTAGGTACAAACATACATATTTCATTGCATTGCTTTGTTTAAAATAAAAGCAAAGCAATGCAATGTAAAACAATAATAAATGACAAACAAAGTTATGCTTGCATACATATTGTGTTGATGCGCTTTATGAAAATAAAGCAAAGTCAGCATAGTATGGCCTTGGCATAACAACAAGCCAAGACAAATGCAAACAACAAAAATTAAAGCTCTGCTAATAAATCGTTGACCGACGGATATGCGTCGGTCAGCGACTGCATTTTTTACTGTTAATGCAATTTTCAGTATTTCAATATTTTAAATTAAATTTTATTATTTTCAAATTTGTTAATTTAGCTATTTTTTATGTATATAAGCAAGTAAAAATCAATCAATAAATTCAGGTTTTATTCTATAACTAAACTCAACAAGTGTTCTCATTTAACATTAAACATTTAAAATTTAGGTAATTGGTATCACGTGCCAAATTGCCAACATAATTTAAACAGCTTTTGGTGTACCACCTAAAGCTCAACAAAACATTTGTACCACAGTTGTACAAACATTTTGGTGACCCCGACATTTCGGCTACATTGTGACCCAAGGAATCCATGGCTACTTTCAACGATTTTCTGAAGACCCAACAGGGTACGGGTGCTGAAATCCAGCGACTCATAGTCAACTTTATAAAGGACTCAGCAAGCAGAAAGACTACAGCTGCATATTTTATTGAGCGGCTTCAGTGTCTTCGCACAGCATGGGACCAGTTCGAGGAGATGGACACAAAGCTCCGTACACTCATTGATCAGCCAATGGATCATGAGTACTTCTCGACTGGTTACTATAACCAAATTACTGATCTTACAAATGACTACATCAAATTATTCGAAGCTGAAATACAAAGGTTAGAAGCATTATCCATACCAGACACAAGGAATCAAAATCCAGCAACAGTCAAGCCTTTGCAACCGGCTAGTCAAAAACAATCAATTCTTAATCATCAAGAGCAGTCCTCTTCCTTGAAAGTCATCAACGACCCTCAATTCGGTTTATGGTGTAGGAAGCAAAAGGCTATGATAACTTCATTGGAGCGCTTATTCGCAGGCAAGTCTAAAGAGGAAGCCCCAGCTCAGTGCCCGATAGTATTAAATAATCTATGGAGCAAGATTGAAGAAGCCCATTTTCAAATTTGGACTATATGTGAATACCCAGAGGCGGAAGGATATGACATGCTGTCATATACGGAACTGGAAACCAGAGTTATACTGCTAAAAGAAGAATTGTCAAGACAAAGTTGTAATCCGCAAGCAAATCAATACACATCGATACAACTTCCAAAGATGTCAGTTCCGAAATTTGACGGTGACTACTTGAAGTGGCAGACCTTTTCAGACGTCTTCACACGGATGATTCATCATCAACCTATTCCACAAATTCAAAAAATGTGGTATTTGAAAACGAATGTTTCTGGCGAAGCAGAACGAGCAATTAGACATTTGGAATTGACAGAAGACAACTATGAAATAGCATGGGCAGCATTAAAAGATCGGTTTAATAATTAAAGGGTTCTAACTTCAGCCATTATACAACGATTACTATCCCTGCCGAATCTCACATCAGAAGCCAAAGTCGTAAGAAACTTTCATGATACCATTCACGAAAGTTTGGCTGCTTTTAAAAATCTGGGAATCGACACATCCAACTGGGACCCCCTGCTACTTCATATCTTGATAAAGAAATTGGATAATCAAAGTCACATGTTGTACGAACAGGCGCTGCAAGACCCCAGAGAGTTGCAGACAATAGCGAAATTTCTAACGTTTCTCAAGAATCGCTTCCAGGCCTTGAAAGCAATGGGAAGTAGTAACAAACATCAAAAATTACCAGCAACAAAAGAAAATTATAAGTTGGCATTATCGACAGTATTATCAATTTCATGCAAACTTTGCAATGAAAAGGGCCACCCGCTTTTTTACTGTGAAAAATTTAAAGCTCAAATGACTCCATCAGAGCGCCTTAAGTGGGTTCAATCACAAGAGCTTTGTGTTAATTGCTTCAAATCAGATCATAAAACAAAAAATTGTAAGCAAGGATCTTGCAAAAAATGTAATAAAAGACACAATACTTTATTGCATTTGGAGCAGAGCAAACCAACACAACAATCTATAAAATCATCAGTAGCGGCGTCGACTTCACAGACTTCCAAAGAAGCGACTTCGGTTGTTATTTCAACTACAAACAGCCAAAGTCATTCAGCAAAACAAAGTTATGTACTTCTAGCAACAGCTAAAGTAAAAATCGTGGCGAATAACGGGCAGACATGTGAAGTTCGTGCTGTGCTTGACTCGGGATCGCAGGTCAACTTAGTTACACAAAGACTTATTAACAGACTATCATTATCTACAACAAATTCAACACTGTCAATAGAAGGAGTTGGATCCCGAACCAAATTATCAACCTCCCGTGTCAATGTTGGTTTAGAAACACGATTTGGAGACTTTTGCACAAGATTAGAGGCCTTTGTTCTTCCAAAAATAATCCCAGCTCAGCCATCACAAGAAATAAATGTAAAGGACTGGAATATTCCGGAGAACATAGAACTAGCAGATCCCCAATTTTTTAAGCCTGAAAACATTGATGTCCTTATTGGAGCAGAATTTTATCATGAATTTTTACGTCCAAACCAGTTAAAATTGGGAAACGGCTTACCTTTACTACAAAATACTATTTTGGGATGGATATTTATTGGAAAGTCTAAAATTGAAATAACTGAAAATGCAACAAGTGCCATATTTGCAGGTGAAGAAGAAAGGTTGGGCGAAATTTTAGAAAGATTTTGGAAACTCGATAACTTCAATGAAGAAACAAAAGGTTTAAGAGCAGCTGAATCACTGTGTGAGACTCATTTTGCAAACACCGTATCCAGAAATCAACAAGGGAGATTTGTCGTTCGACTTCCTTTTTCTGACACACCATCATCTTTGGGAGATTCTCGACACCAAGCTGAACGACGTTTTAAACTAATGGAGAAAAGACTTAAAAACAATCCTACAATTCGAGCAGAATACGTAAAATTTATACAAGAATGTGAAGCTTTAGGACACATGCAGAAGATCCAAAATCAATACATTCCGTCAACAAATTACTTCATTCCTCACCACTATGTTGAAAAGCCGGATAGTAGTACAACCAAGCTACGAGTCGTGTTTGACGCTTCAGCAAAAACATCAACTGGGCTGTCACTTAACGATACGAGTATCTTACAAAAGGGTCCAACTGTTCAAAGCGAATTATTCACTATATTGCTTCGATTTAGATCTCATCGTTTTGTTTTTACTGCCGATATTGAAAAAATGTATCGACAAATTCTGGTGCATGCAGACGATACAGCGCAGCAACTTATAGTCTGGAGAAAAGATGATTCTGAAGATCTACAGTACTACCGCTTACAAACTGTTACTTACGGTACGACGTCGGCACCTTATATGGCAACAAAATGTCTACAGCACCTAGCAGTACAGAATATGACCAGATATCCATATGGAGCCCAAACAATCCGTGATGATTTCTATGTTGATGACTGTTTGAGCGGCGCAAACGACATTGCAACGGCCTTAGAAACTCAACAACAAATTACAACTATACTGCAGGGAGCTGGATTCAAATTACGAAAATGGTGTTCAAATCATCCTCGACTTCTAGCTGGCATACCGCGTGAAGACCAAGAAATTAATCTTGACCTAGATGATGACGCAAATCAAACTATTAAAACATTGGGACTCATTTGGCGTCCAAATTCAGACGAATTGTGTGGAAAGACACAAATAAATCAAGTTAACCAACTCACCAAGAGAGCAGTAGCATCAGATTTGGCACGAATCTTTGACCCAATGGGAATTTTCGGACCAGTCACGGTAAAAGCAAAAATTTTTATGCAGAAGCTTTGGGAGCTAAAACTACCATGGGACCAAGAGCTACCTCCCCAGCTTTTACAGCAATGGACACAGTTCAGAATTGATCTATTGACACTCAACACTCTAAGAACATCTAGACACATATTTAACAGCCAAGTCCCTGAAAACATACAAATGCACACTTTTGTTGATGCATCTGAACAAGCATATGGAGCAGCTGTCTACATAAGAGCTACCTACAAAGATAGCACTATAACCATGCGATTATTATGTGCTAAATCAAAGGTTGCACCAATGAAAAAATTAACAATACCTCGACTAGAACTATCGGCCGCTGCACAGTGGTTCCAAATCGAAAAAAGACGGCCAAAACCTCAAGGAGTGGTCTGATTTTCATGAAATTATGTATATATAGGTTTTTGGGGTTGCTGATCACGAATCTGAAGTCAAAAATTTAAAATTCAAAATGGCGGCTACAAAATGGCGGCCATGAACAAGCTAACTTCTTTAATAATTGTTTAATTCAGCTCAAAATTGGTATTCGGGGGTTTTTGAGGTCGCTGATCACGAATCTGAAGTCCAAAATTTAAAATTCAAAATGGCGGCCATGAACAAGCTAACATCGAAAGATACTGAGTAGTTATCGTTTTGATAAGGTTGCAGCTCAGCGATTTGTGCGTCAATATATAATTTCTCTGCTCTTGATATTTCGTCAGTTTCGTGTAACCATTGTAATCTTATTGGCCTGCAAAAGCGCGGTGAAGATGTCGACATATTTACCCATACAATTTTTTTGGAAACTTTTTCAACCAGTTGTAATGGTACAATCGATGTCAAGAATATATTTTCATCGCCTACATTTTCTTCGGACCATTTTTGCTTAAATGTGGAATGCCCTGAGCTTCCATCGAAGCCATACTTGCACACGAGCTGTAATTCAATTTTTTTTTCTAACTGGAAGTCTGTCGTACTTATTATTTCTAAAATTCTGGAACACGTGTGGTCAAGCAATGATTGCAACGGTATTTCACATTTGATTTCCGATATTGACACATTCGGTGGATAGGCACGCTTTTTTGCAAGAATTACATCTTTATAAGATGGGTACAAATCGTGGTTTCGAATGAGGGCTCCATTTCGCAATTTATTGTACGTACATTTTGTTAAATACTTATTTTTTGTGATGTTTTCCAAGTTTTTAAAATATTACTTGCCCTTTGTGGTGAATTTACTGTTATTTCCGTTAAAAGCTTTGCACCAGATTCGTTGCCCATCGATCGTAACGACATTGAGGTTGCTAAAGATAATTCATTAGGTTCTATCGTTTTCCGAAGAATCTCGGTCTTTCGGCGCTTACTTCGAATGCTGCATTCATTAAATGTTTTTTTTGGCCTTCCACCTACATGAATAAAATTACTTTCTATTACCAAAAGTAATTACCATTAATTTAAAAATTAACTACTCTAAGCAATCTGACCAAGACCTCAAATACAGGGTATCCCATACAATTTTTTACTCGTTTCATCACGGGGAATCACCCCCCAACGGGTGGTTCACTAAAGCTGGGACACCTTGTATATAATTTCATATAAAATCTAAGATGGCAAATTTTAATTTTATTTTTATCACAAATTCTTATTCTTATTTTTCTCATTATTCTTACTGAATATAACCCTTACTGAATATACCCTTACTCAATATAATCCGTAACTGGCTGAACATATAACTACCTTTCAAAGTCGAAGATGAAACTTCTTCATAATGAAACTCCATACAAGAATTTAACCACTCTTTATTTTGTTCCATAAAACGGGTATTCTCTCTTTTACTCTGGTTCCATCTTTCGAAATATTTGTGAAAAAAAAATTTATTTAAATCAAACAAAATTTGTTTTTTTATGTCACTGTTATTTTCACATTTTAATTTTTTTGCCACAAAATTAACGATTTTCTGTTTTTTATTTTTTCTTTGCATGTTATCGGTGTTTAAAATTTCGTTATGCATATGCATTCTTTTAATTTTTGCAATCATTTTATTAACACGACCGTTTTTTCAACACAACACGCGATAAAACGCAACCGATCGCACACAAAAAAATTACGTTTAAAGAAAAGCTTCCTCAGATAACTTTGATAATAACTTTGATAACACTAGGCGCCACCATTTTTGAGATCCACATGCCACTATACTTTTCTTATGGTTTTCGGCCTTCTAAACACGAATATCGCAATAGAACCCTTTTTCTGTGGATAGGTTTCTGAGATATGACCTTTTAAAAACTATGCAAAACTAGGTAATTTAATTATCTATAATTTGGTGTTTCAGTTTTTGAAATTTGTCAATGCGTTCTCGAGATAGGTAGATATTTATGACACTATCTCTTTTAAAAACGGGAAAAATGTTTAAAAAATCATGTTTCTGAAACCTATCCATAGAAAATTTCTTTATTGCAATATTCGTGTTTAGCAGGCCAAAGTCCATAAGAAAAGTATAGTGGGATATGGATCTCAGAAAATTTTTTGTATTTTGGCGCCTAATGTAATTTGTATATCAATCAGGGATAAAAATAATCATTAACATACTGTTTTTTTCGAAACCTGTTGCCATTATCACATTTTAATAGAAATATACACTTAAAGACAAAAACTTATTTAGAATTCTTAATAACAATACAAAAAAATGTATATTAAAATAAATGGATTTCACAAAAAAAAATTTTTTTATTTTCGAAACCAATTTAGTTTTTTTAAAATTTTCCGATTGGGGCACGTTTGGGCAAAATGTTTTTCTTCTATTAGTATTATAAGATATCCCACAAAGTAACCAATACCTTTCTATAGGGGCGTAACGCGACGAACACTTTCGTTTTTTCCATTTTCACTGATCCAAATTTTTCAAAAAATATAAATTTTCAATGATTTTTTTAAAATATTAGGCATGAAATTTTTTCAAAGTTTTAAGTTTATTCTAATTGCATATGCTTCTATTCAATATATGAAAATATAAAACAACTTAAATTACTTGCACAGATAATACAAAAAATGTTTGAATTTGGGTCAAAATTTTACTATTTTTTTTGTAAAATTTTCGCCAAACTTTCAAGGCGTTAAAAATGAAAAAAAAAATTTTGAAAAAAAATTGACATCGCAGTTTTTTTCATTTATCTATCTTTAATAGGTATTTGAAGTAAAATATGTTTTTCAAACATCTTTAAAAATTAGGTTTTGGCCGCCTTTTTCATGTTTGGAACCAATGTGCGCTGTACTTGGTGCAATTCTCACCAATCGTGTAAAAAAGGATTTAATATATACCAACATTTCATCATTCCTATGGTCAGACTCAGAAATTGTACTTTTATGGATTCAATCTCAATCTTCCACCCTTCACACTTTTGTGGCAAATCGAATCAGCCAGATACATCAAATGACGACATCAGAACAATGGCATCATGTTGCATCAAAAGACAATCCAGCTGATGTTTTATCCAGGGGTATAAATCCAGACAAGCTTGCGGCGCACTCACAGTGGTTTTATGGACCTTTTTTCCTGTATGGAAGCGAACAGTGGTGGAAGAAATCAGCATCAAAAAGATCCGAAGTTCCTAATGACATCGAAAGAAGAACCAAGGCTGTTGTTACAATCACACATCAATGGAGTGATCTAGAAACATTAATTAATAAAATCGATCACCGAAATTCATTTCGATTTCTTCTACATACCGTTGGATATTTACGACGCCCTTTTAATCGTCAAAAGCCAGAATATTTAGCTCTTTCACCAGCAGAATTACGATCAGCTTTACTAACAATAGTAAAAACAATTCAAGCATCAGAATTCAGTGAAGAAATTAAGGACTTTACGAAATTTAAAGCTGTTCAGAACTCCAGTTCATTGTGAAACTTGGCACCATTTGTTGACGCATTTGGTATTTTGCGTGTTGGTGGACGCATTGAATCATCATTACTGCCATACGATGCAAAACATCCCATGGTACTGCCCTACAACGACACATTATGCAAATTAATTTTCCAAATGAAGCACGAAGAAAACAAGCATTGTGGATCCCAAGCACTTTTAAATATAATGCGTCAAAACTTCTGGCCCCTTAAAGGAAAAATTACGGCTCGAAACATAATTCACTCTTGTATACAATGTTCAAAAGCAAAGCCTAAGCTATTTGGACAGCTCATGGGCGCCTTGCCCAGCGATAGAGTTAAACAATCGCGGCCATTTTTAAATTCTGGAGTAGATTACTGTGGCCCTTTCTGGGTCCATTACAAAATTAGAGGAAAAAGGCCAGCAAAAGCCTACTTAGCCATATTTTGCTGTTTTTCAACAAAAGCGGTGCATTTGGAGTTGGTAAGTCACGGGAAGATATCATCCGCTACAGCAGCGACAAGGGTATTCAATTTCAATTCATTCCTCCAAGAGCTCCACACTTTGGTGGACTATGGGAGGCGGCTGTCAAATCAGCAAAACATCTGCTAGTCAGGAGCGTTTTGACCTCATCACTCACCTATGAGGAGCTGGAAACAGTCGTGATCGGAATAGAAGCCATCTTAAACTCACGACCACTGACACCTATTTCCACAGACCCCAACGATTTGACAGCGCTTACGCCAGGACATTTTTTGATTGGAGAACCACTTACGGCTCCAGTTGACCTACTCGCTCAGCAGCTGACTTCAAGCCCACTTACTCACTGGAAAGAAGTGTCTAGAGTAAAACATGGATTTTGGACACGGTGGTCTAAAGAATATCTGAATCAACTTCAACAACGTAGCAAATGGACAAAAGAAAAGGTCAATTTGAAAGAAGGCGCAATCATAATTAAAGATGATAATTTGCCAATTATGAAATGGCCAATTGGGCGCGTGATAAAAACTTTTTCAGGAAATGATGGTTTAATTCGCGTTGCACAAATAAAAACATCTCAAGGAACTTATAAACGACCTATCCATCTGCTTGCACCATTGCCAACAATTGCATCAACATCTCAAGATCCTCAAGACCCTGAACCACAATTAGAAACTTCAAACTCACTTAAAGTCAGCATACCTTTAAATTGTTTGCGAAAGGCAGAAACACTCACTGACCAAAATGGACCAAAGAAAATTAGTCGCATAGAACCCAATCTATTAATAACTATATTAGCACTCATATTGCTACCACTGGCGCTTTGCTCACCAATTAGCCAGCAAAGGTTCCCGAATAAGCCAGGAATATACTTCGAAGGAATTGGCACTGTGAATCGCATAGTCGGAGAATGGAAAGTTATTATCTACTATGATCTTGTACCCATACAAAGGGAGCTGGAAATTCTTCGAAACAGCACCGCAGTTCTTGAACACCTTTGTTCACTGCTTGAGCAAAAAACAATGTGTTTAGAACTAGGAAAACAATTCAACAACATTAACCTTGAGTTACAAACTGATGAGAAGATCATGACGAGACGACGCAAAACTAGAGGGGCAATCAACATCGTTGGAAATCTGGCTAACCAACTTTTCGGCGTCCTAGACTCAGAATATGCGAAAAATATTTCAAAAACGATTAATCAGATAAATAGCAACGAAGAGATCTTGTCACACATGGTTCAAAACCAGACATCAGTCATCGATTCTACTTTAAACATAGTAACCAAGGAGACAGAAACCATCGCGCTAAGAATAAACAAATTACAGGAAGAGGCAAACAATATCTCTAAAACATTCAACGATGTAGAAAAACGCATTGACCTCGTGGAGATTTATATATCAACAGTAACTCAACTTTCATTAATGGCCTCAAAAGTTTTAAACATTGAAGCTGCTATTTTTGATGTATTAGCCGATACAAGACATGGCAGAATCAGCCCCATTCTAATAACACCACAGCAACTTCAATAACAAATAATGAAAATAAAAGGGCATTTACCGCTTAACCTACGGCTTCCCTTTGATCAATATGATGTGATCGATTTATATGGACTAATATCTTCGCAGAGTGGCATCACACAGAACCATATCATATTTATTATACAATTACCATTGACTGACAATGAACAATTTGACCTGTTCAATCTTATACCGATTCCTGTTATAACCAATAAAACAATGCTGAAAATACGACCGGAAACATCCGTACTAGCTGTCACACCACATAGAGATCAATATTTTACACTAACGGCTGCCGCACTTCAAGCTTGTGTCACCATTAAACAAACGACAAACAATATTCTGTGTTTGAATAACCAAGTAAAATATCATCAAGGAGCACATGCGTATTCCTGCGAAATCAACATGCTCAAAAATAAAACCGACTCAACTTGCATATTGGAAGAAATCAAAACCGATATTAGTTGGCAACCATTACAACATACAAATCAATCGATTTTTGGATCAAAATTTACAACACAAATTACTGCAGTTTGTAATGGCGTCACGGAACTTTTAGAACTGCAAGGATCGAATTTGCTGACTCTACACGATGATTGCATATTTAAACACCATACTGCAACCATCCAGGCTCGTCAATCATTCACAGGTACACTTTATGTAGTTACCAACGCTTCCGAAGCACGGATAATTTACAACGACTCACCTTTGGAACTTAGCAATGACTTACAACAATTGAAACAACTTCATGAAAACATCAAGAAGAATAAAATCATTGAATTGCCTCAACTGTTTCAAAACGCTAATACTCATCACAACGTAACAAGCTATTCAGCCTTACTGCTTATTACCTTCACCATCATTTGGTGTATTTGGAAAATGAGACAAATGAAGCATACTCCGGTACAACGGCCAGACAACGCACCCATCCCAGCACCAAGATTTGTCATCGATCCTCAACTTGTGCAATCACCAACAATTTAATTTGCAATTAAAATTTTTTTTTTTTTTTAATTCATATTAAAAATTTTTGAAATTATGTTTTAAAATTGAAAAAATATATATATTTTTTTTTTATTAAAATTTTTAGCTTCCCTTTCAAACTAACTTCAAATTCAAACTAAATTCAAATATTGTGCAACAGTGAAAAATGCATCATAACATCTTAAAACAGTTCAGGCGGGCAAGATGTTTAGGTACAAACATACATATTTCATTGCATTGCTTTGTTTAAAATAAAAGCAAAGCAATGCAATGTAAAACAATAATAAATGACAAACAAAGTTATGCTTGCATACATATTGTGTTGATGCGCTTTATGAAAATAAAGCAAAGTCAGCATAGTATGGCCTTGGCATAACAACAAGCCAAGACAAATGCAAACAACAAAAATTAAAGCTCTGCTAATAAATCGTTGACCGACGGATATGCGTCGGTCAGCGACTGCATTTTTTACTGTTAATGCAATTTTCAATATTTCAATATTTTAAATTAAATTTTATTATTTTCAAATTTGTTAATTTAGCTATTTTTTATGTATATAAGCAAGTAAAAATCAATCAATAAATTCAGGTTTTATTCTATAACTAAACTCAACAAGTGTTCTCATTTAACATTAAACATTCAAAATTTAGGTAATTGGTATCACGTGCCAAATTGCCAACATAATTTAAACAGCTTTTGGTGTACCACCTAAAGCTCAACAAAATATTTTTTTTTTTATTATGGTATTATACAATAACACAGTTGTACAAACATCTGTGTTTTAGGTGATTTTGGAGGCTTACGAACATACAATAAATGTATGTGGTTGTATGAGCATGGCAGTGGTTGCGAATATAAGTGTTTTCAGTAACAATTATGACGACGTTTTCGAGTGTAATTTCGAGAAGAAAAGGATTTTAAATTTGTGGATTGGAAGCCATACTTGAGAATGAGTGGTCTGATGATGACGAGGCCGAGCAACAACAATTGTCGAACGCATTGGCCATAAATGTAGTCATTTTGCCGCCAGATGATGTGGAAGGACTGACGGAAAAAGAAGATGTCCAAGACCATAAAATATTTTTTCATGATAGTGGACCTTCCAAAAGAGATAATGGCATGCATAGTTTGCCCGAGAGTTGTGATACAGCAGAAATGCACGTCGAGTGCCTGGACGCCGATAACAACAACTACGACGATGAAGAGCTACCGATTCTCCGTGGTCGCGGTCGTCTCTGCTCAGAACATTAGGCGACGCAAGCGCTGTAAATTGGGCGACCGAAGTGGCACAAACGTACCTTGCAAGCATATGGACAGCCCATCGACATGTCGGGAGTTGCAATGAAGAATTTGGCAGAGAAGTATGGTAAGTGTTTTTTGATATT
The DNA here is from genome assembly GCA_914767935.1 of Coremacera marginata. Classification (NCBI taxonomy): domain Eukaryota; kingdom Metazoa; phylum Arthropoda; class Insecta; order Diptera; family Sciomyzidae; genus Coremacera; species Coremacera marginata. Next base: position 86,253,653 of record OU612044.1, on the reverse strand, counting down.
GTTTTTGTGCTATATGTGTAAGTGTTATTTTGATATTGTTTTTGTGCTACATGTGTTTAGAAGGGCACAAAACCGATTTGAGGTGAGTTTGTGTGAGCTGCTCAATTTAAAAAATGAGGTGCTACATTGTCCCACTTGAAATGAGGTATGACTGTACAAAAAAGAGGTTATCTCATTTAAAACGAGGCTGTGAGGTGTTAAAAGTGCTATGCACTGAAAAGAAATGGAAGATAGCTTTGTGCAAACAGTAAAAACCCTATTTTCAAAAATTCGAATCAACAAAATCAGCCCAAGAAGTTTATACATGAAAATAAATTGTGGCATTTTTAATTTATATTTAGTTTTTAGAATTCTTAAAAAAATGAATTTTTAAGAATTACATTTAGAGCTTTATGCCAAGTAATTCCATGAAGCAACAGGTTGCCATAACAACAATTTGTTGAACAAGCACCAGCAGACTTTACAGAACAACCACCAGCAGACTAGACAGCTGTTTCGTTGGTCGCTACACCAACTCATCAGTAATCTTCTGTGGGTTATGCAGTCCATTAACTTTGAAAATCTTATAAGCACACCTTCTGCGAAAACCAAAGCGGAATTGCAGTTGTGTGCTTTCCAATTTAAAAAGCAATGTTTTTTCTACTTCTAAGCACAAAGCAAAGGTTCAAAAAATTGACTACATTAATTCTGCAAAGACTGCAATTCCATTGACAATTGAAAATTTATTGACAAAGTGGTTCTTTATATGCTCTTTCTTTTTAACATGAAGTTGGAAAATTTAAAAGAATTTCTGTTGTTATTTCTCAAGATCTTTCTGGTGTTGAAAATTTTGTTCAGTAATGACCTTCCGATATAATTTCAAATCTTTTATTGTTGAGTAATGAGCTTCCGATACTAAATAATGAGCTTCTCCTTACAATTCTGTGTCAATAAGCATAAACAGCCTAAATGTTTCGATCGCCATTTAAATTCTGTTAAGGCTTCTTTAGTTTTTGTGTTATAACTTTGGCTTAAATTACGCTGGAAGCTCCAGATTTTGTGTGTCATTTAATAATTTATTTTTTTATTTTAATAAAATGAAAACTAATTAAATTAATGAAATAAAACAAATAAATAATTTAAATAGCCGATGGCAGCCGTGGCAAACTGGTTGAGGTACGTGGCATGTATGCGATAGAACCCATTTTCAAATCATTTTCATTTAATTTTTCTGTTCGGCCGTCACCTCTCTGCAGACAATGACAAGCCTCAGAGAGAAAAACTGTTATGAAAAAGCTTCTTGAGAACATATGCCGTTCGGAGTCGTCATAGAGCTTGTAGGTTCAGTTCTCGATCATTTGTATTCAAACATTTCACAATACACACAACACATTTGATCATAAGAAGCTCGGTCAAAGTCCTTTCAAGGGCTGAAATGGCCATTTCGTTTTTTTATTAATTATTTCATTTAATTATCATTATCTCACTTATCATTTAAAAAAAAAGAAACAAATATTGGACCTTATTTGAAAAAAACGGAGTGGATATCAAAAAATTGTACTACAAATCCAGAAATAAATGCATTTTTAAGAACATATCTATGCAGTTTCTGTTGCAAACAAACACTTTTAATGGTAACATTTGAAAAAGTATCATTATTGTGAAATTTTGTTGCTGCTCATATTTGACATTGGGGTCTCGAAAAAAATGAAAGTTTCAGTATTGTATTTGTAAAAAATTTGAGCTGTGTGAGAATTTAAAGCGGTTCAATATATTTTTTAAGGTACAATTACTGTTGATGTATGGGACATTTGAGGTACCTCATGTGTGAGTTACCCAATACTATGTGTTCGACTCTGCATTCAAAGCACGTACTCGGCTATGCAATTGTGGGAGATATTCGTAGATGATGAGATGATAAATCACTTTGCGGAATGCACCATTTCCTATGCTGCACAATTGAATAATCCTTTCCGAACGTATGCCGCAGAAATTCGCAATTTCATTGCTATACTTTATGTAACAGGACTTATAAGATTGCCATCAGTGCCATCAAACTATTGGTCTTAATTAGTAACTGGTCCCTCTTTTGCGAATGACGCAATCTCTCGTGATAGCTTCCTGAAGGTGAAACAATTTATCCATGTTTGTAACAACAATGAATTGGATGTGAATGACAAATTTGCTAAAATCGATCCATACATTGCTGTTGCGGTTTCTGTTTCTATTGCAAAGCCTGTTACTGTTTCCAATTTCTTCCACATGCGGGTATCAGTCAATGTTACGACAATGATTTGGGCAAATTAAAAAATTAATTTGCCATATAGTTAGAATTTGGAGCAATAATCAGTTCAGGTTAAGGCCCAAAAGCATAGTCGCGGGGCCAAAGGCGTTTAAAGAAGTATTTAGAATTATCGGTAAGAAGAAGAAATTTGGATGCAAAAGGTGTTAATTAATGCTAATCTTGTTACTGCAGAACAGGAAATTGTAAACGAATACTTACTTACTTACATACTTAACAACCCGTGTTCGGGTTTCGGCCGACCTTATCAGCTCTCGCCAGGCGCCTCTACTTTGCGCTAGCCTTCTCCAATCGTATACATCAAGTGCGATTAGGGCTTCTTCGGCCTGGTCCATTCATCGGAGGCATGGTCTCCCTTGTTGTCGTTGACACACCGACCCTCGTCTGGAGCACCATTTTCCCAGTCGCTGCACAGCCATACGCTGAACGACGTCAATGTCTTCGTAGAGCTCATACAGCTCGTGGTTTATTCGGATGCGATAGTCATCGCCGACTTAATGTGCGAAGAAATTTTGCGAAGAACTTTTCTCTCGAACACCCCCAGAGCAGCTCCGTTAGTTTGCAAAACTACCCATGCCTCAGCGCCATAAAGCAGCAGCTGTCTTTCCTTGAAGACAGCATATACTTTGTTTTACCCTCATTTATTGTCAAACCCACTTTGGCTGATTCCTTTTCGATAGCGATTAAAGGAGCGGTAACATCTCTCTTGGTTCTGCCGACAATACCAATATCATCCGCGTACGCAAGGAGCTAGACACCTTTATAGAAAATGGTGCCATTACGATGCGCACCGGCCTTTTGTACTATCACTCCATGACGATGTTGAAGAGATCGCAAGACAGTGGATCGGCTTGTCTGAAATCTCTTTCGGTATTAGAGGTTTCGGAGAGATCATATCCTACCTTGAAGGAGCTGCGTGTTTTGCTCAACGTCATTTTGCAAAGTCTAATCAACATTGCAGGTATACCGAACTCAGACATTGTTGCGTATAGGCAATCCCTTCTCGGGCTATCGAACGCAGCTTTAAAATCGACAAAGAGATGGTGTGTGTTAATTTGATTTTCGTAGGTTTTCTCCAGGATTTTTCGTAGCGTGACAATCTGGTCTATGGTGAACTTTCCAGGTCGAAAGCCACACTGATAAGTTCCAATCAGTGTTTTCGTAGTCGACTTTAATCTTTCACACAGTACGTTTGAGAGAACCTTATATGCGATGGAAATAAGACTGATACCTTGATAGTTGGCACAGATTGTTGGGTCTCCTTTTTTTAAGTATAGAGCACAGTACGCTATGGTTCCAATCGTCGGGCATGCTTTCTGCTAGCCATATTTTGCTGATGAGCTGATGCATGCGCCTTATCAATTCATCGCCGCCGGTTTTAAGCAATTCAGCTGACAGGCCGTCAGCACCCGCTGCTTTATTGTTTTTGAGTCGTTGGATAGCAACTCGAACCCCTTAATTGCTAGGTGGTGGTACTTCCACTCCGTCATCGTTGATTGGTGGCACTGAACTGCGTTCTCTTTGGGCGGGTTTGGTGGAATCGTCGCCTGTAAGTAAATTGGAGAAGTGCTGTCTCCAAAATCTCAGCACATACTGTGCATCCGTTTTCAGATCTCCATTTTCGTCTCTACAAGTGGATGCTCCGGGCTTGAAACCTTGGGTTAGACGCTTAACCTGTTGATAGAATTTTCGTGCATCCTTCTTGCCCTGGTATGCCTCTTGTTTCTCACGCTCATGCTTTTCCTGCTCTCTTTTTTTGGGTCTGAAAAGGCGCCTCTCTTCCTTCCTCTTTTCGCGGTAGTTTTCTCGCACGGCTCGCGTTGCATCTGACTGCAGCGTTTTTCTGTATGCGGCGTTTTTTACTGCTGTCGCGATGCGACACTCCTGATCGTACCATTGGTTCCGAGGTTGCGGGCGCCAGAAACCAATGACTTCTTCAGCGGCAGCGCGCATGGAGTGGGATATATGCGCCCAAAGTCCGCCGGCGTCGTCGAGTCCAGAGGTTGGTTGGTTGAGCTTAACCGAGAGTTGAGCGGAGTAGGCTTCGGCAGTCCGTTGTAATTGCATCTTAGCGACATCTAGCTTTCGTTGCATTCCTGTGCGTATGTTCTTCGCTTTGCATAATCGCATGCGGATCTTGGCTGCAACAAGATAATGGTCGGAGTCAATGTTGACCCCCCGAAAAGTACGCACATCTAGAACACTAGAGGCATGCCTTCCGTCGATTACAACATAATCAACTTGGTTTCACGTTTTTTGATCCGGGGACAGCGACATGGCCTTGTGGATGTCGAGGTGCTTAACTCTGGTGCTACTAACTACCATGTTTCGTGCCGTGGCGAAGTCGATCAGTCGTAGACCGTTGTTCGTGGAGGTCTCATGAAGACTGAACTGATCGACAGTGGGGCCAAAGACGCCTTCCCTTCCAACTTTCGCATTAAAATCGCCGAGGACTATTTTCACGTCATGGACCGGAAGGTGGTCATATACGTCCTCAAGACTAGCGTAGAAAGCGTCCTTGACGGTTTCGTCCTTTTTCTCCGTCGGGACGTGCACGCAAATCGTGGCCAACCTTTCATTCATAGGAGTGCACCGGGAAACAAGGTGGCGTAATTTTCAGCTAAGGACGAATCCACATCCGAATTCGCGCTTCTCCGCATGGCAGCTGTAGTAGAAATCGCAGTGTGCTTGTTTAGTGCAGCCTTGCCCTTTCCATCGTATTTCCTGGATGGCGGTGATGTCAGCTTTTATTGTTTTGAGGGCTTTCGCCAGATGGATAATGGCACCTTCCCTATAAACGGTCCGGACATTCCGGGTGCATATCCTTATATCATTGTACGTTTTTCGTTTGCGGTAGTAGTCAACGTAATTGAGGTTCTTATCCAAGCTAGTTTAGTTTTCATTGGGCAATAGTAATGTGGCGGGACCAAACCCTGTGCACATTCAATATTTAAGGTCCACGCAGCGACCCGCCGCTCAAATTAGTAATACTTTTCAGGAAAGAGTGACTAGCTCTGAGCCTGGATTGGAGAATGAAGTCAAGAAGACAATTCAGGGAGCTAGACTGCTTAAGCCCCAACATATATTCTTGTTTGAAAGGAGGAATTCGGTGATATCGCCTCTGTCAGTTGAAATTTTCACATTGCTGGGGGAAATTGTAGATATTATGTACAATTTAAAATCTAAGAAATCGTGTGGCGTTTATCTGATTAGAAATTTTACCCTGAAAAAGATTTCGACGTACGCAATAAAATTTCTCACCATAGTATTTAACAACTGTATTAATAATGGGTACTTCTCCTTACTATGGAAAAAAGCAAGAATCTTACCGATATTAAAAAAACCCAATAATTTTCTACTGAATAACTACATCATTTCTTTCGAATTTAGGGAAGGTTTTTGAGTGATTGATAATGGCAAGATTAGAGTCCTCAGAGGTTATTTCATTTGACTTCATCTCAGATCTTCTGTTTGATTTTAAGAGGAATCCTTTTACTGTTCATGCCCTGTTGAAGGTTCATAATGATGTCACCGTTGGATTAAGAGGAAAAAATGTACAGTGGTTTGCTCACTTGATGTTGGTAAGGCATTTGATAGTGTGTGGAGGGAGGGTCTGCTATATAAGGTTTTCAGGTTAAATTTTCCTGTTCAGATCTATCATTTACTGGACAGCTTTTTATCGGACAGAAAGTTTTTTGTTAAAATTCAAGAAACCTCCTCAGATGTTTGTGAATCAATGATTGGTGTTGCTCAGGGATCAGCGCTTGGGCCCTAGTTGTTCAACATTTTTATGCATGATTTTTCTCATATTACTGAATTTAGAAATGTGACGACTACGGATATAATTTGCGGATGATTCACTTGTTTATGCCACAGAGATTATCCTTTGAACGCGGTTAGGAAGTTCTAGCTTCCTAACTCTAATTAATAATTTTTACAAGAAATTGGGTATAAGAATTAATAGCCTTAAAACGGATTGCATCTTTTTTAGAAACGGTAGTTGTAAATGAAAAGTGGGGGTGGTGAGTGAAAGCCGCAACCTTGCAATTAGAATTGGTAAAGTTTGGTTCCTTTTAAGAATAATATTAGTTACCTTAGGGTTAAATTGCATATTATTGAAATTCAACAGTCATGCTAGGAATAATATTGAAAAGGTCACTTACATTATCACCACTCTTCTCAGGATTAATAGATTACAGAGAAAAAAGAAAACTTCTCCTTTACTAAAAACTCTTTAGACCTGTGTTGCTCTATGCTTTCCCTTGCTGGTTTACTGTATCACCAACGGTCCTTAAAGAAATGGAAAAATTTGAGAGAAGAGTTCTTCGAATGTGCATCAATATGAATTATGAAACTAGAAATAAAAAGTATTCTAATGAGTTTGTGTATAGAGAGGCTAAAATGGTTCCAATTATTGCTTATGCATCCTCCCTAATGAAAAATGTATTTCTAATATGGCGTTCTCTGAGAACGAGATAATAAAAGATGTCTTCTCTTATCTCTGATAGCCAGAAATGATATTTTTATGATTTTGTCTATTTTGAAGTATGAAGGTATAGAAAAATAGAAATTGTAAAAATTGCCAGCATTTTGTCCTTGGGTGCATTTCAATCTAATCAGAAATGAAGAAGTTATAGCGATTTTTCTATACCTTCATACTTCAAAATAGACAAAATCATAAAAATATCATTTCTGGCTATCGACGAAATCCACTCAAAAAATAAAAGAAAAGCAGCTGAGAAGCAGCAAAAAAATCCAAGCAGACAGCAAAAACAAAAAAAATCAGTGAAACCAGTCGACTGATTAGAATTCCTGCAAATGATGCATGCAAATTTCTTTCTTCCATTTCAGCTACCCACACACATGGATTTGGCTGTTATTTGTGGTTAAGAAAAAATTTTTTAATTGATTTGTGGCCGACTGCTTACGCGTTTTCCCTGTACGCAAAATGCCCGGGTTCGAGGCTAGGTGGCGGCGGCGCATTGATTACTTACTTATTACTTTTTTTTTTTTTAAATTTGCTGCTATTAAATGCAAGATTTTCTTTTTGACCTAAAAAAAATTTTATGTAGGTAATTACAAATATTAAAAAATATATATAAAAATCCTTTCATATTTTCATGCAAATACCTGAATCTTGCAAATATCTAATTGGCATATTGAAATAAATGCATGCAATATACCAGCAAGCAGGCAAAATATGTGTTAAAAAAAATTTTATTAATTCCAATTTTTTTTAAGAAATAAAATAAATTCCATTAAGTTGAGATAATTAAAATCTTTGAAAAAATAACATCTCGTATTTTCATACTTTAACTTGAAATGAGTATGAAATGAAATGAAATAAATCTATGCAAGCAAAAGCAGCAAAAAAATGTAACATTGTACATACTGAACAAATTCAATTCTGAAATTTATTGGAAAGTTTCATAAATTGAATTATATAAAAAATTTCCTATTTGACCTAAAAATATTAAGAACAAAGAAATTCGGAAAAAAAGCATTTATTTTCATGCATATCCTGAAAATAATATCTAATATCTGAAATATCTAATTGTGTTATTGAAATAAATCCATGCAAGCCCGTCCAGCCAAAAATGTAAACATTGTGAAAATTTATTTCAATAACACAAAAACCAGTCAAACCAGTATAGAATATAATAATGCAAAATGTAAACATTGTGCAGAATTTATTATAAAAACCAGTCAAACCAGTTTCAGCCAGTGTATAGAATCTGACAACAACAACGGCGACTGCACAAATACCGGCAGAAATGTTTTCGAATATCACATTTCGAAAACACTTTCCCAAGAGTCTTATTTGTATGCTGAATTTTGAGCGAGTAAAATTGAGTGAGCGAATTGGGTTCTCTTCCTTTAAGGGGGTCTTCTCATTGAGCAACTTTTTTTTCAACTTTTTTTTTGCATTTATTTATAGCTTGGGTAGTTGTGAATATGCCCCTAAAAGGATTTTTAGAAATTCGAAATACTTTAGAAGATACAGCCTTTTTTGTGAAGCAAGGTCTGATGGACAAGAAGGTGATGGAGGTAATAAAACCAGCTTACGAAGCGCTGTCGGTAGATAATTTGCTTGAAAGATGCCTTGGATCTGAAACTCAGAATTCCAATGAGTCCTACAATTCTGTTCTTTGGTCACTTTCGCCCAAACACATCAACTCAAGCGCACGCACCATTGAAGTGGCCAATTTCATTGCAACGTGCCTCTTCAACGACGGTTTTATACCCATACTTAAAATTATGGGTTTGATGGGTATTGCGATTGGCAAAAACGCATACGAATACGCACTATCTCGCAATGAAGACAGATTGAACCGATCAGAGACTCGAGCTGCGGCATCATCAAAAGCTGGCAGAACGGCTCGCAGAGCAGAGAGGGCAGCAGAAAGCAGTTTCTACGAAAAAGAGGAAGGTGGCCTGTATGGAGCTGGCATCGCCGACTAATATTTGTAAGTAAAAATTGTCAGCTCTTTAAAACTGCATTTAAACATTCATGATTTTTTTTTTTTCCCCCAAAAAAATTACTTCAAACTTTAAACGCGTTTATCTCGAACCCACGTTTTTCGAACTGGCGGCCATGATATCTCCAGTTCAACTGAACCGATTTTCATGAAACAAAATGGAATCGACGCAGAATTGTCACCATTCTCGGGTGAACCTCGACCATAATTTAAAAAAAGTTTTTACTATTTTTTTTTTACACTAAACTACAAAAAAAAAACCCGAAATTGAAATTTTTTTTTTGAATGGCCGCCATTTTGTCAAAAAAAAATCACAAAATTAAGCTTGAGGTTCACCCGAGAATTACATCTATACTGATTATAACCCCGTTTTTTTTTCATTTCAGACGCTCCGGAGACCCGGAATCGTGGCCGCCGTGACTACACCTTTTTTTTCACCACCAACTTTGAAGTCTCATTACTTTTTGAAGAGCCCACGTATCGAGGCAAAAAAATTTTTTTATTTACTTTGAACCTTTTGTAATACAATAAATAAAAAAAGTTTTCAATTATTCTTTGCGTTTTCAAATAAGAATTTTTTTAAAAAGGGTCCAAAAAACGGGTTTTGAATGAGAAGACCGCCTTAATACATATACTCTTTGACTTTAGTCTTTACAAATAAATAACATTTTTGAGTGTAATTGACATATGTTGTGGTTGAGTGAAAATATCATAAGCAAATATCAAATGATCTAAAGTGTAAATATAACAACATAGTGTGTGTGAGTGAATACAATATAAGTGATTTACATAAACATGTGTTGCAATGAATTGAGTGTAATAGAGCAAAGAAAGAAATGCAAATGTTAACATCATATGTTCTAATGTGTAACAAAAGAAAATGCAAGTAAATGATATGAACACGTGATAATATTGAGTGTAAATGTAACATGAAAAATTAATTACAGCATAAAAAACTGAATCAAGTGCAAGTGAACAATTATATGTTGTTTTATATGTGTACTCTATATGAGAGTACCCTACACCCCAACCTTAAGTTAAAAATTATTTGTTTTTGTAAAAATAATAATTGTTTTTGTTTTGTTATGAGTTTATACAATTAAAATTCTTACTTTTAGTTTCTATATATATTATATTTAGGGTGTGTGCGAATTGAACTGAATTGTTACCTAAACTAAATTGTGTCGATAAAGCCGTGTTTCCTAAATTAATTTAGGAAAATTCCAAGCTACCTAAATGCTTGCTAAATTAATGACATTTCTTAAGAGAAGAGAATAACGACATTTCTTTACCTTTAACCTATTTGTAATTAGCCTTAATTAGCATTAATAAACCTTAACGTTCCATTTTTTTATTATATTATTGGGGAATTCTTTAATTTTTACATTTAAATCTTAAATTGAATTTAATCCTTTTTCCTTTCTATTCATTCTTTTAACTAAAACTGTATCACCGATATTTAAATTGAGTCGATTAAAAACGTGATTACTTTGTATTCTTCTGTGTTTATCAATATTTATTAATTCGCCAGCTTTTTGAAACTAGTACTTTAGTCTATGTTTTAATTCTTGAATATAATTATCTATATTATAGAACTTTGATATTGAAGAATTATCATTTGGTAAATTGTCTAATTTGCCGAAAACTAAACTATTTCAATTTAATTCATAAGGTGTTGTATTATATGCAAAAGTGAAGTCTGGGATCCATTGGTCCCATTTGTCGTCCCTGCAAAAATTTAATAAATATTCGTTTAATACTGTATGGTTTCTTTCGATAGAGCATAAAGTTTCATGATGATATGGAGTACTAAATATTTGTTAAACATTCAAAATGCTGCTTATTTCCGACATTAACTCATTGGTAAACTCTTTACCTCTATCTGATTTTAAAATTTTGAAATGACCATATTTTAGAATTAAATTCTCTACTAATGTTTTAGCAACTGTCTTTGCGTCTTCAGGGTCCATTGGACATACTATTACATATTTTGTTAAATCGATTTGTATGGAGGTAAAGAAGTTGATGTTGCCTGGGCAGTTTTCGGATTGGGCATGAAAAGTTATTAAAAAAACAAAACAAAAAAAAAGGGACGAATTCAGCCTTTAATTGGCTGAATTTTTTTCCTTAGGAATTTTCTACGATAAATTTTTGTACATATAAAAACGTATAAATGTGAGACCAGTTTTAGGTTGAATTGGGTACGAGGATTTCATTATTGGCATCAGTTTTGCTCTACCTGTGCAAGTTAATGTCACATCTTATAAGCAGACTCAATGCGAAATATAAACATATTTTTAACTAAATATTGTCATAAGAATGAATCGAATTACGATAATGAGTCACTTATATTCATATTACTTTTAAATAACAGTTGTTTTGTTAAGATATCAAATTAATGTATATTCAAAGTAAAATTAATCGAATGATATTCTCACGCTTAAAGCGAGAGGTGTCAGAATCCAAGCACATTAAAAATAAGTATTATTATAAACAAAAATTATGACATAAACATAAGTAATTTAAAGAATAACAGTTGAGTGTTCAAGTTTAATCTAGTGTTTGAGTTCAGTGGTTCAGTGCAGTTTTAAGTTGGAAGAACAATTTGTGAATATAATCAAGTGTATTATAAACTTAAGTTTTAGATTGTTTAAGTTAAAATGAAAAAATAAAGTTTTTTTTAAATACTTTACAATCATAAAACTTTAATGTGCGATCCTGCCAGGAGGATAAAAAATTACTTTCCGAAAACTTTTACTACAAAGCTCAGTATCACTCCTGAAAAGAAAGTAAAAAGTGAACAAGAAGAAGTCGCAACTCTGCATTGAAATCCTGTGAAATTCTGCAACCAAAAGAGTATTCGATTAAAGAAGAAAACGTTGCAAACAAAAGTAAAGAGCAGGAAAAACAGTTAACCTCAAAGGCAAAAGCACCAAATAAACAACAAGTGGTATATCGGACTGACTCGATATTAATAGTACTGGAGATAAAAGCCCAAAAAGGAAGCAGCTACTAAACACCACTCAAAAAATAAGTATCCAGGAATTGGAGAACGAAATAATTTCAATCGGAAGTCATCGAGAAAAATCAGGAAATAAAAATAAGTTTTGTTAATTACTGCTATTTTGAGATATAATAACTATATAATTATTGTGAAAGAGTTAAAAAGTGAAATATCCGGTAAAAATAAATAAAACATAGTGGGAAAGGGATAAACGAATTAAGTGAATTATTTAGTAAAATAAATTTGATAAAAGAACAAAAAATGGCAAATATTACAGCAGATTTAGTATAACAATCAATCGCGGCAAATAACCAATCATTTCAAAATCAAATTCTTGCACTACAAAATAAAATATCTTCATTAACTTGTACCAATAATGTTGAGGATTACAAAACAAAAAAAAAAAATCCACGAGAATTTACAGCAATTATTGCTGGCAACAGATTTCCTTCATTTCATATAGTTTTTTTTCAGAGAGCAGAACTCAAAACTTTTCACGATAGAAATGCGTGAAGTCTCTCACACGTATCTCTTTTCAACTCTCTTTTTCAAAGTATATGCTGAGTTTCCTTCTGTTGTTTTTTTTTTTTTGTTTTTTATGCTTAATTTTTTTTTTTGGTATAACTGAATGAAATGAAAATTAAATAAATTAAATTAACTCTCGTTGAATTGTTGCGATTTGTGGTGTTGAAATAACATTTACAAGTAGGACATTTTCAATAAAAACACATTTAAATTGAAGTAAGAGCATTTAAATATATAATTTTATTATTAAGTTCAGTTCAATTTTAGTTTGTTATATATAATAATAATAAATTTAAATAAAGAATAATAAATTTATGTTTTGTTTTATTATAATTTTAAAAACATACTTGCAAGATTATTTATTAAGCCTCTTATTTCGGCCATATTGTTAAGAGTTTTTTTCACCTCTTACAGAATTTGCATTATATTTAAATTTTTTATATATATTTATTATTTATATATAAATTATGAATAAATTTATATAAATTTAAAAAAAATCTGACGCAAAATTCCATGGTCCGGCACAAGGTTTTTGGAAACATGATATTAAAGTTATAATAATATGCAATTATTAAGGCACTTGAATCCAGAATATTGAAATTATTTTTACTAATTACTGACGTTTGCTCAATAAAGCTGTATATAAAATTCATATTCACATCGGTGTCATCGTTATCTGTAACGGAAATGAAAGTTTGTTTCGCTTAAAAAAATGTTTTAATTTGTACCTATAAAATTAACCTTAAATGACCTACCAGTGCGAATTCGACCAGCCAAAAATGTAAACTGTTGGCATTTTGCTTCTATTGAAACCTATTAATTTTTTATATATGACTAATGTTTTATATATGACTAAACAGACAATTCACCCTAGACCCGTGAATTGGGTCAAATCGACCCAACACAAATTTCACAGTGAATTACACACATTTCAAAATAATAAATTTGTAAGCTTCCCTGTAGGAAAATCAACTAATTTAAAAGTAGTTGATAAAGTAGTTTTTTGTCAACCACAACTAGTTGAAATTCTGACTTTTTTCCATAAAACGAACTAACATATTTTGTATGGTGATGTCCGCTAAATAAGTCAATTGACTTTCGTCTGCATATATTTTCAACTACTTGTTAAACTAGTTATATTTAAATTATTTCTTTAATTACTTTAAAATAACCAATTGAAAACTATTACTGATGGCCTCAAGTTAATAATATTTGATGAAATAACATGGTTAAATATATATAAACTTGTAATCTAATAAAAATTTGCAATTAAAACATGTCAAAATCAGAGTAGTTGCCGCCTTAATATAATTCAAAGTAGTTTATCAATCAATTGTTTTTAAGTAGTATTTCAATTACTTCATGTATAATGCAATAAAAACTGTTTAGAATTGAAGTGGATGCCGCCTTAATATAATTCAAAGTAGTTCATATACTGGTTTATTTTAAACTAGTTGTTCAATTAGTTGTTTTTAAAAACAAGCTAGTTTGTTCCTATAGGGTTTGTAATGAGACTTGAGATATTACATATATGGATTGCATGTGGGATATATTCAGGTAAAACACACATGTCCTTTATACGTGAATCCGGGACAGATCGACCCAACTCTTTTCTTCTTAGTTTAGTCTCTTTGCTCCTAGTTTTCACCGAGTATATCACTTCTCTATAATGTAGAGACACATTTTAGTGTTGGTATTTATTCATTCACACATATTGACAAGTTCCATCATGTTCAATGATGTTTTGGGCGCAGTTCATGTTCATGTTGAACAGTTGTCAGTTTTGTTATTAGTCGGATTTTGATTGTTATTAGTCAAAACAATGTCGCGCTATAATCTTCGTCGATAAATTTCGATAAAAAAAAAAATGGGTTTGTGCGAATTTTACCACCAACTACCATTGAAGTGATTGTGATCGAAACAAAGAGAGTATATGAAGCAAACAGAAATAGCCCACTAAAATGAGATATTGAAAGGACACAAATGCCGGCGAAATTTATGCATACATCGCAATTTTGTTACACGCTGGTGCCGAAAAGGCAAATGATGTCTTTGTAAAGAGCTATTCCATAAGTCCAACAGACCATTTTACCGAGCCGTGCTGAGCTTGTTTCGGTTCGAGCAACTTACACGTTTCTTGCGATTTGACGTCACACGAACGCGAATGGACCGATTATGTTTCTTGCAATTTCATTGGTAAATATGGAATCAAAATTTTTTGGCTCGTTGATGCCAAAAATAACTATCCGCTCCGGGCTGAAGCTTATACCGGTACAGAACCGAATGAAAATCGTTTAAAAGAGTTCGCTCATGATTTGGTGATGCGTCTCTCTAAGGATTACACGTTTATGAATGCAAACATAACAATGGACAACTTTTTTACTAGCTATAAATTGGCAAATGATTTAATTAAAAAGGAAACATCTAAAGTCAACACGATCAGACTGAATAAACGCGAGCTGACGAAAGAATTTTCATCAATCCAAGAAGCACGAAAGAGAGGAGGAAATCGTTCGGGTTTCTGTTTCTCAAAGTCATGTGATCTTGCTAGCTATACAACAAAAAAAAAAAACAAAAACGTATGTTTGTTATCAACTGCTCATGCAACCGAACAACTAAATCCAGACACCGGAAATCCATTGCTTTCTACAATGCTTATAAGGGTGGTGTCGACACTTTCGATAAAATGCTTAGATGCTTCACCTGCAAAAGAAAAACAAATTGATGGCAAATGGTTATTTCTTATAACATGATCGATGTTGCAGCACTTGCAGCCTATCGCATCTATGAATTGAGCCACCCTGCATGGAATGTGAGTAAGCAGGAGAAGCGAAAGTTATTTTTGAAAGAGTTGTCTATGGAATTAGCGGCAAATTATTTCCAAAAAGACACTGCAATGCTCCCATAAAGTTGGCCATGGATTTGATAGGATATAAGCCGAAAAATTGTACCTTAAAACTTTTGATGACTGAAATTCAGGTAAACAGTAAACGATGTAGATGCGACCACTGTAAGGGTACTCAATCTAAAGACAACAAAACAACTGGCACGTGTGATCATTGCTTGAAGCCAACATGTCCATTGCATTATACATGTTCATGGGAATCATGTTATTTGAAAAATTGCAAAGGCCCTGATACAGTCGATGGAAGTACTGAAGAAGAAGAGGACGATGATAATGAAATGGAACCAGGACCATCAACATCGAACGCATCGAAAAGCCAGAAACGTTTGAGGCCCATTATAAATCTTTAAATTTGATTTTTTTTAAAACTTTTTTCATTAAACCATATGTAACCAGCACATGAATATCAAAACAAATAAAAAAAACTTTACCATAAAATAAAAAAACACAAATAAAATCGTTATTTCACGAAATAAAATATGTCTGTTCATAGAATTTGATGAAAAATAGGCGATTTACATATAAATTTCCATAAGGGTCGATCTGACCCAGATTTTGCCCATTCATTTTGCTTAATTTTTTGCTCAATAACTGGATTACAAATCCACAAATATGTTTTTTTTTTCTTTATAAGCTTTATTTTGCATGAAAATAAAAATTGCGATTCATATTACAGCTATTCTTACACAGAAAATATGACATTTTTATATGTTATCTATGTTATATATCTATCTATCTACAAACCAAAATGTAGAACATTTTCAATTATTGTCAATATCCATCCTCGTTGAAGTAGACGTTTGTGGTTCTGATGATCTTCTTCGTAGGTTGTTCATATTCATGTTCTGAGCCTGAATCATCATCCGAGATGGACATAATATTCAAGGGCATGTTTTGTTCAGTATGTTCACCAAAATCTTCAGTGCTTTCATCTTCAAACTGCATAATTTTAGAACTCCACCAACAAACCTCCGCAAGCAATGCATCTAATTTTTTGCCTTTGAATCGCTTTTCCATTGGCATGGTCACCTGGTGAAACCTCTCTCCTTGTTCGTCTGATTCCTAAGGTAATTGTGCCAAAAAGGTATCAAGGTGGAAATGCATGAAATGTAATTTGAACGTCATGGATGCATTGATTTTTTTCAAAATAATACAGCAACTTGTCCACTCGTGTTTGTATGTCATCTCGCTGTACACGGTTCTTTCCTAATACGCCTTCGTTGACTTGTTTCAATGCGTCCCATGCACATAAGTGGTTATAATGGTTCGAAAGCACATTTGTGAAAGATTCGCTTCTCATTAATTTTCGTACATCCGGTCCATTGAGAATACCTGTTTTAAATATAAAAAAAAGCGAAAAAATTATTGGTAATGGGAATATATCGAAGTGAACAATTTTAAATATGACAACATTTATATACAGACAACGATACGTACCGTTTCTAATTTTAGCTTCACTGAGTTTTGGAAAGATGGATTAAAATAGTCATAGGCGTCCTCAATATCTTTGACTACCACTTCAACGAATTTTCCAGATAATCCTAATTTCATGTGGAGCGATGACAACAAAATATAATATACAAAATTTAATATAATACCTTGTATTATGTTGACAACCTTCAGATAACAACAAATCTTCCATTTGTGTGCATTGTATTTGATTTTCTTCAAAATTTCGCCTTCACGTATTTGTTTCATATGTTTCCTTCATTGTTGTGGTGAATCCCAATGGATTGGACGGTTTTTGGTTTGTTTTGTGCAACAGCACAGCCTTCAAACTTGAAACTGGGCCATCGATGAATAAACGCCAGTCGCCAGCGATATAATCCATTCCCAATTTTTTCACTAAACCTGGGATATCATGGCAGTAAGTGAACGTATTTGCTTCGTCAACGGAATATGATGTTGCGCTGACATTTTGCTCTATGAGTTTTTTGCGCTTCAAAAATGATGTCAAAAATTCTGAATTTTTTTGTGATAGTCCCATCTTAGCCACAACGTAATCCATTCCCATTTGTGTTAGCGGTTGTGGTGCATTATTTTCAATATCGGGTGTCCAATTGGCATCATTCAAATTGGTCGGATTGGTGAAAACAGTTTCGGCTTGCAGGGACACAGTATCCAGACTCGGAGGCTTAGGTGTATACGTATCGGTATCAGCAGCGCGTTTATCTGGAGTGTTGCAGTAAAAGCAGCAATGTATACTTTTGTTTTCTGTTTAATCCATGACGATAATTATGCATGCGTTAGGTCTTCCACCCAAATTACTGGCTTCATAAAAGACAACTTTGCATCTTTTCCATGTATCCACTTTATAAAGGTATTATAACAACTTTTGCACACTGTGTTCGGCGTAAAATTTGCACCACTTAAATCTGCTTCATCAAAATAATGACAATACTCTGTTTTGAATTCCTCAGTAAACAATTTTTCTCGATTCTGTTTGTATATTTTTGGGACGATATGACCACAAACGTAACAAAAATAATCCAATTTTGGGTACTTGTTATTTTCCATATTGAATATATTATATGATTTGTTCTTATTCACTTTTAAAAACCGAAGAAAAAATCACTTGTACTTTTCGCGTTCGTCGACATTTGTTGAATGACAAAAATATAAACCTATAAATACTACGTACTTTTCAATATTTTACTGACAGGTACTTATGAATGGACGCATTCAGGTATCCAACGAAAAAACACAAATCATTAAAAAAGTGCACGTCCCTTTTTTCCCTTTAATTGACTAAAAGGAGTACCTACCATAAAAAACAAGATCAGGAATTCAGCGTCCACGAACATTTATAAACGTTTATTAGTTTGCTAGCGCAATCATAAAAATGAAATAACCTTTTGTTTATTACTTATTTCTTTTTTAATTCTGAGAATCATAAAAAAGTCATCAACGTTTTCTTCAAAGAATTTTGTACATACCTCGAGCAAATTTTTGTAATTCATACCTTTACTTAATTGTGAATAAAATCGAAACGCGGACATCGATTTTCATGACCTATGTTTCATTTTGTTTATAGGTTATGTGACTTTACGTGAAAGTAATAGGACTTGACATTTTTTTTCTATGTCAAACAAAAGAACCTAAAACGTAACAAATTCCCCTATACGATACTTACTAGCTTGAAATCGATATTAAATTATTATGGCATGTAACTTGACAAAACGAATGATGCAGAACTTCTTCTTTTTGCTGCGACTTTTACGTGCAGTTCTCAGAATTGAGTCCCAAATCAATGAGCTGAAAAATGTTGTACTGTGTAATTAATTGCAATCCAAAACCAATTGTGCAAATGGTCTCAAGTATGTTAAAAAAAACTGGAGTCAATTAGGGTTAACAAAAATATAATATTTAAATAACCAGGGCCCGGATTTTGTTGACATATTTTTTTTTCTTCTACAACATAGGCATTTTCTTATGATTGAAAAATACCGCTTCAAAAATACCGGTAACTGACCGCAGCCTAAAATTATTAGGGCATTTTTGCAGCGACTTTAAGTAATAATTATTTTTAGATTTTTAACCAAAAAAGCATTATGAAAAAATTGTAGCACCGCATTTTTTATAGCACCATTCATGAGCGTAGGGCAGGAGAGTGCAGTTGCCTCCCTCTGAACAGTAGAAAAATACAAATTTTAGTACTAAATTAAGATTTTCAAAACATTTTTTCTTATAATAAACAAGTATAGAATTTATTAATATTTATTAAAGCTTAGTCTCAACAAACTTACGGCGGACAGATTTTTTTTATTTATCAGTCATGTGAGAAATAATTTTTCCTGATCCCCTGCCCCCCATTAACAAAATCCTGGCTACGACCTTTTAATTTTTTGATGAAAAAAAAACCACTGCACTTCGTAAGTCTTATTAAACTTTTTCAAGCAATTTTTGTGCAGGCAATTAAAAATTGCATTCTTTTTATCTTTGTGGAAATGTAAATGCCTATGGTATATTTTTATTTCTTCAACTTCGTACGCACATAAGCTACATTTAAACATTTAAGTTCTTTTTTTAAATATTAACACTATCTATCCCTAGTTCTTAAATTATTTTATGTAAGTATTTTATAAATATTTATTATATTAATATATTACGCGTTCAGTTATTCTTCCATCAGATGCTCACATCAAACTGATGAAAATTATGTATCTGTTAAAAAATACGCTCAATATCATCACTGAGAGAGCATAACACCCGCTCCAATCGCATAAAATATCGCTGCTGAAGCGTTTTTGGGACTCTCTGAGCGACAACACCCTGGAATAGCGTGAAAAATAGAGAAAATATACCTATTTTGAAAAAAAACGCTGAATTTTTGACAGAATTAAAAAAAAAACACTGCATAGCGTTTTATTTTTTCAAAAGCGCCAATAAATGCCGTGAACTTTATTGAAGCGAACTTTCAATCAGTTTTTAGAGTGTAGAGTCTAATAATTTAAGAGCAAATTTCGCTCAACAATTTAATAAGTCCAGAACCTTCGTGCAACAGCACAACAATTTAAGATTTCCAAATAACAATAAAATAGTTAGGATGAACAATATAAATTGGTCACCATGGCATGCAAGGAACCTAATTGAAAGCCAAAGAAATACAAACAATATGTTTAAGCCACTACCAAGAAACGAAACTCAACCTAAACCAACGCCAAAGGAGATAGATGAATTCATACAAATTCAAAACAAACCGAGATACAATTATAATTTTAATAATAATCATAATAGTAATTTTAATAATAATTATATGCAAAATTATAACAGAAATCCTAATTTCATACAAAAAAATCAATTTAGAAATTTATCAATAAACTATCAACACAACTCGCAAGGACAAAAACGATCATTAGGAAGCACAACCCAAATCACAACGTCACGCCCCGCACCCCAGCGCCATCTAGTGGGGGCTTTTTGCTAAAATGTGCAAAGGTGTATGTCTTTGCTAACAGCTATCTGGTGTATGTCTTTGCTAAAATCTATTAAAAATAGGCAAGTTTGGTGTATGTCTTTGCTAAAATGTATTAAAAATCGGCAAGATTGGTGCATGTCTTTGCTAAAAGCTATTACGAATTGGCATGTTTGGTGTATGTCTTTGCTAAAATCTATTAAAAATCGGCAAGTTTGGTGTATGTCTTTGCTTTAAGCTTTTAAATTGGCAAGGTTGGTGTATGTCTTTGCTTTAAGCTTTTAAAATTGACACGTTTGGTGTATGTCTTTGCTTTAAGCTTTTAAATTGGCAAGTTTGGTGTATGTCTTTGCTGTAAGCTTTTAAAATTGGCAAGTTTGGTGTATATATTTGCTTTAAACTTTTAAATTAACAAGTTTGGGGTATGTCTTTGCTTTAAGCGTTGGTCATCATTTTATACACTACATTATCGGTAGTGGTAGTCAAGCGAGTTCTTATCAGTGCTTGCATGTTTTGTTTTTTCTTAACCCTCAAATACCTAATAGCAATGACTCAAATCCTGCTGGTTGACTTTAGCTGAAATGATATGACTTGCTATATGAAAATATATATATTAATATGGGTTGCAGCAATTTAGGTACGGCGAAGGTTGAAGGGTTAAAGAATTGTTTATAAATTTATCATAATGGAACTAAGTATTAGGTTTGTGTATTAGATTTGCATAAGTAGTTTAAGAATTGGATAACAACCATTTGAAACATAGGCGTCTATAAGTGGGATACATCTGAGGTACAAGTCTCAATCCCCCGGTCAAGTCGTCCAGCAAAATCTCCGCCTCTGGCTTAAATTTTATATAAATTCAAGAGTCTGTAAAGCTTCGAGATGCAGACACTACGAGAACATTTTAGAAGCCGACTTATGTCATTGTATGCCGAAGCGAATGGCGTGAGAGAGAAAGGGAGAGAGAGAATTTGATAGTAAGACAGAGAAAGGGAGATAGCAAATAGCGCGATCCTATACAAATAATACTTCAGAATCAACCTAAGCCAATACCATAGGTATAGGGGGGGGGCACTCTTTACCTATATAGGTATATAGGCTACTCTATAGGTATAGACTTAAAAATTTATTTAAATTTTTCTTTATTACTATTATTATTATTATTTATATATATATATAAACAAATTGTATAATTTTATTAACGGAAAAAAGTGATCTTACATTTAATTAATTTTTTCTGATTTCGCTGGTTAGAGGTTAGAGGAAAATTTTTCTTTCGACTGCCTAATGAGCCGAACTGATGTATTTCTAGCAATTCTAAATTTTTCCCAATTATAAGCAGTAGGACACCTTTTCCACAAGTTGTGTAGCTTGTTACGTTTTTAATAGCTTTTTGTACATTAGCAGTAAACCATGGGCATGCCGTATTTTTTACCATAACCGAGCGTTTAGGAACATGTTTTCAAAAAGACTATTCACAATATTGGTAAAAACATTCAATTTATTATCAACTGATTCAACATACCATACATCATTCCAGGAAGTTAGCAATAAGTCATTATAGAGAGCCCAGTAATTAATCGACTTAAAGTCCCGATAGGTGAAGATATCAGTGTTGCCACTTCGTGACAAATTAACATTCATACAGCAAAACAAAAGATCGTGATCGGACAAAAAATACAGTTGATCATATAACATGACAGATGCAAGGTCTGACACAATAAAATAGTCTAGAAGACTGGGGCTAGCATTACTGGCAAATCGTGTTGGGACAGTTTCATTGACTATTGACAATCCTGTAGTACAAACATTTTCATAAAACGATTTTGATCTGTTATCTCGACATAAAAGATTTACATTGACATCACCACATATAACAAAAAAGTCAAAATCAATTATATTATTATTCAACTCTGAGAAGAATATATCGAGGCTATTGCACTTGTTAGGATTATACACACAAGACAGGAACACTTTGGCATGGTTGTCGAATATACACACATTCAAATACTCAACATTACTATTGCAATTGGATTTAGATACAATTTTAACATTTAAATTGCTGCGACAAAAGATAGCAACTCCACCACCTCTCCTTCCATCTCTATCATTTCTCAAGAGCTTAAAGTTATCAAAATTATAAACATAATCAGCAACCTCATTACAGAACCAAGTTTCAGAAACGCAGATGACATCCACAGCAGAATCTTCAACAATATATTTCAGATAGTCCAGCTTGTTACCGTTTAAACTCCTAGCATTGAAGTGCAAAACTATAAGACCACAATGCTGTGCACAGAGAACATAAATTAGAGTTTTATGATTTCCGTCAACGCCATTAGAAAAACTATTATTCAACATCATCAATGGAGAAACAATGGTGGAAAATAACGCTTAGACTGAATAAATAAGTCGCAACATGACATCGCAAGATAATATACGAGAAGAAACCAATGATTACAAATAGTTATATCAGTATCACAAGAAAAAGAATTAGAAGAAAGATAGACTTGTAGAATAGACAAAAGAAAATAGATATTGTAAGAGGATCTAAAAAGTGTGATAGTATTTTTTAGGCACTGAATGCCTGAGCAAGGGAGCAAAGCTACTTTGAGTGTATTAAACCTAGAACTAAATGATTATTTAAACATAATTATAACATCTAAACAATTAAAAAATTGACAATCAATATAGAATAAGCAGAAACAATTTGACAACAAAACTTTAGCTTTTAAATAACACATTTTAACTTCTCATACCAGCGACGCAATCAACGCTATCTCTGCTATCAACCCAACACGCATCACTATTTCGATCTGCTCTCACATAGACCTTTCCTCGAAGATAAAAAACCGCAGGCAACTTGTTCTCTTTCTTCTTCTCTATGCGGAAGATCATTACCAGTCGATTCGCCTTTGAGAGACTTTCATGTATGAAGAAATGATCATCACGTCCACAATCAATATCACTCAGCATAAGCGGGCTCTTTTTGGACTTACGAAACGCTGCCACGGCCTTAAAGAGTTGGTTTCGATCAAGAGCTGACGTCAATTTAACAACAACAGCAGGCTTGTTTTTGTTTTTTCATTTGCCTTCAGTCTGAAGATGTCCCGTAGCTTAGGAGCATTACTTCTAACAAATGAGCAAATTTTTTCAAAAACATTAAGCAGATTTTCACTTTTTGCAAGAGGGATTCCATGAATTATGATGTCAGAAGCAACAGCATCAGTCTCATATTTTTCAACCTGCTTTTTAAGTACATCAATTTCTTTGCTTACTTGAGATGATCCTACATAGTTGTTATTGTAAGATTCAGATTGTTGCTTCAGTTGTTCTATCTCATTCTTCATGTTGTTTATATCACCACACAACGCCTTAACAGCCGACACCCGCTCAGCAACACCTCGCAAAGTCTCTCTCAAGTTTGAGAACTCAGCTGATAATTCACCAAACCTTTCCATTACTCTGCCCTCACTTCTTCGAAGTTCTTCAGTCAGTTTTTTGACGATGTTCGCTTCAATACACGATGGCTTGGCGTTTAGTGTTGCGTCCGAATAAGTTACAGTTGAAGGTGATGACTGTATGTACTTTGTGAAGACCGTGCGGAGTTGTTGGTGCAGATTGCTTGTTTACGTTTTTATTCATTGCACTTCGCAGATTTTTTTGTTGTTGCAGGCTCGACATTGTAAAATAGTCTATAGTACACAATTTAATAAGCGCGATAAAACTGAATTTTTTATTTATTAGTTTATATTAAAAAATCCAACACGGAAACTCGAAATAATGCTTCAGATGGAAACAGCGCTTTTAAATTTATTAGCGAGATTGACAGTGTATTTACAGGGTTATAACGTTAAAAATTGCAGACGCCAGTGAAAATACGTCTATTCAGCATACATAACACTCGTTATATGTCATCTGCCCACCATCTGCCCAAAAACTGAGAGCAAAGACGACATTTGCTTTTTAGTTCTTCTCTCCCTTTTAATCATCACACGTTCCAATCTGTAGAGTCAATTTCCGCGACCCATCCCTTGTCGTGAAGTTGTTGACTACGTCGGAGATTCAGTGGAAGATTGGGAAGACGCAATTGACCGAAATTCGGAAAATTGAGAGGTAGAAGGCATTGGTGGTAAATCCGGTGAAGGCATTGATGATGGAACCGTAAATAGTGAAGAAGCAGGTACGAACAAGCAGGTGGTGAAGAATCAGGCAGTTACGACGATGCAGTCCGTGGTGATGATGGTGTACCGTTCAAGAGTTGAGATGGGGTGGCGCATTCCTCTCGACGCATACTAAATGGCCCCTCTATTTCACCTTTCAGTCCTTTCAGGCAGCATACTTTTGAATCACCTGAAAAAATAGCCAATGTTTTGCCTCCTCCGTTGTAGATTCCTCACCAACACCTTCTCCTGACCGGTACTTCGTCAGGTCTTTATACTTCTTTAACAGCTTATTCCACTGGCATTTGCAATTTGCAGCATCTTTGGAGGGATGTTTTAAAATTTCCCTCAAGGACTCCGCTACCATTCTGTAAAGGAAGAAACTAACAAAAAAACCTTAACATACATTTACACTCAATCTTACCTGCAACCCTCGTTGCTGTTGGCATTTTCGCCTGTAAACGCCCCATCCAGTGCAACTCTCTTTTCTATAAGGATGAAGCGGTCTGAATTGCTAAACTGAAAATATATATGTACAGTAGAGTGATCCCAATTTTTCTACATATACATATATATGCATATACATATACATATACATATACATATACATATACATATACATATACATATACAGGGTGTCAAGGGGGTGGACACTGTGAGGTGAAAGAGTATGTTTGCTTCAACCTGGCGGAGCCAGCTCGATATTCACAGTTAAATTCCAAGTCTACTCTCATGCTAACACATAAATATTTATGTGCTAGCACGCTTGTCTGATGGCAAGTGCCTCCCCGTGGTGGCACCTGGGCGCTGTGCTACCAACCGGCAGCATGGTGGCGGATGAGAGGGGCGAAACCCAAAAAAAAAAAAAAAACCCAGAAGCGTTTGACCCATAGTGGGCGGCTCACTGGTCTGCGTCTGTACCGTAGCGGTCGGCAGTATTCACACCTGTCTGTAGGTATAAACGGATAAGGGAAGGTCACCCCGAAAATAAACCATTTACCAGGAATGTCGTCTAACAACGCAACTACTCCAGGTGGAAACCACAGTAGTGGAAATCCACCCGTGGGCAATCCCACGGTCGAGGCAAGGATTCTGGAGGCCTCAAACAACATTTCTGCCCCAAAAACTGCTGCAGCGGTGGCGCACTCGGCCGCTGCACCAGTCAAAGCTACGAGCAGCAACACTACAACCGAGAACCCTTTTAAAATGAGCTCAAAGGTGATCGCCAACTAAAGGCACACCCGAAGGATCAAAGCTGCAGCATAGAGAGTCTGTCATCAAGGCAACCTCTGAAGCAGCAGCAAGCGTCAGTGTAGATGACCCTGTCATCAAAAAGCTGGTCAAAGTGAAGACACTGATACAAGGTCTGGCAGAGTTCGTCAAAACCAAATCGAACGTCCACAATGAGATCCAGAAGCTTATATGACTGGCAAATTTGGCCTGCGAAGACCTCTCAATTGAGCTGTTAGCCGATAACGCGAACAAGAAAAAGGTCAACGCGAGTGCTTCACAAGTCCATAAGGACTCTCAGACGGACCCAATTTTTGCGCATGACTCCAGGGCTACTCCGAAAAGAGCAAGCGAACGCAGCAGCGAACGCAGCAGACTCGACTGCAGCAGCTTGCTGTCCAAGAGACTGCTCTAAAGCCATCCTATAGCGAAGTGGCTAATTCATCTCCTCTGCCAAAAACTCCGGCAAAGCGAATGGTTGAGCCTTGGACAAAGGTCTCTAGAAAGCCCAAAAAACGCAAAAAACCGCCTCAGAAGCTGGCTAGACCTGATGCAATCGTCGTAGCAAAAGCAGGTGAGCTTTCATATAGCGATATCATCATGCGGATGAAACAGGAAAAATCGCTTGAAAAGTTCGGCGAAAACGTTTCGAGAGTAAGGCGCACTGAAAAAGGTGAAGTACTTATCCAGCTTAAGCGCCCAACCACCCAGTCAACCCAGGAGCTGAAGAAAGAATTTGATATGGTTTTCAATGGCCAAGCCAAAACGAGGACTCTCACGGAAGAAACACAGGTCGAGATCAAGGATTTTGACGAGGTTACAACACCGGAAGATGTCTGCAGCGCAGTCCAAAAGCAGCTCGGCGACTAAAAGGTGGCAAGAGTGAAATCACTCCGTAAAGCCTATGCAGGCTCGCAAACAGCGGTCATAAGCCTTCCAGCACTGCAGGCGAGGAAGCTGATAGAGACTGGCAAGCTCAGAGTTGGCTGGGTCATTTGCAGAGTCCGCGAAAAAGTTACGCCAACCAGATGCTTTAAGTGTCTCGACTTTGGACACACGGCGACCGACCGACCGACAGACCGAAGTAAGTGCTGTATAAAATGCGGCAAAGAGGGCCACAAGGCAAAAGAGTGTTCTGCAGAAGCAAGCTGTTTCTTGTGCTTAGAAAGAAAATGCTCGGAAACAAATCACCGTGCCGGAAGCTGGAAATGTTCGTCCTTTTCAGGAGCTAGCAAACCTAGGAAATGATGAGGTTCTTACAGTTGAATCTCAGCAACTGTCGCGCAGCGCAAGATTTTTAGCGCAAACCGTTCGAGATCTAAGCACTGATGTAGCTATCTTGAGTGAGCCTTTTAACGCGAAAGCACCAGGAGTCTGGGCATCAGACATTTCTGGAAGAGCCGCCATATGGTCCTGCGGAAGACATAATTCCCTAATGAGGCAGCATACACGTGCAAACGGTTTTGTTCGTGTAGAAGTTATGGGCACACATATTGTAAGCTGCCACCTTGCACCAAGTCTATCCATAGAAGAGTTTGCTGTTACTGTCGACGCAATAGTTGACGATGTTAGAGGAATCAGTCCAGTTGTTATTGCTGGTGACTTCAACGCGTGGGCCGTAGACTGGGGAAGCCAGAGAACGAACCAAAGAGGGCTCATTATTCGGGAGGCTTTTGCTTCGTTAGAGGTTGTGCTTTTAAACACGGGAACGCAGTGTACATTCTCCAACGCGAATGGCAGCTCAGTAATTGACCTGACATTTGCCAGTTGTGACCTGAGCACGCAAGTACAGTGGCAAGTAAGCGACGTCTACACGCAAAGCGATCACCAAGCAATCGTGTACACGTTGGAAAGGCAAACCAACCGATGGAGCAGAGGCCCCCATAGCGAGCCATCATACAAGGTCGAAACGCTTGATGAAGGTATCCTCACAGCAATGATGGCTGACATACACCTCACTGGTTCAGCACAGAATATGGCTAGGCAAGCAACAGAGCAGCTGAAAAGATCTTGCGACGCAGCGATGATGTTGCGAAGACCAAGTAAGCACCACCACGAGCCTATGTACTGGTGGACCGCCGAAATCGCCGAAGCACGCAGCCAATGCCACCAAGCCAGAAGAAGTTACTACCGCGCCAGAAGGACCGACAGGTTCGAAGAACTGCGCGAGGTCTATAGAGAGCGCAGGAAGCTGCTCAAACACAAGATTCGTTCGAGGAAGCGCGAGTGCTTCTTGCAGTTATGCGACGAAGCGGACGTAACCCCATGGGGTACTGCATATAGACTGGTAATGAAAAAGATGAAGTCGTTTGGACGACCATCACCCACGTGGCCTCACATACTTAGTCGTATTGTAAGTGTGCTCTTTCCGCAGCAACCACTGATGCAGCCCGTCACTGATCATGGCGACGTGAAACTCATTTCAGTGGTAACCGCACAAGAGGTTATGAAAATCGACAATGCTGTCCATAACATCAAGGCCCCAGGTCCAGATAAAATCCCGAACCGTGCGCTAAAAATTGCCATCGCAGCCCAAACACAACCGTTCGTACAGCTATACAACGCTTGTCTCACAGAGAGCATATTTCCCGAACAATGGAAGACGAAAAAGCTTGAGCTAATACCAAAACGTAGCGGCTCTCTAGAGGATCCCTCGGCCTACCGACATATATGCCTGCTATATGACCTATATGACACGATAGGCAAGATCTTCGAACGATTGCTGTACAACCGCTTCGAAGAAGCAATACAATCCAGAGGAGGACTCTCGAGCCAACAGTTTGGTTTCCGAAAGAGTCAGTCTACGTCCGATGCCATAAAACTGGTCACAAGTATAGCAAGTAAAGCTATTGAAGGCAAATGCTGGAAGAAGGGGTAAAGCAGTATTGTCTCGTGGCAACGCTGGATGTGCGAAATGCCTTTAATTCCGCAAACTGGGATAAGATAATGAAAGCGCTCACCAAATTTGAAATTAGACGCTATCTCTCTAAGCTATTAGCGAACTACTTCGATGGAAGAATACTACTATGCGCAACAGACGAGGGGATAATGCTGTATTACGTCTCCGGTGGTGTCCCGCAGGGGTCAGTCCTAGGGCCCCTGCTGTGGAATGTTATATATGACGACGTCCTTAGACTCGCAGTTCCGACAGGCGTCAAGGTCGTTGGCTTTGTGGACGACCTAGCGGTTGTGGCAACTGCAAAACACCTAGAAAAGTCGAGGCACTCAGTAGTGGGCAGGGTGCCGAAGCTAAAATACCCCCCCGCGGCCGTATTTGAAGTATATTCGAAGTCTTTAGCCGTCCATAAAATGTTCGTGTATTATCTGCAAAAATATTTGTGTAATATGCTTAATTTTATTTTACCCTTAGCTTACACATAGAGTAATTTGTAGACTGCTCATTATGTTAAAGAATATATGTGCAAAATTTTATTGGTTGCATGTGCAAATGCATAACAAGGGTGTAAAATATTTTCGCTTAATATTAAAGGTCTCCCCGTTCAATTCCGCCCAATTTTCTAGACTACTGACTGCTCATTATTCCAAAGAATATGGAAAACTCTATAGAAGGAGCTCGATTTAAATTAGAGTGACACGCCCCTGTCAAATTCCACCCAATTTTTTAAGACTAGTTGCTGCTCATTATTACAAGGAATATATATGCAAAATTTGGTTGAAGTCAGAATAACGGTGTAGAAGGAGTTCGATTAGAATAAAATTGGCACGACCCTTGTCAAATCCCATCCACTTTTGTAGGCGTAAAACTTCTCATTATGCTAAAGAATTATATGTAAGAAATTTGTTTGAAATCGGACAAACAGTGTAGATGGAGCTTGTTTAAAAATAAAGTGCAACGCCCCCTGTCTAGAACCGCCCAATTTTATAAACATAAGACTGCTCAAATTATCGAGTATAATATGTGCAAAATTTGGTTGAAGTCGGACACACGGTGTTGAAGAAGTTCGATTAAAAGTAAAATGCCACGGCTCACTTTCCAAGTCTAAGGACTTCACATTACACTATATGTGTATTTAGAATATATGTGCAAAATTTGGTATGGGTTGGATAATCGATGTGGGTGGAATTTGGAAAACGAAAGTTTTTCTATATTGATGACGTCACTTTGTATGGGAGATAGACTTGGTTTTCGTCCGATTTTCCCAAATTTCATAGTCAGGATTTATATTGATTATATTGATTTTCAACCGATTTGGCTCATTTTCGAACTTGATCTTAATTTTTTAAAAAGAAGCTTTTATTTTAAATTTAATCGCGATAGCTCTAAAATTACGGCTGTAACCGTGTCGACAGACAGGCAGACGGACAGACAGACGGATACACGGAAATCGACTCAGGAGGTGATGTTGATCAAAAAAATATATATTTTTCTATACCTGCCACGCCTCCTTATTGGCATTACAAACGGAATGACAAAGTTAATATACCCATTACGCAGTACGCGTTGGGGTATAAAAATAATGAAGTTATTTGAATTTTAGTGAAACTTACTTAAAAAAATATTAAAAAAGTGCTTGGAGACTGTTAAAAACTGTTCAAAATGCCGCAAATCCTCTAAACCGCATGAGTTCCTTTGTTAACAATTATAGCGTTGTTGATGTTAATTTGTCAAAAGGTCAACTGATAAATATACTAAAAATAGTTGTGTAATTAGATCTATGTATACGCATGGTTAGTTGTTACGTCTTAAGTTTTCCCTGAGCCCAACCCATTCATTGGTGGGTAAATTTTTCCCACATTAACTTTGTGGTCACTGGTATCCATGGCATTGATATTTTTCAATTATTACTGGGTCGTGGCTTTAGATGGGTTAATGCTGAGGAAGTGAGAGAAAGCTGAAGTATCTTAACTCTATTGTTTTTGCATGTAAACAAAATCAGCATTCTCTTTGGTTAAACGGTAAAGGTTTGAAATTTTTTGATGCAGTTTGGAAGAACTTGTCCAGAACTATTATTTCCGACCGTTTGTTTTATTTTTACAACCATACCAGCCGAAATTTTTATGATAAAACATGATGCTTAGAGGTTATTTCAAAATGGTTTAGCTCACTGGCTGTTAATGTGACAGCCAAAACATTTTGGGAATCGTCATAAATAGACCAAAGTTAATTATTAGTCGATGGCATCGACTCTTTTTTTTTTTTGTGTATAGAGGTCGAGAAACCTTAACAAACATATATTTTGGCAACCCTTCAATTCCAAAATTTTTCGAAAGAAAATTAGATATATTTTTAAGAATTGTTAAAGTCATTTCAAATGAGAAGTCTATGTTTATTTATTTTGTATGATTTTTTCTGTGTTCGTTATGACAGAAAATGGCACTTTAAAGATTTTTAAAAAATGTCAAGTTGTAGCAACTATGACTTTTTATCCGATTTTTGGTTTTTTCCCATTTTTTGCACAAAATAGCTATTTTTAGGTTTGGTAAGCTAAAGACCACAGTAGTTACGGCTTAGTTTTTTTAAGTTTATTCACTTAATTTATTTTGTAAATAAACTGTTAATATAAATAATAATATTTTTACGTAATTTCTTCCTTGATTTTTTCAAAACTTGGATTTTTGGGTTTTTACGAATTTATCCCATAAAAATACTGAAACTCGATATTTCCCAAAAAGGCGTGCTTCTAGCAAAATATTTCTTAATGATCAAATTATTAAACGTAATAGCACAAATTTTTGCATCTGTATAAGCTGTAGTCTTAGAAAAAATTTCCACAATTTTTCACTGAGTTTTCATAAATTATGGATTTTTGCGATTTTTTTAATTCAACATGAAAAAAATAAATTTTTCCAATAGTAAAAAATCGTAACTTAGGTAATTTATCTCCGATTTTCATGTTTGATGACTATTAAAATTTTGAAAAAACCCTTGAAAAAATATAAATGGGTTTTTTTTGCAAAAATAGCACTAGTTTCTATATATATATCACATATATCAGATTTTCATTATAGAGATCGATAGATGCACGTTGAAATATCAATATTATTTCCTGAACATTTCACATTTTACATCTGTAATCTTAAAGAACAAAACCCCTGTGCATGATTCGTTACTTCGAAAAAATGAGGACCACTCCAATATAAACGTCCTTACAATAACATCGCCAAAAATTGGCATGACTTAACTATAAGGCATACTTACAGGTTACATATGTTTTCTTTTGTTTTTTAGCTGGATGCATTGGTGACGATTTTTAACGATGAATCCAAAAGTTATGTTGCTATTTTATGCTGCCAGCGGAGTCTCAATCACTAACTTCTCTGAAAACACAAATGTAAATGAAATAAAAATGTTTTGTTTTGTTGTAATCAATTAATTTAACTGTGAATCAAATGTATTTCGAGTGCCATGATCGATTGCATTGAAAAAGACAAATATGACGACTTCAAAGGCAGCTTTGAACAATCACGTGGAAATCGCGGACCGGCGGAATGTTTACCTGCTGACCGCAATGCATTTGGCAGTGGAGCGGACGTATGCTGTATCCGTGCATCGTTGCAGTAGTCTTTTCCCATTTGCATGCACCAGCAACTCCGCGATATCCACGCAATTGTGCCATCATTCATCATTTTATTTTCCATATGCAATATTATCATCGCATTTGGATTGCCCTTCATTGGTATTCACTTCAAACAAAAGGAAAAGCACTTTTAACGCACAAGTTACTTTATTATATTATATTTATTTGAAAAGAAAGATGAAAAGAGTCTTGCGTTTAAAGCCACAATTTTTTATTAGCAAATTTACCGCACATAAACTAAACGCAATAAAAATGCAGCTTTCACAAAAACAAATTATTCACAATTCACAAATTAAATTCTGTCAATATGTCGCAGTAAATACTGAACGTTTTGTTTTTTTTTCAATTTTTCGATGTGTCAAAATTTCAATTTTAGCCCCAGTAGGGGCTACTACAAGTTTTGACAACTATATTCACCTCACAAATGCCAAGAATTGCTCTACCAACTGTAAAAATTTGCATATCAGAGTGAAAAGTTTCCGATTGACACACACCCTAAGGGTTCTTTTCTGTGCTGAAAAAAATGCATATTTTACGCGTTTAATTATAAAAAGAAAAATGGAAATAATAACAAGTGGAGTAAGGTTGTTGTTTTTGTTCAATTCATGTTTTCAATAATACAATTTTTTTATGTTAAAAAAAGATGTTTAAAAAAAAATGAATTAATTTTATCAAAATTATAATAAATGTTTATAAAAAATAGGGAAACAAACTGAATGTTTTTATTATCTTCGCTGCGAGAGCTGCTGTCAATTTTTGAGCTCCAATTTGATGGACCAGAATTAGCTCGATAAGTGCCATTACAGATGAATTTTTACTTTGCCGTCGGTAAAAATTTTTTTGTTTTTTGTCCGAATGCGGCATAAATTTTGCGTCTATTTAAGTAATGACTGTTCCGTGCTAGCCAACATTTCGAGGATTCGAGTGTTAAAAATTTCGATGATTCTAGTTGCCAGAAATTCGAGTGCAATAATATGCAGAATCGCCATGTAATATTAGGCAGAATCGCCATGTTATAATATTATTATTAAGCCATGATACGCGGCAGGATCGGTATAAAGTAATTCGCGGTAGGATCAGAATCAAAAATTAAAGGACCTGCAAATTAAAGGTTTGCCGGCATTTAAAGTGCCGCAAGGCACTAATGTTTCCGTTACTAATAAGTGCTACAGGCAGCAAACTTTAATACTAGTCACTCCTCCATGATGATGTTGAAGAGATCGCAAGACAGTGGATCGCCTTGCTTGAAACCTCTTTCGGTATTGAAGGTTTCGGAGAGGTCATTTCCTTCCTTGACGGAGCTGCGTGTGTTGCTCAACGTCATTCTGCAAAGTCTAATCAACTTTGCAGGTATACCGAACTCAGACATTGTTGCGTATACGCAATCCCTTCTCGGGCTATCGAACGCAGCTTTTAAATCGACAAAGATATGGTGTGTGTAAATTTGATGTTCGTGGGTTTTCTCCAGGATTTGTCGTAGCGTGAAAGTCTGGTCTATGGTGGACTTACCAGGTCGAAAGCCACACTGATAAGGTCCAATCAGTGTTTTTGTAATCGGCTTTAATCTTTCACACAGTACGCTTGAGAGAACCTTATATGCGATGGAAATAAGACTGATACCTCTATAACTAGCGCAGATTGTAAGGTCTCCTTTCTTAAGTATAGGGCAGAGTACACTGAGGTTCCAATCGTCGGGCATGCTTTCTGCTAGCCATATTTTGCTGATGAGCTGATGCATGCGCCTTATCAATTCATCGCCACCGGTTTTAAACAATTCAGCTGACAGGCCGTCAGCACCCACTGCTTTATTGTTTTTGAGTTGTTGGATAGCAACTCGAACCTCTTCATGGCTAGGTGGTGATACTGCGGTGGTGCATTGCGCTCTCGATGGGCGGCATTGGTGGAATCGTCGCCAGTAAGTAAATTGGAGAAGTGCTGTCTCCACAATCTAAGCACACACTGTGTATCCGTATTCAGATCTCCATTTTCGTCTCTGCAAGTGGATGCTCCGGGCTTGAAACCTTGGGTTAGACGCTTAACCTGTTGATAGAATTTTCGTGCATTCTTCTTGCCCTGGTATACCTCTAGTTCCTCAAGCTCACGCTTTTCCTGCTCTCTTTTCTTGCGTCTGAAAAGGCGCCTCTCTTCCTTCCTCTTTTCGCGGTAGTTTTCTCGCACGGCTCGCGTTGCAGCTGACTGCAGCGTTTTTCTGTATGCGGCGTTTTTTACTGCTGTCGCGATGCGACACTCCTAATCGTACCATTGGTTCCGAGGTTGCGGGTGCCGGAAACCAATGACTTCTTCAGCGGCAGCGCGCATGGAGTGGAATATATGCGCCCAAAGTCCGCCGGCGTCGTCGAGTCCAGAGGTTGGTTGGTTGAGCTTAACCGAGAGTTGAGCGGAGTAGGCTTCGGCAGTCCGTTGTAATTGCATCTTAGCGACATCTTGCTTTCGTTGCATTCCTGTGCGTATGTTCTTCGCTTTTCATAATCGCATGCGGATCTTGGCTGCAACAAGATAATGGTCGGAGTCAATGTTGACCCCCCGAAATGTACGCACATCTAGAACACTAGAGGCATGCCTTCCGTCGATTACAACATGATCAATTTGGTTTCGCGTTTTTTGATCCGGGGACAGCCAGGTGGCCTTGTGGATGTCGAGGTGCTTAAATCTGGTGCTACTAACTACCCTGTTTCGCGCCGCGGCGAAGTCGATCAGTCTTAGACCGTTGTTCGTGGAGGTCTCGTGAAGACTGAACGGACCGACAGTGGGGCCAAAGATGCCTTCCCTTCCGACTTTCTCATTAAAATCGCCCAGGACTATTTTCACGTCATGGACCGGAAGGTGGTCATATACGTCCTCAAGACTAGCGTAGAAAGTGTCCTTGATGGCTTCGTCCTTTGCCTCCGTCGGGGCGTGCGCGAGTTAGCATACTAACATATATATATATATAGTATATGTATGATATGCTAATATTCAGTGTCAGCATTTCTGCGGGTAGCTGCTCAAATATAAACAATAAACATAAGTTAGCATACTGACATACACACACTGTATGTCTGATATGATAATATGCAGCGTCAGCGTTTGTGCAGGCAACTGAAAAATAATATAAATGTATAGCTAAGAAAAAGACATGTAAAGCTCAGCTTGTGAGCAAAATATATTTTAAGTAAGAGCCAGTTGATAATTGAGAATAAAGAAGAGCAGTTGAACTTCTTAAAAAATTGAATTTTATTTACGAGTATAATAAAATTAATTGGCGCCCAACGTGGGGCCTACAATAAATTAAAGTGAAAAGTAATAAGTAACTTTCTGATTGTTGGAAACCCCACAATTCATCAACTCTAAACGAAAGTATCCACATCGTTGGAAAAGCGTTAAGCTGAAAATCTCAACAGAAATATCCACATCGTTGGAAAAGCGTTAAGCAGAAAATCTCAACAGAAGTATCCACATCATTGGAAAAAACGTAATAATAATAATTTTTTTTTTAAGTGTAAAATATAACTAAAATAAGTAGTTTATGCATAAGTTAAAAAATAAATTTGACGAATACAGAAGGAATTTATATACAGACGAAATGGCTACAGGCGACTCTTTTATAACCTTAACTCAAGACCAGCTACACGAACTGACTGCTAGAATTACTGCTCAAGTGCAAGCCAATTTAACGAACCCTAGTGTCCAAATAAGAGAGCCAGCTAGCTATATACCAACAGAGGACGGACAACCAGAACTTATTAAAGCTTTACCTAATTTTAGTGGTAACTTGAACGAATACGCAACGTGGCGTACTGAAGCTTTTGATGCAATGAAAACATTCTCAAAAGCAAACACTGAAAACGGTCTCAATAAATATTACACTGCATTAGCACTTTTACGAAGTAAAATAACTGGTCAAGCGAAGGCTATGTTAGCAAGCTATGGAACCATTCTTAATTTCGACGAAATAATATTTAGAACGATTAGACTTTACTTACCAAGACAAACGGTCTAAAAGAATGCTCCAAAAAGAGCTAGAAAATTTAAAACAGGGCAACAGTTCTCCTAGAGATTTTTACGATAAAATCAACGTCATACTAACATTGATAACTAATAAAAATACTATGACATAAGGGACAGACTCAAGAACTACATTAGAACTAAACGCTGAGGCAAGGCATAGTGCATTAAAAGTTTTTATTAACGGACTACATCACTCACTTAGTAATGTTGTCTACTCGTTAGGGCCTAGTGATCTCCCGACAGCTATAGCCATTGCAGAATGCATTATGGAAAAACCTCATTTAGCCATGCGATACAATGACGCTGACAAGCATTTCAGACCTAGAAGCTATAATAATTATAACAGACACACAGATCAAAACCATGGACGGGCACAACAAAATTATGTACAACCCCAGCAATATCATAATAAAAACAATAATAACCTCCAAAAACCTGAGCCTATGGAAATAGACTCTGGCATTTCAAAACACAGACAAAATGCTATAGGAAATTTTAATAATCCCTTTAAATACAGACAAAATGCTGTAGGAAATTTTAATAATCCCTTTAATAACAGACAACAATCAGGAAATTGGAGATCTTCTAACCAGAATAATTTCCATAACTTAAATGAAAAAGAGGATTTTTTAGACCAAGGCCAGGATTACCGTTCATCCAAAGGTTAGATAAAGAAACGGGGAATAGGCTTAGAATGTTAATTGACACTGGTGCCACACATAACTATGTGAAACCAGGCATATTGACGAACCCAAAAATTCTTAAAAATAAGAGTATAGTTCAATCAGTGCATGGTACAAGCTAAAGAATATTATCATGTTATTTACATATTTAACACATACGTGAAATTTTTAGAACTAGACGATCTTAATGAACATGAAGCAATAATAGGCATGAAAACACTGCGAAAAATCGATGGAAATATTGATTTATGTAAAAATTTACTTTCATACAGAACAGGGAGTGAAAAAATATATTTTGATAGAATTGAATTCATAAATAATTTATTCATTGAAAAAAATACACCCAAACACATTAAAGAAAATTTGGAAAATTTAGTTAAAAAATATCAAGGAGTCTTTGTAAAAGACAAAGAAAAAAGTTATTTACCTTACAACATAAACATAAAATGTTCAATAAAAACAACAATGAATGAACCCATATGGTCTAAGCAATATACTATTCCTTTTAGTGTAACGGAATTTGTCAATAATGAAATAGAAACATTATTAAAAAATGGCGTTATCCGTAAGTCATATAGCCCATACAACTCCCCTGTTATGGTTGTCCAGAATGACGGAAAACATAGACAAAGATTAGTTGTAGATTTCCGAAAATTGAACTCGTTTACAGAAACAGATAGATATCCCATACCGGATACGTCTGCCATACTATCAAATTTAGGAAAAGCTTCGTATTTTACTACATTAGACTTGCAGTCTAGATTACATCAGATCCTCATAGAGGAACAGGATATTCCAAAAACAGCGTTTAGTGTTAATAATGGTAAATACGAATTTACCAGGATGGCTTTTGGTATGAAAAATGCGCCAAGCATTTTCCAAAGAGCCATGGATGATATTCTGAGGCAATGCATACAGGACGGTTATTGCTATGTTTATATAGATGACATAGTCATTTTCTCAAAAACTTGCGAAGAACACCTCTCTCATATAGAAAAAGTCTTAGAAGCCGTGTCTAAAGCCAACATGAAAATATCTGAAGACAAAAGTAAATATTTTCAGAGAGAGGTCGAGTTTTTAGGCTACGTAGTGAGCTATAATGCCCTTAAAGTAGACCCTAAAAAAATAAAATGCATACAAGAATACCCAGAACCAACCACCTTGAGGCAGTTGCGTTCCTTTTTAGGCCTTGCTGGGTATTATCGCAAATTTATAAAAAATTATGCTGATATAGCAAAACCAATGACAACATATCTCAAAGGTGAAAATGGCACCACATCAAAATACAAGAGTCAAAGTGTAAAATTAGAATTAAATAAAATTGCAAAAGAATCTTTTAATCGAATTAAACAACTCCTAACTGAAACAATTTCTTTAACACAACCAGACTATTCCAAGCCTTATGAGTTAACCACAGACGCTAGTAACAATGCCATAGGCGCTGTGCTCAGCCAAAATGGAAAACCAATAACCTTTATATCTAGAACACTCTCTAGCACTGAACAAAACTATGCAACTAATGAACGTGAAATGTTAGCGATCGTTTGGGCGTTCAAAAATTTAAATAATTATTTGCAAAGTGTACAAGGGGTGAAAATATACACAGATCACCAACCCTTAACATTTGCTTTAAATGACAAAAACTACAATGCAAAAATTAGACGGTGGCGATCTTTTATTGATCAATTTTCACCTGAAATTATATATAAACCAGGAAAAGAAAATATAGTTGCCGACGCCCTTTCAAGGCAGGAACTAAACGGATTATCAAACGATGAAATTATTTCTTTATCAGACAATGACTCTATCAAAACCATTCATTCATCAGACAGCTCACCGAAAAAAGATATAATAAAAAGATTGCACATTCCCATAAATTCTTTTAAAAATCAATTTATATTAGAAAAACACGACATTACAAATAGAACATTCACAGTAGAAACGTTCCCAACATATTGGAGATCAATAATTAAATTCA
This sequence comes from Coremacera marginata, assembly GCA_914767935.1. Lineage (NCBI taxonomy): Eukaryota > Metazoa > Arthropoda > Insecta > Diptera > Sciomyzidae > Coremacera > Coremacera marginata. Next base: position 86,214,943 of record OU612044.1, on the reverse strand, counting down.
GTAATAATGAATATTTAGTCAAAGAACTCGCCAAACTTATTCACCAAAATACGATTGCAATAAAATGCACCGCGGAAACATTAAATAAAATTGAAAACGATTTAGTAAACAATTTTCCAAACATTAAAATCTTGTACACAGACATACTCTTAGAAGATCTTACGGCACCTGACGAGCAAATTGACATGATAGTAAAAGAGCATGAAAGAGCACATCGCCAAGCAAGCGAAGTCGCTAAACAAATTACAAAGAAGTATTGGTGGCCAAAACTACTCTGTGAGGTTAAAAGAATAAATGCAAATTGTGAAACGTGTAAATTAACGAAATATGAACGAAAACCAGTAAAAAAAAATTATAGGAAAGACTCCTACTCCTCTAGAGGTGGGAGAAACACTTCATGTTGACATATTCCATGCAGAAAAAAGGAGATTCGTTAATATCTTAGATGCTCATTCAAAATTTTTAATATCAAATTTAATAACAGATTTGCCTGAAATGAGGCAAAGAATTTTCGAAGCCATTAACTTATTCCCAAAACTAAAATATATAGTGACAGATAACGAAAAATCCCTAGACACAACACTATTTTCACTGCCACCAGAGAACTTGGGTATAACCCATATAAAGACGGCAGTGGCTCACTCAACAACAAACGGAACAGTAGAAAGGGTCAATTCAACATTGCTAGAAATAATACGAATTATTAAAGTTGACCAACCTAAAATAAACATAGAAGATGCCATGCTTAGCGCTGTTAGGAAATATAATGAAAGTATTCACACAGTAATTAATCAAAAGCCAATAGAAGTATTTCATAATAACCAATACAAAGATGAAGTTTTAGAGAAGATAAAAGCAGCCCAAGAAAAAACATTAAGAAGAAACAAAGGTAGAGAACCAAGAACTTTCAAAGAAGGCGAAATAATTTACACTAAAGAAAATAGACGAAATAAGATGACTAATAGATTTCGAAAGAGAACAGTTCTACAGGACAAAGGAAATACAATGACCACAAGAAATGCGCAGTCATCTAAACTTGCATTAATTCATAAAGATAATATTCGAAACTAATGCACATCTTCTTTTACAGAAAATGTTGTTTATCCTCCTCATTTTTTTACCTATCAACGACGGGAAAATAATTGATGTAACTCGAGATCCCTACGCACTGATAGAAGACGGTAATGCTGCTATTTACAGCACTTATGGAAACTTGTATCACATAACCAACTTAACTTACTTTGAAATTATACTAAAAGAAACTCAATTTTACATACATAACAATAAAGATTATGACATAGAAATGGAAGTAGGCTTAATAGAAACCCTGTTGCGACAACTGAAAGACTACAGAAAATCCAAAAGAGCTATCGACGAATTAGGAACGGCCTGGAAATGGCTATCTGGATCTCCAGACCATGAAGATTTTTTGGCAGTAGAGAAAAAAATCAATAAATTTATTGACAATAACCATAAGCAACATAATATAAACTCACAAATATTCAAAAGTATTAAAAATATATCGGATAGACTAAATAAAATAGATGGTAATGGAAAATACAGAGCACTTTAAATGCAGCGAAATAAATTAGCAGTAAACGACTTACAAAACATAATAAACGCAATAGCACTAGCAAGGACAGGTACCTTAAGCTCAACGTTACTACACTTAGACGAAATAAAAGACATAACTCAACATGAACATGCTACCGTATCGCTACTAGACCTAATGGACGCATCTAAATTTAAAATTTTACAAAACAAAGACTTTATAGTTATACATATACAATACCCTATTATATTAAGAAATTGTAAATTTTTTATTGTTAGAGCAATAAGCCAAAAAAATGGAAAATTAGAACTAGAGAACAAAATTGTAAGATGTAATGATACATTTTTAAACATTGAAAATTGTAAAGTCGAATTAAGTAACAATTATTGTAAAATAACTAACACTAGTACATGTTTATCTCAATTATTAAATAAGCAACAGGCCAACTGCACAAGAATACAAGAAAAAAACAAACCGATGGAAATTATACGTGATGGAGCTATTCTAATTTCAGAAGAACATACTGTTTTCAACAAAAGCTTGAATGGAACATACTTAATCCTATTCGATAGAACTATCATCATTGATAATGAAACATATGTAAATCCTACCAACGAGATTCTTGATTATATAAAACACCACCACGAATCTGACTACGAAATTATCAGTGAAAAGCAAGCCCCAAATAAAGAATTACAATTTAACAACATTGACGAAATCAGCGCTTTCCAGTTAGAGATAGAATCTCATCCTATCCTTTGGACATGTTTTATATTATTAATAATATGCATCATAAGTTTTTTAATTTTCAAAGGCTTTCAAATGTGGCAGCAATGTCGTTCTGAATATCACAAATCTGTCCAGGAGCAGCTATACAAGGAAGCTTTATCACGTCTGGATCTTTAGCTTCGGGACGTAGCTATTTAAGAGGGGGGAAAGTTAGCATACTAACATATATATATATATATATAGTATATGTATGATATGCTAATATTCAGTGTCAGCATTTCTGCTGGTAGCTGCTCAAATATAAACAATAAACATAAGTTAGCATACTGACATACACACACTGTATGTCTGATATGATAATATGCAGCGTCAGCGTTTGTGCAGGCAACTGAAAAATAATATAAATGTATAGCTAAGAAAAAGACATGTAAAGCTCAGCTTGTGAGCAAAATATATTTTAAGTAAGAGCCAGTTGATAATTGAGAATAAAGAAGAGCAGTTGAACTTCTTAAAAAATTGAATTTTATTTATAATAAAATTAATTCGCGCAAATAAGGCTAATGTAGAAAAATGTTGCCTTGATGCGGTTCACAGGTGTGAACCGGGAAACAAGGTGGCGTAGTTTCCGGCTAACGACGAATCCACATCCGAATTCGCGCTTCTCCTCATGGCAGCTGTAGTAGATATCGCAGTGTGTTTGTTTAGAGCAGCCTTGCCCTTTCCATCGCATTTCCTGGATGGCGGTGATGTCAGTTTTTATTGTTTTGAGGGTTTCCGCCAGTTGGATAATGGCACCTTTCCTATAAAGGGTCCGGACATTCCAGGTGCATATCCGTAAATCATAGTCCGTTTTTCGTTTGCGGTGGTTGTCAACGTAATTGGGGTCAACGTAAAAATCCGAGGCTGGTTTAGTTTTCATTGGGCAGTAGTAATGCGGCGGGACCCAAACCCTGCGCACATTCCACGTTTAAGGTCTATGGATCGACCCGCCACTCAAATTAGCCGTCAAACTGACGGATGCCAGTTTGGCGTTGCCCAGGGAACACCACGAGGAGGTTTGAGTCGACTTGAGACGATTTCGACATGGATAATGCTGGCTTCGCCAGGTTGAGGCGGTCAGACACGTTGCCATGTGAAGGTTCACCCCCTGTTCCCTGAGTACATCCACTATGGTGTCGAAAATGCTTTGACTGATTTTTTATTAAAAAAAATTACCAATACGGTGACATAAATTTAAATATCAATATTGATGGTCTTCCATTGGCTAAAAGTTCCAATTTGCAAACATGGCCGATATTGATTAATGTCGGTGGGACTCCAGATATCATAGTTGTTGGAGCTTATTGTGGTCATAGCAAAACTTTAAATTCGAGCATATTCTTGAAGCGATTTGTTGATGAATTGGAGAACCTCATGAAAACGTGTCTTATTCATAGAGAAAATCATTACCAGGTTAATTGTCGCGCAATAATTTGCGATGCACCCGCAAGAGCATTTGTTCTCGAAATAAAGGGCCATACTGGTTATGCACTGGTAAGTGCACCCAAAAAGGTGAATCATTTAATCATAGAATGATATTTCGTTGTGAAGTGCACAGACCTCAAACAAACTCAGATTTTCGTTTGCGTTTGGATTCCAACCATCACAAAACCATGGCACCTATTGCAATAGAGAGATTGCCTATAGATATAGTAAACTCGTTTCCAAACGATTACATGCATGTTGTGTGTCTGGGAGTTATAAAGACTTTGCTTGTAGGGTGGGTTAAAACCAAAAAGAAAATATTTTCCTTGAAGAAGGAACAAATAAGCATATTCAATTCAAAAGTAATTTTTTTATACAATCAGATTCCCAGAGAAATTGCTAGGCGAACGCGTAGCTTAAATTATCTTGAACGGTATAAGGCAACCGAACTGAGAATGTTTTTACTTTATACTGGCATATTTGTGCTGCATGGCATTCTTGACGATGAAAGATACGCGCACATTTTAATGCTAAGCCTGGCCAAAAGAATTTTATTGGATATAAAGCTTTGTCAAGAGTATAACACATGTGCTGAAAAGCTGCTCTGTGAATTCGTTAAAAACGTTCCCACTTCATATGACGACTCTTTTCTAACATTCAACTTTCAGTGCTGAACTCATCTTGCAGCATATTTTTTTTTTAGCGTTTTTTTGCAGCAGATGCATTAAAATATGGATGCTTAGAATCAATAAGTGCATTTAAATTTGAAAATTTGTTGTCATTATTAAAAAAAAAATGTAGGAATTAATTTTACAGAAAAAAGAGCGTGTAGTACAAAATTAAAAAATGGTTCGTTGAAGTCAATAAACACAAATAGTTTGTTTTTATCTACGGAGCAACCTAATAAATTTTATTCAATTAAAAATAAAATATTTAAAATAGCATCTATTTCCCATTGCAATGGCAATATTGAGTTGGTAGCACAGGAAGTAATGAATTTTTCAGAACATGAAACATTACAGAAATTGCTTAGAAGGATCTTGGAAGAAATTAAAACCCAACAAACACAATCAATAAAGACACCATTTCAGAGAACTCAAGCATTCAACGAATTTGAAAATGAAATTGAAACATCTGAAGAAAAGTTTGCAGATTTAGTAAGTTCAGAAAATATTACAAAAAATTATATATTGTATGAAAACACTAAACTTACTATTTTAATATTATTATAGGTTGCTGAACTTACAACACTTAAGTACGTGCAATAGCCCAATAGCTTTCATAAAAGAAGCATGGAAAAGACTTATGACTGCCAATATTGCCAGAAAATTTTCGTGGCAGGGAACTGGCGAAAAAAAGGCAATCAAGCCTATAAGCATAACTACCGCTACTAAACGTAATATATATTTTTAATTAATGTATTCAATTTCATTCATTTTAACTCTCTACGTAATATATGAATTTTCTTTTATGTACAACAGAGGCTTACCTTCACAAATATTCATCCGGAACTGATGCTGAGTTTGAAAAAATATCTATATATTTTTTTCAACAAGCTAATAACCGCATTACTAAAAGGCTGAACTATTGCAAAAAACAAGATTTGTAGAAAAAAATTTTCTTGTCATAAAATAGTCGTATATTCTTACCTTTGCAATAATTTCATGATCTCATTGCATTTTTAATTGTTCTAATGTTCTTCAAACAGTATTTGTAGAAAGCAAATTTGTTTGAAACTTTTATAAAAAAATCGATTCTTACATCTTCAATAATTTCAAACTTGTTGAAATTAAATTTAAAAAATGTATTATTAATATGCCTTCATTTACTGAACTATTCTTTTTTTTTTGTTTAAAAATATAAATGAAATGTTCTTTGAATAATAAGTATTATATAAATAAAATGTGTTCAAAATAATTATTATTATAAAAAAAATGTTTTTAAAATGTTTATATTCAAGCAAATCTAACAAAATGCATTTAAATACCTTTTTAACAGCTTCATACCTAAGAGTGTATGGGTATACATTAGGGTGGGTCGATTTAAAAATCGCTCAATGCTCTATGAAAATCGTATTCTAGGGATCAAAATAAGAAACTTTGCCGAAGGAACCATACCTCTAAAACGAATTCTGATGTCCCCCAATTTGGGTCGAACTTTTGGGTAGGGGCAAATTTTGAAAAATCCCACTTTGACCCATTTAGAGTGCTCCAATCGAGTCCAAATATATGACCAACCCCCACTAACTTTGGAGGCTTGACCAACCCATGCCAGTGGCACACCCCCTGGAACCCCCCTGTGGGGTTCCCAATACAAACATTTAAAAAAATCACCAGTTTTGGCACTTTACATGAAAAAATCAGCGAAATGTCTATGTTTTTTCTTTATTTTTATTTATTTATTTATAATAATATTTATTATTTTTTTATAATAATATCTATTTTTTTTCTTTTGAAATTATTTAGTCAGAACATATGTAAATGAAAAAATTAATTTAAGTTAGTTATAGAAAAGAAACAAAAAAAATTATTGTTTGAAGTCTTTTTTACTTTCAAGTCTGGGCAATTTCGCACATTCTCAATTTCGCATTCGGTTGATTTATCCAAAGCTTCAAACAAATGCCGAAACGAAAGTTCGTTGAAGTGTAGAAGGCAAACTAACCAATGCAATGGTCTTTTTAACAGCAATTCGAATCGTCGTATAATTCCACCCTGTGGGCCAGTGTTTGTTGGCTCACCGTCAGTGCATGTTCCAATTAATGCATCCAGTGATATATTTTTATCGTTGAAAAAATCATTTAATTTGGTTGTTTTGTATTCAGCGGTTTCATGTTCCAGTCTTACGTAACCAATCAATTCAGAATTGGGTTCTCTCAAAATAACAAGATGAGGTTCTTTTACCATCCTAGTATGATACTTCTCATCAACTTTAGCTGTCGTTAAAGTATCATCTATTCTGCCATCGAATGAAAACGCTAACAAATTGGTATGATCTAACCGTTTGCGAACCACTTCTTGTCTGCATTTCTCTTTTTCTCTGCGAACTTTCGATTTATCCATGATGAGATATTTGCCATGCTTATCTTTTATTTTAAAATCTTGGAAAAGAGCGGTTCCCAATGCCGATGCTACTCTATCAGGCACACCAAATCTGTTACATACCAAGGCAAAGTTAAAACAATCGTATATCTCTGTGTATTGTGAACTTGTGCTTCTATCCATATCTTCTTGAACCGGTGGCGGTGCGTATGTTGAATCATCGGGATCTTGGTATGTTGGCATTGATGACATAGACGTTGCTCCTTGCTCTTCAGTTTCCATCACAACTGCATCCATTGTTAGTCTTCTCTGATTATGTTGATCGTGCATGAACTCTTTGAGGCGTTCGGGAACCCAGTCGCATGCACATGGTGCTGCCTTCAAATCGCATTTACATGTTCCATTGTAAAAAATTGTTTCCAGAGATTTTACATACTCTGTAAATTGTTGGGTTTTGTTTCTTCTCTTGATTTGCTCTTGATACTTGTCAAGCAATTTATTCAATTTATTAAATACACTTTTTTTCAGCATTATTTCCATATCAAGTTTTTCCCAAATTCCATTCAACTTATCTTGTACTTGAATAGTGAATGATTTATGGGAAAACTTTTTTTGTTCTGTTTTAGCACGTTCGCTTAAGTAAAAATAATATCTCAAGATATCCAGATGGGTTGGTAAATTAAGATCAGTCAAATCAGTAGACACACCAAAAACAGTAACATCGTGCTTGGGTATATGACTCATTGCGTTTTCGATAGTTGTGGATGTTGTTGTTGCTTCATCTTGCGGTGTAGAGGATGGTGGATTCATTGTAAACTTTTTGATTTGGAATGGTCGTCTTCACTTCTTATTTTTTTTTAAAATATATTTTTATCTGAAATTAACACTTCACACTTTGAGTTCCTCACAACGACTTAATGCATTCACAAAAACTGTTGCGTTATATATGGTCTACGAGACGAGGTAATAAGAATGAAATGGTAATTTCAATTCTACCTGCTGTGTCTTGTGGTGGCTTAAAAACGCACACAAGCAATTTTAGGATCTGCAATTGTGTCACAGTGATACCTTAATTTTTTAAAAGGGTTGCGGTGCATTCCAGTGATACCTTAATTGTTAAAATGGTTGCATAAAACGCGTATTTCTTAAGAAGGTGCCATAAAATACCCACAAAAAGGGTTGTAAAAACAACCTTCATTTCTTAAGTAGGTGCTATAAAAAAACTACACAAGTTTACGACATGCAGCTGTGTATTGTGGTGCCTTAAAAAACGCACACAAGCAATTTTCCGATTTGCAATTGTGTCACAGGGATACCTTAATTTTTTAAAAGGGTTGAATAAATTTCTAAAGAGAAAAAAAACTCCAAAAAGAAAAAAACATAGGCATTTCGCTGATTTTTTCTTGTAAAGTGCCAAAACTGGCGATTTTTTAAAATGTTTGTATGGGGAACCCCCAGGGGGATTCCAGGGGGTGTGCCACTGGCATGGGTGGGTCGGGCCTCCAAAGTTAGTGGGGATCGGTCATACATTTGGACTCGATTGGAGCACTCTAAATGGGTCAAAGTGGGATTTTTCAAAATTTGCCCCTACCCAAAAGTTCGACCCAAATTGGGGGACATCAGAATTCGTTTTAGAGGTATGGTTCCTTCGGCAAAGTTTCTTATTTTGATCCCTAGAATACGATTTTCACAGAGCAATGGGCGATTTTTTTGCCTCCCCACATATCGACCCGGCCTAGTATACATGTATATTTATGTTATATCATTTTGTAAGATTTTCTTGAAAATAAAATATTTTTACTTAAAAAAAATTTTCACTCTTTTGCATATTTCTTTGTGAATATAAAAAGCTGTTTCGATTAAGCAATTTAATTAAAATACTGGGTTGTAGAGTAAAAATACTGGGTTGGACATTGCTTGAATAAATGTGTTGGAGGTCAAGTGGAGATGCAGCCTTATCTCAACTGAAGAACAAACGTCCATTTTCTTCGAGAATGGCGTTGATTTCAAATTGAGATCCAACGCTGGAGATTGGAGAAAAGGACTGGAGCTCAACTTGATCTCCATCTTATCACCAAGGTGTATGCTTATTGGGTGTGTTGCAATGAATTGAGTGTAATAGAGCAAAGAAAGAAATGCAAATGTTAACATCACATGTTCTAATGTGTAACAAAAGAAAATGCAAGTAAATGATATGAAGACGTGCTAATATTGAGTGTAGTAATATAGCATGAAAAATTAATTGCAACATAAAAATGAAACAAGTGCAAGTGAACAATTATATGTTGTTATTCAAATGACGTATTTAATGGCAAAGTGGTTGCGTTGGTACTCTATATGAAAGTACCCTACAATATAAAGGTTAATCCAATACGAGGTCCCTTTTCCAACTGGGTTGTTTTGGCAGCTGTTATGTGTCAAATGACTTGTCCATATGACGTATGTGTTCAGTATTCAATACGACTCAATCATGAATATACTTACTCCTGAACAACGTGTATTAATTGTGGAAACTTACTACCAAAATCAGTCATCAGTTAGAGAATGTTATAGAGTTCTTTAACATCATTTTGGTCGTTATGAACGTCCAACTGAGTTCACTATTCGTAACACCATCACCAAATTTCGAACCAATTTTACACTATTGGACATTCTTCATTCAACCAGAGTGCATAGAGCCCGTAATTTCGAGAATATTGCTGCAATAGCAGAGTGTTCGTGAAAACCGTGAACAATCGGTTCGTCGCCGATCTCAGGCCTTGGGCATCTCTTATGAATAATTGTGGCGTATTTAAAGGCGTGATCATGGTCTGAAGGCCTATAAAATACAACTCAAACAAGAATTAAAGCTGGCTGATCTTGGTGTACGCATCAATTTCAGTTTATGGGCGTTACAACAATTTCAAATTGATCCATTATTTTTTTGAAAAATTGTGTTAAGCTACGTTAACAAGCAAAATTGCCCTATTTGGGCCGATGAACAACCAGAAGCAATCCAAGAGCTTCTAATGTATCCTGATAAATGTACTGTTTGGTGTGGTTTATGGGCAGGAGGCATCATCGGACCGTATGATTCCTTCGAAATTGTTTCTGTGTTTTAAGATCCCCCTAGGTGGCGCTAATCAGTTTATAAATATATTTTTTTTTTTTTAAATCAACCACAGTGCCACCTAGGGGGAACTCAAAAAACAAAAAAATTGCGGAGGACTACACAAACACATGTTGTGAATATAAAGTGTAAAGCTTCAGTGGTTGGTGATGGTGTGGCCGTGATGGTAAAAAATACATACGCACTAACGTTAAGATTATACCTTGAATTGTGTGAATTTTTTTCTTTAAGAATTTTTCTCGATAAATTTTTGTATAAAAATGCATAAATATGCTACTGGTTTAAGGTTGAATCGGGTACGATGATGTCATTATTGCCATCAATTTTGCTCTACCTGTGCACCTGCTATGTATAAACAAATTCTTTAAAAAATTCCTAAAGAAAAAATTCAGAAAATTGAAGATGTGATATGGTAAAGAGGCACCCCTTTGTCCCCTTTTATTTTTTTTTTATAATTGTTGATGCCCAATTCGAAAATATGCCAAGCAAAACAGGTTTGCAAATCGACCCAGCCTACTCTACATTATAAACAAAATTGTTTGCTCTCAGTAACATGATAATTTTCGGGAGTATTTTAAGTCCCTGGTTCAAAATATTGCAGCTTTATGAAAGTTGACGTAGCAGTTTTTGGAAAATATTCAAATTTTGTTTCACGATTTTTGGGAAAACTTATCTCTCCGTGACTTCTGTAGTCTTTCGCCAAATTCGGCTATTTGGAAAGCTTTTCACAAATAACAGAAGGAATATAATGGTTTTTTCTTTTATTAATACCATTAAAATCAATCCGGGAACCACTGTAGCATGATCAAATATTTAGCTTGCAAATATTACTCGAATAAAAGAAGGAATATAATAGCTTTTTTGTTTTTTATAAATAACATTAAAATCAATTCGGGAACCACTGTGGCATGATCAAATATTTAGCTTGCAAATCAGAAATTTATGAAAAATATATCAATAACTGCACACATTTAGAAAATGTTCATGAAAACCAGAGAAAAATTAGTTTTTGGCAAATATTTAGCAAATTTTCTCACAATTTTTAAAATCGGCGAATTAGGTCAAAAGCAATAGACAGAAGTAAGGAGAGATTATTTTTTCCCAAAACTTGTGAAATAGAAATTTGCAAAATATTTTAAAAATTTGCTGCATTCATTTTCCAATAGTGACGAAATATGCTGCAGTTTGCAGGAGTAAAAAATACGTTGGTGTGAGTCTCAAATATTTTATATTACTTATGAAAAAACCCCAAAGAAAACTTCCTTATAACGAAATGTATTCGATGTATTATACTTTTAAAAGATCATAATGAGATTAAATTAGTAAATAAGTACGTTTATATTCAATCTAAATATAAATAACAAATATTGATTCTCTATAGGAACATTAATCGGTGTGTTCCTGCCATGTATTCAAAATATTTTTGGTGTAATTCTATTCATTCGATTAACGTGGGTAGTTGGTACTGCAGGAGCCGCATGTGGATTTATGATAGTGTTGACGTGTTGTTGTGTAGTGAGTATATATAACATATGTAAACCTATATATTTACTTTTTATTTTTCTTTGTCAAATGTAACATTCAAATTTTTTTTAATAATCCATGCCGTAGAGAACTGAAATTTTCTAGATCCCAAATTTAAGCATTAAAAAAATAAACTTTTTCTTAATACTACTAATGCTAAAATTACACTAGACCGTTTTCAATTCTATTTGTAAGGAAGAACGAAAGGCACAGGAATTACGAAGAATTTTCGAGCTCTTCAATGGTATTTTTTAGCTGTGTAGATTAGGGTGGACCTTGTGTCGATATTTTGGTAGATGAGGGCTCTATTCCGTGCCTTTTTGAAAAAAAATGACAATGCCGAAAAAAAAAATTAAAAAAAAAAAAATTAGGGGTTGCGCACGAGCCGAGAAAAAGGTCCACTTTGCCAAAATTAGGGGGGAAATTGCCATAGGTCATCAGGGGTCACCCGTAGAGGGGAAGAATGTATGGCCAACCCCCATTTACTTTTTACCGCCAACATTTTCCCCCAAGACACCCACCCCCTATCTCCTCCCCTTAGGGGGGTCACCATACAAAAATGGAGGTTGCTCAGTATTTTCGAAAAACACCATAGGTCATCAGGGGTCACCCCTAGGGGGGCAAAATATATGACCGACCCCCATTAACTTTTCATCCCCAACATCTTTTCCGAACAAACTTACCCTCTATCTCCACTCCTTGAGGGACTCCCCATACAAAAATACTGAAAATCTATGTATTTACAGTTGCACAATATCGAGATTTTTTTGATTTTTTTACAGAAATTCCACCAATATTCAAGAGTGGTCATTGTTTGGAAAGTCTTGAAAAATTTGAAACGCACACGTAGCAGATGCCCCCATTCATCAGTACCTGGCAGTAAAATATTGCAAAATACGTAGTAGTTATAAATAGCAGTTCATTCATCGATTGTTGTCATTCAACAAGTGCCGACGACCGCGAAAAGTAAATTGATTTTTCTCCCGTTTTTTAAAAGTTAAGATGACAACACAACTTAGATCGCGCGACGATATTTTTTTGATTGGTTATCCAAGCATGAATATTACGGGGAACAAATTACCGTCGAAGAAGCAAGTGCTAAGAATGCATTTCTTCAACATTCGCAAACGAAACATGTCGAAGAAAAATAGTGCGGTTATAGTCGCGGACGCAGTGATGATTTTTTGGCGCCAAGCAGCTATTCCGACGAAAGCCAGAGGAGATGTTACAAGAAAAATAGCTGCGCTGCACGATGAGTGGGATGCTTTAAGAAAGTCATCTCACAGAAAGACTGAGTCCACTAGAGAAAAAGAGAATAAATTTTCTGATAGCTTGGATAATCTTTTCGACATCGCACACGCCAACGCCCTTGAGAAAATGACAAATACCGAAGACATTGAGTTTCTGCTAAAGCAAAGAGAAGATGGCCGGCCAGGAACTATGGGAGGTGTGGACGCTACTGATACTCGAACGAGGAAAAGAAAAGCTGAGCGCGAAGAACAAGAAGAGTTGCGACGCAAACGTGCAACGGAATCTAGTAGAGATCAGTTCGCTAAAGGCGGTAAGCTATTTCGCGCTTTGTGTGTTCGTCCAATGTTTATATTCAAATGAAATTCTTTCAATTGCAGTGGTTAAGTTTTCAAGCAGTGATTCAAGCGATGATAATGGGAGACAGGACGAAAACTTCCCGGCAGAAGCTGGCCCATCAAATGTTGGTGACAGAAGAGGTTACAAACAATGTTTTACTGAACGAGTGCTATCAGCTTTGGACAAGTGCAATGTGACTGACCGAGACGCGGTCGGCATTATGATAGCGGCGGCAGAAGCATTTGGACGCGATCCTCAACAATACACAATAAACCGTACGTCGCTTCGGAGATGTCGGCGTTCAAATCGAGAGAACATGCTGAGTTATGTGAAAGACAATCCAGAAGTAAGATCGCATAGATTTATTTGCTCTCATTCAGAATTCTTATTCTTCAACGCGTTTCATTTATCTCCAGCTTGTCGCAGCTAAATCCTTCGTAGTCCATTGGGATGGCAAAATGCTTTTGGATTTTGTGGGTACAAAGAAGGTGGACCGTCTACCGGTAATTGTCTCATACGGAGAAAAAGAACAACTTCTTGGAGTTCCCAAAGTAGAAGATGGGAAAGGAAAAGGCCGGAGAATAGCACATGCCGTTTATCAACTGTTGGCATCTTGGCATATGACACATCGAATACAAGGACTTTCTTTCGACACGACATCAACGAACAATGGCCCATTCTCCGGAGCCGCAGTTGCTCTTGAGCGGCTGTTGGAGAGAGAAATCTTATATTTACCTTGCAGACACCACGTATACGAACTGGTGCTAAGGGAAGTTTTTGAGACAAAAATGGGAAAGACCAGTGCACCAGGCGTTCCTTGCTTTGACCGTTTCAAACAGGAATGGGACGCTGTAAAGGTTAAACCATTCCATTCTGGCTTGATAGACGATCAAGTCGTCAGAAAAATTCCTGTGGCAATGCAAGTCGGCATAAAGGAGTTTTGCTTAGATCAATTGAAGGAGAAACACCCTCGCGATGACTACAAAGAAATGCTACAATTAATTCTTTTGTTTCTGGGTGAAAAACTTGAGAATTACCATTTCCGACCTCCAGGACCCGTTTCCCATGCTCGATGGATGGCAAAAGCCATTTACAGCCTCAAGATGTTTTTGTTTCGGAGAACTTTTCACTTATCTGTATGTGAATTGAATGGTATTCGACACGTTTGTATTTTTGTGGTGCGACTTTACGTCAAGGCATGGTTTGGTTCTTCTCGAGCAGCTGAGGCGCCGAATCAAGATTGGAAGATTTTGAAGGACATCGTCGAGTACAAGTCCGTTGACCAGGATTTATCTCGGGTAATGATAAAGAAATTTATCGGTCACCTATGGTATCTCGCCGATGAGCACATAGCCCTTGCCTTTTTCGATGACAAGGTTTCAAATGAGTTGAAGGCCAAAATGGCCCAAGCATTGCTAGAAAATGAGAATGACAAAGGTGAAGAAGATGAAGAAGACGAAGAAGGTGAAGAAGATGAAGAAGACGAAGAAGGTGAAGAAGATGAAGAAGACGACCCGGTTCCCTCAGCTCCTCGCGTCGTAATCAAAAGCACCAGCGTTAAAAAAATCGAGGTGAAATTCAAAAATGTGAATGAGGAATTCTTGGCTAAAGACTTGAGCAACTTCGTCTCTCATAATACCAAAAATTTATTTGTACGATTTGGAATATCGCAAGATTTCATTCTTGCAAATCCAGCAACCTGGAAATCTCGCGCAGACTATCAAGAAGGTCGTAGAATTGTAAATAACTTGCGCGTTGTGAACGACACTGCCGAAAGAGGAGTAAAAATGATACAAGATTATAATAGAATACTGTGTCAAGGCGAAGAAGAGAAACAGTATTTACTCCATGTTATCGATTCTTACCGCAAGAAATACCCATCAGCGAACAAAAATATGTTAATTTGACTATATTATATTAAAAGTGCTTAGTAGTACTACTCAATTACAGCTTCTTTTATTTTTGTATGGGGAGTCCCTCAAGGAGTGGAGATAGAGGGTAAGTTTGTTCGGAAAAGATGTTGGGGATGAAAAGTTAATGGGGGTCGGTCATATATTTTGCCCCCCTAAGGGTGACCCCCTGATGACCTATGGTGTTTTTCGAAAATACTGAGCAACCTCCATTTTTGTATGGTGACCCCCCTAAGGGGAGGAGATAGGGGGTGGGTGTCTTGGGGGAAAATGTTGGCGGTAAAAAGTAAATGGGGGTCGGCCATACATTCTTCCCCTCTACGGGTGACCCCTGATGACCTATGGCAATTTCCCCCCTAATTTTGGCAAAGTGGCCATTTTTCTCGGCTCGTGCGCAACCCCTAATTTTTTTTTTTTTTAATTTTTTTTTTCGGCATTGTCATTTTTTTCCAAAAAGGCACGGAATAGAGCCCTCATCTACCAAAATATCGCAAAAATTTCATTTCAAGGTCCACCTTAGTGTAGATATTATGAAAATTAGGAAAACGTACTAGAATTTGACCCCAATTTTGAAATTTCTGTCTATTGAAAAAATCTATTTATACAGAAATTTCAAGTATTGTATTTTTGCTAGCTATCAGACTCAGATTTTATCAGATTTTGAGAATCTTTCATGAAAATTAAAAAGTCTCCGAAAAGAAAGAATTCCTGAGTACCCGCTTTTCGGAAAACGGCAATATATTTAATTTATAAAATATTATTGACGTTATTTTTACTCTGCTATAAATAATAAAAATCACATCAATTTTTCTCTTCAGGAAAATTCCCGTTTTCGAGGTAGTTTTTTATTAAAAACATCTAACTATTTTTCCAATAAAGAATTTTTCGTAAACCATTTAAGTTCAATTTATTCATAGCTTTAAAATAATTCTTAATCTATTAGGCTATTCACAGTTTAAGAACGCAGGCCTGTTTAATTTACGATTTGTTATTTTTACGCCAACTTACGCGTATTTTTCTTTGTTGTTGTTTTGCATGCAAACGCAAATACGCAAACACGCGTAAATAAAAGTAGCCCTTGAGCGTGTTTTTTGTGTCTCGTATTTTTATGTCCTATCTACAGCATATCTGTGGGCTAAGTGCGAAAATTGCGTTTTTAGGAAAACGGGATTAAAACTCTTTTCACAAGTAAAAGTTCAAGATTGGAGTATCAGCCCACGATTCATAAAGGAATATCCTTCATTGTAATGGTCAGAACACTTATCCCGTTAGACACAAGGAAAGATACAAAAATTACGGTTATAGTAATGCAGATAGTTCAAAATTTACAAAATTTGACTATGCAGGTGCCACAGATATATAACAGCATTGCACAATCATTGGATACGGCAAACACATACTGAGGTGCTCACAGTTTCAAAAATAACAAATACGCTTTATTAAAATACGTTTAAACTGTGAATAGCCTATATATATATTTGAATAGATTATGACTGTGAGTCAGACCCGTAGACAAGGGACGAGTTTTGGTTGTTAGGCCCCCATAGGATCCAGAAAGTATAAAATATAAGCATTAACATAACTTTTTCTATATGCGCATACTAAATGCGCCTACGTCTCTCTTCAGTAACAGTGTAAACAGCAAGTATAAGCAGCAACAGCAACCCGCTTTAGATATTGAATAAAGTTTGATACATTCAATTGAACTCTGTCGATCACCAGCGATTTCAGATCTGTTGCGTTGGAAAGTATTGAACGGAATTGAGGAAAAATTTACGTCTTACAATTAAAACTATTGTGGTTTTTATGATTTAAGCTAGTCGTGTTAAGTGTTATTCTATTGATTATTTTATTGAGCCAAAATACTAAACTGAGTCTAGTTAATTGGCTGCAGAAACCACCATTAAGAAAGGCCTAAAAGAAGGAAAATAACTCTTTGTTTTTAAGGGATTTTTTTCTTTTATCAATTTCCGTCCTTGTTATGGCGACTTCTGTATTTTCTTTAATACTTTGATCCAATGTTACAGAATTGAATAATTAGAAATAGAAGATGAGTCTGCTCATTTGCTGATTTGCCAACCGAATGTAGCGCTGTCAGAATGGTCAATGTTTGCGGTGTTTATTCTTCATTATATTATTCAATGGTTACAATTTTAGCTAAATCATAATAATTTAACATTGTATTTTGTCTCTATTGTAGGAAAGTAGCTTATAGTTTAACATTGCTTTATACAGAATTTTAACCTAATATCAGCTTGTAGGTAAATTATTTAAATGCTTAAGAAAATATCTTTTTCAATGAATTTATCTTGAAAATACTAGGTCCCATTTCGGATAGCGTGAAAATTTTTTACAAAATTACTGTTTATATTTTTGCAACAATTTACAACTTAGAATTTCGATTTACAAATCACAACCGGCTTTTTTCATCGTTAACCCTTCGGAGGTCGAGCCGCGGCAAACTAGCCGTAAACTGTTTAATTTGTGTTTTTGAAGTACTAATCATAGTAGGCTGACGCTGCCACTCACTTTGACTTTGAAAGTTTTGAGATGCTGAGTGTTTTGTCGTTAACCGTTGGTTGCTACGTTATTTCGTTTAGTTGCTGTTTGAGGTCGCGGCGCGACCTATCGTGTAACTTTTCAGAGCGCGACCTCCGAAGGACTAACATGATTTGACGACATCCGAAGGCGAGGAAAAGTCAAAATATTAAATCAAACAATATGCAAGAGTTTTACCTTGCTGTGATAACTTTACCATAGGAATAAAATAAACCAGAATTTGGATGCTGGCGCAAATATTAGGAAAGTGTGGCCATAGGCGTAGATGTGCGATTAATATTTTAAATGTCTTTGATCACTTTAGTTGTTTTAATTTTTTATAGTAATTTAACATTTATTTTTTTAGGAGTCCATTAAAATTTCTTTACCAAATGTGCATTACTCATTAAAAATATAATGCACTCTGTCAGTGACGACGGCAACAAACGAGAGATATTTTTTATCCCTTTAGTTAATTAAAACGTACCCTAGAAATTCTATGGGTAAGTACCGCTTAAATGGTTGTGCATTCTTAAGAATACATGGGGATCAAAAAGTCACAGAGGAAGATGTGTTGTTAAAATTGTCAAAAAAAAAGAGATATAACTCCCCCCTTAGGTGGCTACAGGCTACATCATGGCTACAGGCTTGCTGTGACTGACTAATTTTCCCAATGACGTCGCCTTGAAAAACATTTTGACAATAACGGGTTTTATGCAACCATTTTAACATTTTTCAAACAAAAATAATAATTTAACCATTGATTGGTGAGGAATACATACTGAAATTTAAATGTTATTTAAACCTTTTCGATCTATTTCGAAAAATATTGAAATTTCGAATTTGTGGAGCTTCGGCAGGGTACCGAAGCTAAGATACCCCACCGCGGCCATATTCGCGGACATTCACGATGATATTCAGTTTTATATATTAACGAAAGCTTTCTTATTTTGATGACGTCACTATGTATGGGAGGTAGACGTGGTTTTGATCCGATTTTGCCATATATCATAGGTATATTTCATATTATATATCAAGACATTTTTCAAGACATTTCTTAATTTTTGTGGATTTTTAAGAGATTTTACGTTTAAAATAAAGCTACTTTGTATGGGAAGTGGGCGTGGTTTTCATCCGATTTTGCCATATATCATACAGATGGTTTATATTAAATATCAAAGCTTATGTGCAAAATTTTAAAACATTTCTTTAATTTTTGCAGATTTTGAAGAGATTTTACGTTTAAAAGAAAACCAATTTGTATTAGAGGTAGGCGTGGTTTCCATCCGATTTTTCCAAGTTTTATAGCCAGGATTAAGACTGAAAAGCAACGCTTACATGCTAAATTTCAAGGCATGTTATTTAAATTTTGTAAAGACATTTTACGATTAATATAAAATCACCACGCCTATCATGGGAGGTAGGCGTGGTTTTCATCCAATTTGGCCCATTCTCGAATTTTAAAATTGCGGTTGTAATCGTGTCGACAGACGGACACACGGAAATCGACTCAGGAGATGATGCTGATCAAAAATATATATATTTTTATATACCTGTCACGCCTCCTTCTTGGCGTTACAAACGGAATGACAAAGTTAATATACCACTTACGCAGTACGCGTTGGATATACAAATTATTTAGTCAGCATTTTATGTTATTTGTTTATAACTCTAATAATATTTCAATTATTGCGACTTATACTGTTTGAGCTCTATGTCTAGCCTCTTTTTCTAAAGAAAACAACCGATAACAACAACATACATAACAGATTAATCGCACAACCCAATGGTGAGAAAAATAATTGCTTCAAAACTTGCTCTTAAAAAGTACTTCCTATTGCTTCCTGTTAACCTAGCAATCGATAACAAATATAAATGTCAAAGAAATACGTTACCAGCTAAACTCAAAATATACAGAAAAAGTGAAAATAAAAACCTCTTTTTACCATTTTACCCCTGATTTTACTTGGGACTATTGTGGCCACCATTAAAAACCAGTTACTTAATACGAAAAAATTAATAAATAGTTCAAATGTATATTTTTTGAAGATAATAGAATACGAGTTCAATAAAAATAACAAAATTAACTTCCATCTCATGTTCTATTGGGAGAAATTTATATCTAACTTAATATAACTTGCTGATCGAGATGTTTGCGACAGTTTTTGTGGTTTTGGCATCTTTGCCACTTTTTCAGTTTGGTGAATTTGACTGATATCAGGTAAATTGGGATATGTGACTCTATCGTTCTTTCTTTTTATTTATTTTCTAGCATGATCCAGTTGTCCGCGGCTTCGCCACTGACGTTCAAGCAACCATACTTTTTATATATGTGGGTGGTGAAAGGGGGTGAGGCAAACATTTTTCCTGTAAACTATCTCGTGCTCGGAAACAATCTACTGCCAAAATTTCAGCGCAATCGGCCCAGAAGTTTTGGAGTCTTAATGATTTATTAAAAGTGGGCGTAATTATAGTATACCACACGCATTTTTTAATTATAGTTGCCGGCGATAAGCATACAAACTGAGAAATAGCATTTTCATTGATTTGGGGGCGGTAAAAGAGGGCGTACAATTTTTGGTACAATTGCCGAAAGTACAGACTAAATTACCAAATTTTAGTATCGTACAATCAAAACAGTCGGAAATATTGAATTTTTATTGATTTGAGGGCGCTAAAAGGGGGTGTGGTTAAAACTAAGTACGTAATAACCTTATCTAGGATGGAAGTAATACACTGCAATTTGAGCCATTTAGATTTGTATAAAAGTCAAACAAACAAAATTATTTTTATAAATATAGATGTGTATAAATATGTATATCATACCAATTATAATTTAAGTAGCAAATACCGATTCATCAGGAGAAACATTTTAAGATTTTAACATGCATGAGGAAATGCTCCACATCTTTCAAGGTATCGAAATGAGCCACTTATTTTGAAATAGTTGTATCCTAACACGGCGCCACACAGTGTAACCGTTTCATATAAGCTGAAGTGGCCAAAACTATTTACAGTTGCCGCAGAGCAACAAAATATGGTGTGGATGACTCTTTTACACAGATTAAGAATTTTTCCACATATTGGCCAAATCGGACAATGACCACGCCTACCTCCAATATAAAGCAAAGTTAAAAATCGATGTATCTTTGGACTCCTTCAATATTTTTGAAAACAATTTCATATTTGGTCTAAAATCCCTTCAAAAAACATTTGTACCAAAAATGGATATAATCAGAACAATATTCGGGGTACCCTCCATATAACCCCAATTTTAAATATCTCGTATCTTTAAAAATAAATACTTCATTTTATTATATTCACACGCAAATATAATACTGAATAGCAATAGTCTTTACTAAAAATGGGCTTTGACAGACCAGTTTTTTTGGGTACCCCTCATAAAACTTCAATTCTTAAAAAAAAAAATTTTCAAAACACCAAATTTCCATATTCATATATATTATATATAAAAGAGATAATAAGAATGAAAGTTAAATTACAAATAGAAAACAAATATGTACGAGTATAAGAATTTCTGTACTTAATCTGTTTCATTCACAAGTGTCACTTGAAACAAAATCTTCAAAATGTGTATCAGAAATGAATTTATTATGAACGGCATCTGTACTTTTTTCTATAATATATTGCAGTAAATCTTTATAATCATTGCCTTTAGTTTTGGCAGTATGTCTGTTCGAAGAAATGAGAGGATCCGAATGTATCAGCAATGCAGCCATAAGATCTACATTGCAATTTTCTCTTAAATTTTTCCTAGTGTGACCTAATCGATATTTTCTAGATTCCTTATGCCTAGATTCTAATGCGTCTTCAGATAAAAGTCCAATCGGTATATTAAAATTTTTAATTATTTCACATCCATGAATCAATATTTTGTGGACAGTTATTGACATATTATACCAGGGATAATTATCCACATATATTTTAAAAGTTGTAATATTTTTGTAAATATTAAAATACAAATATTAAATTATAATACTTGTAGTATTTATTTTTTTTTGTCGCTTGACAGTGTTCTCAGAATCAATTTGAAATTTTTTAGTAAGCAAATATTTATGTTTGACATTTCATACACCATTTGAATATTTGAAAAAACCTTCTGGTAGTATTCCCATCGTTTGAAGTGCCATATCCTGTTTTTACTTTATCAATAATAAGACCCATTTTATCTCTAAACTCTTTTTGTATTATTATTTTTTGCTCTAAAAAATTCGTTTGTTTTTTCGCCGCGTACCTGCTAGCATTTGAGAGGCATCCTGTATGCAATATGAATTAGGCATTCAAAAGTTTTAATCCATGTAAATAATCCATATTGTAGATGTCTTTCGTCTATAGTAGATAACCCATATTGCAGATGTCTTTCGTCTATAGTTCTTTGCATGATATGAAAAGAATTTATTACAGTTGGAGTCGCTCCACATAGATAACAATTCATTGATGCTCGTTTATGTGCCAAAACGTTTGCAACTGCACCATCAACCATTGTTAAATACAATTTAAAATTAATTTTGAGGTTAAAATCAATAACTTTTGTTTTAAATGGCAGAAGTTTTTCTATTTGCGCCATTAAATCCATTTCTACATTATGAATTAATGAAGGTTTATCTTGCATAAAAATAAGTTTAATAGGTCTGCAAAATAATACAGATGATGGGGTTTTGTTCAACCATATTTCTCCCTGGCTATCAATATTAGTCATTTTCAGAGGAACTATTGCAACAATATTCAAGAATTTATCAGTCATTTTTTCATCGGAAAATTTTTGTTTGTAAACACTATGACCAGAACTACCATCAACGCCATATTTGCATTCAAGAACACAACTAATATTATTTTTTATTTCAATTATTTTGAATAAACTTGAAGCAGTTTGATTAAGCAAGTCCTGCATTCTTAATTCAGCTGATACTTCTGAAACTATAATAGGCTTCGGTATACGGTCGTTTTTGTGTGTTTCAATTATTTTTTAATCAGAAAAACATTCAGGATGAAGACTGTATGCAACCGAACGCAATATTTTATAACGCCTTACCGATAATTTTAAGACATAATATAAGCTAAGTGCTTGAAATGGTGTCAGACATTGATTTGTCTACTCAATAAGTTTCCTTTTGGCTAATAAACTCGCTGCACTTTCAATTTCTTTAGGTGATTTTTCATTGACTAATTGCTGCACTTTTCGGCGCTTTGTTCGACTGGATGTTTCTTCGAAATTCACGGGTTTTCTACCCCCTTTGGTTTCAGTTTTTCTAAAAGTAGGAGTATCTTGTGCGTCTGATATATTCCGTATGCCTCTACTGGTACTAAGTCCCTTGAATTTATGTAATTAACTATAGATATACTATTTCAGGTTTACTTTAACTCAAATTCTCCAGAGCCCTAAAGTTTATATTGATTAAATTTAAAAATAATAAAGTGCACTTTGTTAAGAGTATCATTACTTAAACAAGGCACTGAATAGTAAGATTTTAAAAATGTTTCTATATTCTCCCCTTGCTTTTTAGTTGTACAATCAATCCTTAATTGTTTCCATAAATTGAAAACATCCCTAATAAAAAGTGGTGGTTCCATTTCTGAAGCATTGTTTTGTTAGCAAAAAATAAATTCACTCAATATGAGAAATTTTTCAACTTTTATATTTTAAAACTGGTTAACTTCACTGCACTGAGAACTTTTTGATAAATATGATAACTTTGAAAGACTTTAATTTAATTAGGTAAAAATACTTTTGTTTATTTAAAAGATAACGGCATTAACCATATGTTTTTGAAAATCAGAAAGACTGATATCAAAAATAAATCGCGTGCTAAAACTATGCAATACAATTTTTTAAAAAGGTGTGCATTCAAAAGTTTAAAATATTAATATTTAATGAGGCTCTATTTTGGATAAATAAGTACAGATTAGACCAGCTTGGAAATAACTGTACTCAACTTTAGGCATGTTTTAAGTGAGCGGGTTTTTTGATACAGAACTTGATCCAATCATATATACTCTTATTTAAAATGTTCTCTCTCTAATTCATATACTATATAACACTTTTAATAGCTTCTGTTTTAAAAAAAATACTGTTTGTCCAGGAATTTGAATGCATATGAACATGTGTACCAAGTCAATTATCTCAACTCTTTACGATAATTCTACGCTTACGAACCACATCTTTTCAAGTTACATGTTCGGGAGTACGTTCTACGAAAAATTTTTTTCTTGCATTAATACCCAAGGAATCAGAAATTTAAAAAATACTTATTTCAATATAAACATTACTCCTTTAGGCTTAAAAAATTTTTTCTCAAAATAAAATAACGTGATTTTCTACCTAAATTTTACCAAAAACTACCCAAAAATACCCTTTACGAAAAATGACGTAAAATTAAAACAAAGCAAAATCGCACCTCTACCTTTTCAACATATTTATACCCCAGCGCGTACTGCGTAAGGGGTATATTAACTTTGTCATTCCGTTTGTAACGCCAAGAAGGAGGCGTGGCAGGTATAGAAAAGTATATATTTTTTAATCAGCATCTCCTGAGTCGATTTCCGTGTGTCTGTCTGTCGACACGATTACAGCCGCAATTTTAAAGCTATCGCGATGAAATTCAAAATATAAGTTTATTTTTAAAAAAAGAAGATCAAGTTCGAAAATGGGCCAAATCGGATGAAACCCACGCCTACTTCCCATACAAAGTGACTTTATATTATAGAAATGCCTTGAAATTTGGTAGGTGAGCTTTGCTCTTCTTTATATTATAGAAATGCCTTGAAATTTAGTAGGTGAGCTTTGCTCTTCAGTCTTAATCCTGGCTATGAAATTTGGAAAAATCGGAGGAAAACCACGCCTACCTCCCATACAAAGTGGTTTTATTTTAATAGTAAAATCTCTTAAAAATCTGCTCATATTCAACAAATGTCTTGAAAATTTGCATATAGGCTTTGACATATAACATAGACCACCACTATGATATTTGGCAAAATCAAATGGAAACTGAGATACAAATTGGCTTTATTTTAAACGTAAAATCTCTTAAATATCCACAAAAATTAATGGAATGTCTTGAAACTTTGCACATTAGCTTTGATATATAATATGAACCATCTCTATGATATATGGCAAAATCGGATCAAAACCACGCCTACCTCCCATACAAAGTGACGTCATCAAAATAGGAAAACTTTCATTAATATATAAAACTGAATGTCATCGTGCATGTCGTGGCTAAGGACTTCGAATATACTTCAATATGGCCGCGGGGGGTATTTTCGGTACCCTTCCGAAGCTCCATCCTAACTAGTTTTTAAATAAGTTGATAAATAACATATAAGAAAAAAACCAAATATGGTTTTTGGAGCTATTCACTCTTAAAGTTGGAAAATAATTTCCGGTTTTTCAATTTCAGTAAATTTAACATCACTAAAAACCCAATGTTTAATAATTAAATTCATAATGAAAATGTAATTATTCAGAAATTTTTAAAACTATCAAACATCATTCATTTCTTTTTAAAATTTATCAATTTACAATTTACAAATTTTAATTTTAGGCGAAAAACTGCCTCACATATAATTGAATTAAAGACAAAAAACGCAAAATTGCACCTCTATCTTTTTTTCCTCAGTTTTTAATAAATAAAAGATCACTTTTTGAAAGTTTAAGCAAAATCAAAAAATAGTTTTATCCCTCTTCCCTGCTAAAAGTTTCCAATTTTTTAATAATTTTTACAAAAATTATATTTTTCAAACTAATTTTATATGTGATCTTATTGAAGGCTTTCTTTAAAAACAAATACTATCAAAAGCATTAGATTCTGTATTTTTCAAAAATATACAATTTTATATACTTTGGAAATCTTATTCGAAAGTTATGATATTTTATCTAGGTATATGCAAAGACGAAAATTGGTAAATTCAGAGAAAAAAAATTCAATTTTCAGCTCATGCTGTGTGTCCAAATCTTCACGTATAATAAAAATGTTTGCAGAATTCTCTTAGTTGAAGAATTATCTGTCAATTGATATATAATAAGTCAGAATATTACAAAAAAAAAGTACAAGTTGGTTTTGGCCGCAATTATTACACTGTGCGATATCGAAAAAACTTGAAATATGTCTTTCTCTTGTAAAACTTATTGAGATGAAGTTATAAAAAAATGTTCTCTTACGTGAAAAGTAAAGAAGATATCTTTACCAAGATGGCGCATAATTTAGTTCATATTTCGTCAAATGTTTCTGAGATTCATTTCAGAAATTCTTAAGTATTTTTATTTCTGATGTGATTGAAAAAAAACTTTTGATTTTAAGCTTTAGTAAATTTTAGCGTATGCAAATGCATTCTGGTTAAATCCTGTGTATTACTTTTGTTTATTTAATGTTTCGTATTAATAAAAAAAAAATTTAAGAGTGCAAACAGTAATTTTTTTGAAAAAGTATGAGATATTTGCCATTAAAAATATGTTTTGCGAATCTCTTTCCAAAGACGCTTACAAAAAGAAGTTTAAAAAAAATGTACATGTACATGTACCATGTACATTTATTTGAACAAAAAATTTGTAAATATTTTGTCCATACTACACCGTACTACTCAAAACCCCGACATTGTACTACTCAAAAAAGTTAAAAATTGCAGCCCTGCTCGAAATCTGAAGCAAATGCTGGATTGCAGTAATTTATGCGGCGTTATCAGCTTGTTGACATTCCTTGTTTTTCTGTTTGTTTTTCTGCTTGTTTTTCTGTCATAAAGCTTCAAATTTGTGTAGTTTTAATAAAAATATGGCAAGATTTTTAGAGAGAAAGCTTTTAAATAAAAAAAAAAAATTTTAATAAAAATATTTCTATTTTGACGTTATGGTTTTCTACCTTAATCATCTCAGTATTCTGGTCAGGCCGCTATGTGGTATTGTCAGCTTGTCGACGATTTTTCCTGTTTCTGCTTCTAGTTGTGCTACGCAGGCGCCCATCAGTAAACTTTTAAAGAAACATTGGCGGCAAAGCTTTGGGAGAAAATGAAGTAACGCCGCGAATTCGAAAGCTTTAATTTGTAAGAGCGATTTTCGCTCTCCTCGAAATTCGATAATATTCAAATAGGGGGTTCATACGATACAGCAAGCTGTCTTTGCCGAACGGCACCTTGCCGTAGATTTACCATGATAAATTTATCTTATATATCCTACAAATGATTTCCTTCCTTATCATTTGTCTTAGATTTATCAACAATACAGAAAAGTGACAATTAAATAATTTGCAAAAATATTTAGTTTCAATAAAATTGAAAATTCGTGAATTCGTACGCCTTAATTTGTTGTAGCGATTTATCTTAGCTGACATAGGCCGACAATATTGAATTCAACTTTTCCGTTAGACTGCAGGATTTTCTTGTACGGGGATTGTTGCAACAACTTAAACTTTTCAGACTATTATTTTCAAATAATCACCAATCACTAATGGAGATGAAGTGAAGATATAAGGACAGATAGCGGTGTCGCTTTAAGACTATAGGTTCTCTTTCTCACCCAATTTAAAAAAAAATGGTAACAATATGATACTTTCTATGCACAATTACCAATGTGCATATTCTAGCAATAATTATGTACAAAAATCACTTATTGCCTCATATTAAATGCGTTCATAGCAAATTAGCCTGGAAATGTGTAAATTTGGCTAAAATCCTACATGCACAATCCCGATTTGATGGGAATGACGCTGATCAAGACTTTGGTGTTTTTGTTTTTTTTTATTTTATTTTTGGTGTATAGCTGTGCCCAAAGCATTGCACAATCATAATAATTTTTTTAATAATTTATAATTTTATATTTCATATAATTATATTCAATAATTTATAATTCATAATTTTTTTCGCAGAATTTTTTTCTACGAACGAACGGAAGAACAACATTTTAATTTGTATTTTCTACGAATGAACGAACGAACAACTGTTTTCATTCGAACACACCTACTCCCTATCTACCACCCTTCTTTGGGTTTCCGCACAAAAAACAAAAACTTTCGAAAATAGTTTATATCGGCCGTAACTGAACTCCTAGAGGGTTCAAATATATGAGCTGGTCCTTTTATTTTATGCTCTTCAACATTTCTTTCGACCACACCTACCCCCTATCTGCTGCCCTTCTTTGGGTCCCCATACAAAAAACACAAAAACTGTTATGAGTTTGTCCTTTTATTTTTTGCCTTTCCACATTTCTTCCGAGCACATTTACCCCCTATCTATCACTCTTCTATGGGTCCCCATACAAAAAACACAAAAACGGTCGAAAATAGTTTATATCGGCCGACCCTGGATTCCCAGAGGGGTCATATATATGAGCTGGTCCTATTATTTTTTAGCCTTTCACATTTCTTCTGAACACATCTAACCCTTATCTGCCACTCTTCTTTGGGTTCCCATACAAAAAACATAAAAACTGTAGAAAATAGTTTACAACGGCCGTAGCTGAATTCCTAGAGGGGTCAAATATATGAGCTGGTCCTATTCTTTTTTGCCCCTCCACATTTCTTCACAACACATCTAACCCCTATCTGCCACCCTTCCTTTGGTCAAAATGCAAAAAACACAAAAACTGTGGAAAATGGCTTATATTGGCAGTACCTCGAAATTATATGTATGTTTATTGTTAAAATTGTTTTACCGACCGCATCAGGCCTGCTGCAGCTAGGAAAACAAGTAAGTTAATGTTTTGTGTATTTGATGTATATTATTTAAGAAAAAAAAAAAACAAAACAAAACACAATTAATTATAACATTAATCGCAAGTTCCCCAGTAAAATAAATTAAGCTTTAGATCACTTCTTAAAATTAAAGTTGATTCTGTCTTTAAATAAAAAAAAAAAAAAAAAAGAAAAAAAAACTGTAAAAGCTCTGCACTCAAATATCTCATCTTAAACGCATATGTTTTCAAAAAAAAAAAAAAACAAAGAATTGTTGCTTACTGTTAAAGCTTTTACTAATTTAATGAATGATGTTTAAATTATCTTCTTCGTTAGTTTCACGATTCATGGCTTATTATATTTAATTATTTTTCTGTTGGAATAGTCATCATTGTAAGCTTTTAAGTTAAGGTAATAATATTAAGTGCGTGAGAAAAGAGAGCAATAAAGATTGAGCTTTCCTCATTGGAATATGTTGGAGACACCAACAATAAATGGATTTATATTTAGATTAAAATAAAAACAAAAAAACAAGATAATAATGTGTTCATAAGCGTTGTGCTAGAAGTTAATTATGCCAGGCTAGATTGTCAGGGGTTCCCAAACTTTTTTTTTGATTCTGATAAGGAAACCATAGGCAGGGTGGGTGTAAAGGTCATAACAGCGGATCTTGGTATAATACGATTATTAGGTGGGATTTTATTCTTGTTAATGTTAGGGTGTGAAGAAAAATGTCTGTCCGATTTAGTAGTCCGTTTTGCTCATGTGTGTGAGTAACTAAGTAGTTAAGCACGTATTTTTTTTTTGTAATGTGGGATTTTGGTGGAACGTGGAAAAGAACCTCACCCCATCCGACGAGCTAATTGTCCAATTCTAACAAATCGTGCTTACCTCCGCGAATCACCGAAAAAAAGGGGATCATAAAACACGGAAACATTTAAATTCCACCCGGTTCATTACAGAAATGGCGCCCAACGTGGGGCTGTGATAAGATCTAAAAAAAAAAAAAAAAAAAAAAAACATTTTTTTTTAAACGTTGAAAATCTCTTCTTATATGGCCTTTAAAGCTCTATATTCCTATATAAATTTTGTTTTCATTGCGTGTTGGAAAATATATGTGATTATACTGAATTACAGATTTGATCATGGATATAAAACAAATCAAATCTGTCCGTATCGATCATATTTGTAACGAAACATTGCAGCTTGGTTATATACAAATTTCTCTCGATCTTACGTTGAGATGACGTTTGTAGCTTAATGCTTCTGTTTTTTGGAAAATTCTATAGCTTTGTACAAAACAAGCTAGTAGTCCGATAGTTAGCACAAAAGCTAAAATACAGCGAACATCTTCGAAAAATTTTCTGATCAAAATGAATGTCGAGTAGTATTTTTTTAACAAGAATAAAGCTTATCTTACGTTTATACGTATTCTAGCTTGGCATATAAAGTTAACTTCAACCATGCTTATATAGTTCAAGACATTAAATTCAGAAACTTTAAATTTTGTTATATATTAACCTCTCTCCTATTAAATTATTTGATACAACCACAATATGTAACCAGATAGGTCAATTTCAAAATCCCCCGGCACAGATATATGCACGATTTGTATGAGCTCATTTTTGAATTCTATGCCTTTAGTTATTACTGAATGTAGGCACAAGTATCATAAATCCTGCCTGTTGCGATGGCTAGAAGGTACACCTACTTGTCCAAACTGTGGAAGCTCAATCACCAGTTCCATTTTATCAACTGTTGAGTTCTCAAGGGATATTTCAGAAGCTCCACAACAGGGTGCGATTCCCAAAGTTTTAAAATCCACCATGCAAACCAGGTCACAAAAACGTAAAGATACTTTTACAACTTTACAACTAGTTCAAATTCAGGTGAAAATGAGTTTTTACAACAGCAATCCTATTCACAAAATAATGACGAAAATATAAAAAGCCTTATTCAGGACACCGTTTAGTCATATGTTCAAGAAGAAATGTCAAAACTGCAAAATACAATTGCACAGTTATCTCAGCAAATGTCTCAAATTAAGATGAATGTACCTAATGAACCTGAATGGCCCCAAGATCTGTTCAATCCACAACGTCCTTCTGATCGAAATATTCCATCACAACCCCTTTTTAGAAACAATGCCGCCTCAATAAGAGAGCGATCTTCAATATCTTCTGTCGTTCTAACAAACAGTAGCAAGGTGTCTAACCTCATAAATAACTGGAACATTCATTTTAATGGTCTTCCATCTGGTCTGCCTATTGATCAGTTTATATATATGGTAAACGCGTTAACTAACGATATGCTGGGGGGAGACTTTAATCTCCTGTGTGAACATGTTCACATTATTTTTTCCGCCAAAGCAAAGGATTGGTATTGGCGATACCGCAGAACAGTTCCACGAGTCATATGGAATCCCTTGTGTATTGCTTTGAAATCATATTTCACTGATCATTTATCCGATTTAGATATTCGAGAAATGATCCGCGATCGTAACCAGTCAGCTAACGAAAGTTTCGATGAATTTTATAGCTCGATTTTACAAATGTGTGATCGACTTCGGTATGCTTTACCTGAACTAGAACTTGTTGAAATTCTTCGTCGAAATTTAAAACCTATATTACGAAAAGAATTGTTTTATCTCCAGATAACTTCAGTCTCACATATGCGGAATTTAGTTTTACGCAGAGAAGCTTTAAGTGCTGAAATGGAAAAATCTAATTATAGAATTTTAAGTAAAAAGGTTAACGAATTTAAATACGACGAGAGTGAGGAAGGCTTAGCCGAAGCAGAGAAATTTGTGAATTGTAGAAAAGTGAAAATGCGACTGCATTAGTTTGTTGGAACTGTAGAGACGAAGGGCATCGTTTTTCAGACTGTTTTGGTGAAAGAACCATTTTTTGCTATGGATGTGGAGCAGAAAATACATACAAGCCCAACTGCGAAAAATGTAAGAACTCGGGAAACGGGAAATCGAGCGGAAACTACAACAGCTGTCTCCGCTCACGAAAGTAAAAATCGAAAACAAAAATTTGACTTCAGTCGGTATCCAAACAGTCACATATATAGATAATACTTTTAGTCAGAATACACCTAAGCTGTATCCAATAAAACCATTGCATGAAAGATTGCTTCATTACCAACAAGTTCGTAACAGAAATTTTTGTAGCTCATTAAAATTAGAACAGCAACAGCCAGTTGCTTTAAAATCCAAACGAAACACAATGCGTATGAGAAACTTTTATTTGAATGTTAAGCGTAGAAAAAAAAAAAATGAAAATCATGTTGAACTCCATCGAATCTCCAAGATCAGACTTAAGACCTTATATTACTGTAGATATTTTAGGAATGAGATTGAGTGGCTTATTAGATTCTGGGGCATCCGTTTCTTGCCTCAGTGGTGCAGCAGCAAATGAGTTTTTAAGACAAAACATGTCTTATAACAAAATAAATGAATTTATTGAAACTGCGGGTGGAAATAAGTATCGAATTCTTAGTTGCATCGAAACCGATATAATATTTAGATGTTCTACTAGAAGATTACGACTTTATATCATACCAGACTTAAAACAAGATCTTTATCTAGGCATTGATTTTTTCATAGAATTTGATATACTGAAGCCATTGTTAAATCGATTTGGAAATAAGTCTTTTGAAACAAAACAATTAAGTTCAATGATAAACGTTACTTCTGAAATGAAGATTCTGAAGGTTGGATAGTGTTATATCATTATTTCCATCTTTTGAGAAAAGAGGTTTAGGAAAAACTGCGTTGCTTGAACATACGATCGAAACGATAAAAGAATCAAAACCAATAAAACAACGGTATTTCTCAGTTTCGCCAGCTGTGGAAAAATTAATTCATAAGGAAGTAGATAGAATGTTGAAAATGGATATTATCGAGATAGCACCTCCAAATTGTCCGTGGAGTAGTCCAGTAGCTTTGGTAAGAAGAGATGAAAAAATTAGACTTTGCTTAGACTCGAGGAAGTTGAATGCTGTCACTGTAAAAGACGCCTACCCTCAACCCAAAATAAATGGTATTCTATCTCGATTACCAAAAGCAGAATTTATAACATCCTTAGATTTAAAACATGCTTTTTGGCAAATAAATTTGGCGGAGGAGTCGCGAGATAAAACAGCATTCACCGTTCCTAACAGGCCGTTATATCGTTTTAAAGTAATGCCTTTTGGGTTGACGAACGCACCGCAAACCTTATGTCGTTTAATGGATATTATTATACCAGATGAATTAAAAAATCGAGTTTTTGTGTATCTAGACGATCTGTTTCTGTTATCGGATAATTTTGAAGAACATCTTGAGTTATTAATTCATGTTGCTCAGGTATTACACAAATCAGGACTCACACTTAATATAGATAAATGCAAATGGACCATGAAGGAAGTCAAATATCTAGGGTATGTGATAGGCAATGGTTGTCTTAAAGCTGACCCTGACAAGATTTCGGGTATAGTTCAACTTGTACCACCTAAAACTGTAAAAGAAGTTCGTAGTTTTCTCGGACTTGCAGGCTGGTACAGGCGCTTTATAGACAACTATTCTTCCTTGACTGCACCATTAACGGATCTGACTAGAAAGGCTAAATCATTTGTATGGACTTTGGAAGCTAGAAATGCTTTTAAGAAAATAAAAAGTTGTTTGACCTCAGCTCCAGTATTAATTACCCCAGACTTTGAGAAACCATTTATCATTTAAACTGATGCATCAAAATCTGGAACTGGTGGTGTACTGGCTCAAGAAGATGAAGAGGGGGTTGAAAGACCTATTGCGTATTTTTCGTATAAGTTAAATAGGGCACAACAAAATTATTCCATTACGGAACTAGAGTGCCTAGCTGCTATGAAAAGTATAGAAAAGTTTCGAGAATATGTTGAGGGGCACCAATTTAAAGTTATCACGGATCACGCAAGCTTAAAATGGT
The DNA here is from genome assembly GCA_914767935.1 of Coremacera marginata. Classification (NCBI taxonomy): domain Eukaryota; kingdom Metazoa; phylum Arthropoda; class Insecta; order Diptera; family Sciomyzidae; genus Coremacera; species Coremacera marginata. The sequence goes on along the minus strand of OU612044.1, from coordinate 86,181,864 downwards.
TAATGAGCCAGTCCGATTTAAATGGAAGGTTAGCACGCTGGTCTCTGAAATTACAAGGTTTTAATTTTACGATAGAACACCGAAAAGGTAGCCTCAACACAGTTCCCGATGCTTTGTCGCGGCTGGAAATCGAAGCCTTAGAAAATGACCTCATATCTACTGAAATCGACTTAAATTCAACTTATTTCCAATCAGAAGAATACCAAAACTTAAGCGGCATATAAATGAAAATTCCACCCGTTTGCCAGATCTAAAAGTTGTAGATAAATTTGTTTATAAGCGCACTGAATTTTTTAATGGGGATGATAATAGTGAAGCGTCAAGTTGGAAGTTATGGATTCCCCAAGGCCTCGTTAAGGAAGTTATCGTCCGAGCACACTGCCCACCTATGGCAGCTCATGGAGGAGTAGGAAAGACTCTTGCCAGAATTCGGAAAAATTTGTTTTGGCCAAAAATGGCGTTAAATGTTAGAGATTTCGTGAACAGTTGCGATATTTGTAAGGAGTCAAAAGCTCCAAATACCATATTAAGACCACCTATGGGAGTTCAAGCCAAGTCAGATAGACCCTTTCAAAGAATTTACATGGATCTCCTTGGCCCATATCCTCGGTCAAAATCCGGAAATATTGGGATTCTCATCATATTGGACCATTTAACAAAGTTTCCTATATTAAAGCTCATTAAAAACTTTTCTACTCCACCTATTTGTGATTTTCTTGAAAGCAATGTGTTTCATATTTTTGGCATCCCAGAAACGGTTATAACCGATAACGGTGCACAGTTCAAGTCTGCCCTTTTTAAAAGTACGCTGGGAAAATAGGGAGTCAAACACGTTTTTACTGCAATTTATAGCCCTCAGTCGAATTCATCAAAACGCGTAAATAGGTCAATAATAGCCGCTATTCGTTCATATTTAGGCCATGATCAAAAGGAGTGGGATCAACATCTTAGTCAGATAGCTGTGGCTTTACGAAGTTCCTTACACCAGTCAATTGGATTTTCTCCATATTATGTGCTTTTCGGCCAACAAATGGTAACCCATGCAAATAACTTGTTGCGAAAACTTAATGAAATTGACGACCACGAACACATTCTTGACAGCCATGATAAATGAGCTTTAATTAGAGATAAAGTAAAAAATAATTTGGAATCTGCGTATAACAATTATAAGAAATCGTATAACTTGCGTAGTAAACAAATTTGTTTTAAGGCAGGAGATGAAGTATTTAGAAGGAATTTTGCGCTTAGTAAAAAGATTGATAATTTCAATGCTAAACTTGCTCCTAAGTTCTTGAAAAGTAGAATAGTTAAGAGAGTAGGTAATTGTTATTTTGAGTTGACAGATTTGCAAGGGCACCCAGTTGGAACATTTCATGCCAAAGATCTGAAACCACAAACTTAATATTATTTCTCGCTGTTTCAGTTTATTTCATGTCAGAAACAACCTGAAATAATCTGTTTTGTGACGACCTTTAGGTGTTTATTTTTTTTAAAGATAATCCCTTCTAAATTCTTTCAGTATCCATTTACCTCACTCATAACCCTCATACTGCATCACTTATACCGTATTTGTTTTCGTTTAAATTCCCATCTCTAGCCTAACAAGAGTTATTAAAACATTACCACTACTCACCATAATTAGTACTTATTTCGAACACAAAAGAAAATGAAAAAACATATTGCCTACATAGGCTGAATATAAAAATGCATATACATAATTTCTTTTGCGTTGGTCGAAAACCGGCTTGCCGAGGTTGCCTGTCCAATGATATAAAGCTTACTATCTCTCCTCGTTTAACCACTGAATCAGCAAGTACAACTTAGCTAATGATCAGAAAATTTACTTAAAATTCACACGTGATCAGAAGTCAATTATAGTTTTAAAGTTATTAAATCCGTGAAAATTAAAATCTCATAACATCTGTTCTAAATTAAATTTAATCTCGTAAACGTTGTGATCATAAAAATTGTCGTAAATTTCCCATACACGACAAATCCATATTTTGTTAAATATTTCTGGCTTTAACAATATTCCAATAAATGGGATTTATTTAAAACATCAGAAGATATCGACACGTGGAAGTCGTCACGCCGTTGCTTCACCGTGATCCCCTGGGACTATAAATTTTAAGAAGTTCCTGGAAGGTAAATTAAACATTACAAATTTGTAGAAAATAAGTTAAAATGTCTGGTTTCTTAAAGGGAACCTCATTAAGGTGGCATTGAAATGTTACATAACATCAGTAACTCGATTAAATTATTGGGTTAACGACCACGCAATACCATCTTAAATCGTAAAGTTAAAGCTATAGAAGCAAGCTGTAAAACCACGACACATGCCATCTTACCGATCGACATAAAATCTTAACCTTAACAACCTACTTACTTTAAACTATATATATAAAAAAAAAAAAAAAAAAAAGCTTAAGAAGTAACTAATTATCGGAAATTATATTAAGTTTATTGTTAAAATTGTTTCACCGACCGCATCAGGCCTGCTGCAGCTAGGAAAACAAGTAAGTTAATGTTTTGTGTATTTAATGTATATTATTTAAGAAAAAAAAAAAAACAAAACACAATTAATTATAACATTAATCGCAAGTTTCCCTGTAAAATAAATTAAGCTTTAGATCACTTCTTAAAATTAAAGTTAGTTTTGTCTTTAAATAAAAAAAAAAAAAAAAAAAAAAAAAAAACTGTAAAAGCTCTGCACTCAAATATCTCATCTTAAACGCATATGTTTTCAAAGAAAAAAAAAACAAAGAATTGTTGCTTACTGTTAAAGCTTTTACTAATTTAATGAATGATGTTTAAATTATCTTCTTCGTTAGTTTCACGATTCATGGTTTATTATATTTAATTATTTTTCTGTTGGAATAGTCATCATTGTAAGCTTTTAAGTTAAGGTAATAATATTAAGTGCGTGAGAAAAGAGAGCAAGAAAGATTGAGCTTTCCTCATTGGAATATGTTGGAGACACCAACAATAAATGGGTTTATATTTAGATTAAAATGAAAACAAAACAAAAAAACAAGATAATAATGTGTTCATAAGCGTTGTGCTAGAAGTTAATTATGCCAGGCTAGATTGTCAGGGGTTCTCAAACTTTTTTTTTGATTCTGATAAGGGAACCATAGGCAGGGTGGGTGTAAAGTCCATAACAGCGGATCTTGGTATAATACGATTATTAGGTGGGATTTTATTCATGTTAATGTTAGGGTGTGAAGAAAAATGTCTGTCCGATTTAGTAGTCCGTTTTGCTCATGTGTGTGAGTAACTAAGTAGTTAAGCACGTATTTTTTTTTTGTAATGTGGGATTTTGGTGGAACGTGGAAAAGAACCTCACCCCATCCGACGAGCTAATTGTCCAATTCTAACAAATCGTGCTTACCTCCGCGATTCACCGAAAAAAAAGGGGATCATAAAACACGGAAACATTTAAATTCCGACCAGGTTCATTACACAGTCTGGTTTTCGTGCTGGCCATAGTTGCACGACTGCATCTGTAATAGTATCGGATGATATAAGAGGATCTTATGATGAAGGAAAATTAACGCTGCTCTGCTTACTGGATTTTTCAAAGGCATTTGATACTGTAAGTCATACTCTTCTCTGTCATAAACTAAAATATTTTTACGGTTTTTGTGAAAATGCAATTCATCTTCTTAGTAGTTACCTTAAAGATAGAGTGCAAAGGGTAAAGGTTGGAAATAATTTTTCGCAGTGTAGGATTATAAGTAGTGGTGTGCCCCAAGGTTCGGTGCTTGGCCCACTGCTTTTTTCAATATTTGTTAATGTCATTTTTCAGTGCTGCAAATACTCTTCAATGCATGCGTATGCCGATGACGTTCAAGTCTATCTAACAGGTAGAGAAAATTTAATGGAAGATTTAGCGTTCAAATTGAATGAAGACTTAAATTCTATTTGCCAATGGGCCATAAAAAACAAACTACAATTAAATGCTCAGAAGACCTTTATATTACCTATTTCTAAAAACAGAATATTTCTTGAGGATATTCCAGACTTATGTCTAAATGATATGAAGCTTCTGCTTGTAAGCAAGGTGAAAAGTTTAGGGTTCATCATCAATTACTCCTTGACGTGTACGGACCACATTAATGATGTAATTCGTAAAATATATTTTATTCTACGTAATCTAAGATTATCAGCTAAGTTTACACCAATTGCTACGAGACGTAAATTAGTAATTCAACTTATTCTACCTGTGATCACTTATTCCGAAGTTGTATACAGTAAGCTTGACTCGAGGTCCCAACTTAAATTACATATTGCATTTAATCACGCTACAAGATATGTATATGGCTTACGCAAGTTAGATCACTTGGCCGAGTTGAAGAATTGTATACTTGGTTGTGACATATTGAGTTACCTTAATGCTCGGAATTGCATATTTCTTCACAAACTTATACAAAAGAAAACGCCAACATATCTTTATGAAAAATTGCAATTTGGTCAGTCGCAAAGAAGTCAAATGCTTTTAGTACCTCATTTTAACTTTTTAAACTCAACAAAATTGTTTTTTATTAACGCCATTGGATTGTGGAATGCTTTGCCATCCAACCTTAAATCGATAGTCGGAGAAGCAAGCTTCAAACAGGCCATCCTAAAGCACTACTCCTAAACACAAAACAACAATTTTCACAGTTCACAGCTCATAAAAGTAATCAGTTCTTTTTCCCCTCTCTGTAATCTACTTCCTTCTTTACTTTCTCTCATTTATGTCTCAACTCAACTCACTCCTTATAAGCTACTAGCTTATACCCGGCGCGCTTCGCTGCGCTCAGCGTTTATCCCCTGGAGTGTGTAGCTTTAGTGAAGCCATGCTTTTATAGTAAGTTCGTACCGAGTTTTATTGATGTGTGACTTATTTCGAAAACTATACCGTATATTTGGGGTGCTGAAAAAGTGCCACTACCCTCGTCCAACGCCCATAAGACCAGTGGAACGGCATGTGTAAATTGAGGTCGAATACTGAACTCCGAGGCTGAGCGACCTACAAAAAAAAACCAAAACTGTTCGATATCGAAAATTTTAGGTGTATTTAAGGTGCCTTTTACAATCGGCAGCAGACTTCATAGGAACCCTCTCAAGGCTTTGGTATAAAAATTGGCTTAGCGGTTTCAGAGTCCTTACGAGATATACACATATAACCACATACGTATATACATTAAGTCGCCTCACGCTCATTAGAAAAAAAAATTGCTTATGTCCGGTTCTTCTAAGTAATCCATGGCTTATGTTACGATGATCCCCAAAAAATTTTAACTAAACATATTGCCTGGTATGGTAGTTAAAAAAAAAAACAAACGGTCAGAAATAAGAGTAATGAAAAAGTTCTTTTGCATCAAAAAATCGTAAATTTTTTCCGTTGGACCAAATTGTTTTAACTTTTTTCATATTATTTTCACTAAAATTCAAATGAATTTTTTCCCATACTACTTTTAGTCAAATAAATTGTAAAATGTAAAAAATGTGAAGTTTTTTTTTGTAATTTCATTCAATTTAATTCTTCACTTTACACTATATTTTATCATCAATAGATAATTTATTTGACAAAAAGTAACATGACAAGACAAAAAACAAATTTGAATTTTAGTGAAAATAATATAAAAAAATGTTAAAAAATTAATGAAAATCCGCATTACCTCTGATCCGACTGAAAAAATTAAAAAACTGATTGGTGCAGATAGCTATTAAGTCTGACCGTTTGTTATTAAAAACATAAGAAGATCGGTCAATGTCCTTTCAAGGGCTGAAATGAACATTTCGTTATTGTTTTTTTTTTTTATTTCAAACTATTCCAGCTCAAGGATGGCTATCGCTACTGTCGAAATAATTGGGGAATCATCATAACATAAAGCGTTATTTTGAGCAACCGACCCAAACACCTTTTTTTTGTGAGAACATTTGTATACAAACATACATTTTTTACTGATAGATAGATGAGCAGAAAAGTAGGCATGGCAACATTTATATATATAGTGACCTCCACTTGGTCCCATTGCGCCTACATATTAAGTTTCACTATCAAAACATGATTTCTGAAAAGTCGGCGTAGATAAAGTGCGACAAGCCCATTTTTAAAAGGTTCTGGCAGTAACCATATGAACTAATCTACCAAATTTTATTCTTTTACTGTAAATTTTGATTTATATACTATTTACGGATTTGTGGGCGTGAAAAAATTTATATAAAAAAGTGACCGCGACTTGGACCCATAGCACCTACATACCAAGTTTGACTATCAAAATGTTCACATCTCAGGTATTAAAATTATTTCTAACTGATAGCCCTGGCAGCTAGTGCTTACTTAGTTATAATTGTTAAATTGTAATTAACTATAATACATAAATAAATAAATAAATTAAATAAAACTATTTCTGAAGAGTGGGCACAGATATAGTGCTACCATGCACATTTTTTAGAGAGCTGTCGAGAGTAAGCGTATGAACTTAATTACCAAATTTTAGTATTTAACGATGAGAATCGTCTGATTTATGGAAGTTCTTTTGATTTGTGGGTAAAAAAAGTGGCGGCCGTGGCGTAGTAGGTAGAGTGTGTGGTCCATATGGGAGAGAACCCTGGTTCGAATTCCACCTGACACAGAAAGTTTTTTCAATTTAATTAATTTTTCTGTTCGGCCGTCACCTCTCTGCTGACAATGGCAAACCTCAAAGAGTAAAAACTGCCATGAAAAGCTTCTTGAAACCATAAGCCGTTCGGAGTCGGCATAAAATTTGTAGTAAAAAATGCCATGAAAAGCTTCTTGAGAACATAAGCCGTTCCGGAGTCGGCATAAAACTTGTAGGTCCAGTTCTCGATCATTTGTGTTCAAACATTCCACAACACGCACAACACAATTCATCATAAGAGGCTTGGTCAAAGTCCTTTCAAGGGCTGAAATTGGCCATTCCGCGTTGTTTTTTTTTATTTGCGGGTGGTACAAGTTGGCGTAGCAAATTTTATATATGTATATATATATATTGACCGCCACTTAGAACACCTGCATATGAATTGTTTCTATCAAAATGCGTACAACGCAGGAATAAACATGATTTCGAAAAAGTGGGCGTAGATATGATGCGACCACGCACATTTAACAGTTGCCGACAGTGACCTTATGTACAAAATTACCAATTCTTAGTCTTCTACGGTGAAAGCCGTCTAATATAAAGCATTTTTACTGATTTGTGGGCGACGTGGCAACATTTGTATATACATACTGGCTGTCACTTGGATCCATAGCACCTGCATACTAAGATTCCCTATCAAAACATGTACAACTCAGGAATAAGCATGATTTATAGAAAGTGGGAGTAGATTTAGTGCGGCCAAGCTCCTTTTTTTGTGCAGTGGACGATAGTAATCAAATAAACTAAATTAACAAATCCTAGTCTTCTACGGCAAAATCCGTCTGATATAAGGCATTTTGACTGATTTGTGGGCGGTAAAAGTGGGCGTAACAACGTTTATATTTACATAGTGACTGCCACTTGGACCGATAGCACCTGCATGCCAAGATTGACTATCAAAACTCTTACAACTCAGGACTAAGCAAGATTTCGATAAAGTGGGCGTAGATAAAGTGCAGCTATGCCCATTTTTTGTACATTGGCCGACAGTAACCATACAAACTAAATTACCAAATCTTAGTTTTCTACGGCAAAAGCCTTCTGATATAAAGCATTTTTACTGATTTGTGGGCGGTAAAAGTGGGCGTGACAATATTTATATTTACATAGTGACTGCCACTTGGACCTATAGCACCTGCATACCAAGATTCACTATCAAAACGTGTACAACTCAGGAATAAGCATGATTTCGATAAAGTGGGCATAGATATAGTGCGGCCATGCCCATTTTTTGTACATTGGCCGAAAGTAAACATGTAAACTAAATTATCAAATCTAAGTCTTCTACGGCAAAAGTCGTCCGATATAAAGCATTTTTACTGATTTGTGGGCGGTAAAAGTGGGCGTGACAACGTTTATATTTACATAGTGACTGCCACTTGTATCCATTGCACCTGCATTCCGAGATTGACTATCAAAACGTGTACAACTCAGGAATAAGCAAGATTTCTATAAAGTGGGCGTAGATATAGTTCGGCTATGCCCATTTTTTGTACATTGGCCGACAGTAACCATACGAGCTAAATTACCAAATCTTAGTCTTCTACGGATAAATCCGTCTGATATAAAGCATTTTTACTGATTTGTGGGCGTTAAAAGTGGGCGTGACAACATTTATATTTACATAATGACTGCCACTTGGACCTATAGAATCTGCATAAAAAGATTCACTATCAAGACGTGTACAACTCAGGAATAAGCATGATTTCGATAAAGTGGGCGTAGATATAGTGCGGCCATGCCCATTTTTTGTGCATTGGCCGACAGTAATCATAAGAACTAAATTACCAAATCTTAGTCTTCTGCGGCAAAAGCTGTCTGATATAGAGCATTTTTACGGATTTGTGGGCGGTAAAAGGGGGCGTGACAACATTTATATTTACATAATGACTGCCACTTGGACCTATAGAATCTGCATACCAAGATTCCCTATCAAAACGTGTACAACTCAGGAATAAGCATGATTTCGATAAAGTGGGCGTAGATATAGTGCGGTCATGCCCATTTTTTGTGCATTGGCCGACAGTAATCATAAGAACTAAATTACCAAATCTTAGTCTTCTGCGGCAAAAGCTGTCTGATATAGAGCATTTTTACGGATTTGTGGGCGGTAAAAGGGGGCGTGACAACCTTTATATTGACATAGTGACTGCCACTTGTATCCATTGCACCTGCATTCCAAGATTCACTATCAAAACTCTAACATTTCAGGAATTAAAACGATTGCTGAAAAGTGGGCGTAGATATAGTGTGACTACGCCCATTTTTTGTACAAACACCGGAAGTAACCATCTGCACAAAATTACCAAATTTTAGTTTTATATGATTAAAATCGTCTGATATATAGCATTTTTTTTGGTTTCTGGGCGATAGAGCCAATTTGGGTTGTATGGGAGGTACCACGCCCCCTTGTCCAATCAACACCAAACTTCACAGGAACACTTCCAGAATGTTTGTTTTAGTATCGCTAAAAATTTCATAAAGCTTGGTTCAGTGGTTTTGGAGTCTATACGTGATATACACACATATCCACATACCCACATACATACATTAATTTTTATATATATACGTATAGAAGATAAACAATATGTTTTTGTATCCAGTTTGATATAGTATTTAAATAATAATCATTTAAGTATTCAATATGTGATATCTTCCACCTTTGTACATTAAAAGACCCTAGTTCTTAGTGTACTCACATTAATTAAGAAATTAAATTAAATGTACAAATGCTTGGTACATAGTAATAACATTTTTGTGTTTAATAAAAAAAAAAAAAAAATTTATTTTCAACGAAAAAACGAAAGAACATCTATTTTCTACGAACGAACGAACAACTATTTTCTGCAAACGAACATCTATTTTCTATGAACGAACGAACAAACATATATTTTCCACGAACGAACGAACGAACAAAATATTTATTTTATTTCTCTACGAACGAACGTCCGTGCAAGGCTCTGGCAATAAGCACTAATAATAGCTGAATTTAAAACCAAAGCCCAATTATTTTAAAATTAATTATGTCTTTCGTTAAAAATTAAAAATTGGTGTTAGCTAATTTTTTTCGCTGGTTTTATTAAAGTTTTGGTATTTTTGCATTAAATTTTTTCTAATATAATTAATTTTCTAAGTTCTAATTTTCTAATTTTTTTTCGGTGGTTTTATAAAAGTTGCGGTATTTTTGCATTACAAAATGTGGCAACGGTGGTACCGCACACAGTTCATGTTGTTTTTTCTATTTTTGTGAACCTTGTTGACTTTTTCTAATCTTGCTCAATAAGAGCTTTAAAAAAAGATTTCGTCTCGCAGCGAAAAAGATATAATAAATTGTTGTATCTTGTTAGCTTTGCGCACAACCTGTTAAGCATTGAATGTAGCTTACAAAGAGAGAGCTTTTTTCTGTTGAGGATAAGAATAAAGAAATTGTATGGTTATGCTCTTTAAATTTTAGTTAATTATTTAAATAATAATTGGCAAATTTATATAGCCTATACGAGTAATATAATTTTGAACCATAGCTATCCAAGAGAAAAAAATTACTCAATAATTTAAGAATACTTTCCGTAAGAATAAATTCCGTAAGAGCTGTTTTCCACCTCTGCACGGCCAAACATTCGTGAGTCTCCTTTTATATAATAGTATAGATTTAGCCAATCAATGCAAATTTCACTTATTGTAACAAGTATATTTATTTTATTGATTTTTTCTTCTTTTTTCTCCTTTCCTTATTTTTGATGATTGAAGGCGTTTTATTCGTTTCGGGCGCGATCTGCACGCATCACTAACCTTTTTTTAAACATGTCAAAAACAAAAGAAAAAAAAAGCGAAAAAGAAAGAGTGCTTATAATTATATTAATAATAAATTATTGTATAATTTATAATAATTTTATATTATACTTATAATGAAGATTTAAAGCGGACGTGGGAGTGGGAGTCAGAGATAAGAGGGTATTTTCAAGAAATAGAGGCATTGGAAAAGTTCGTTCAGACATGAATGATGAGTAATACGAGGAAACATTAGGGTGGGAAAAGGTGTTTAGAAAATGAGCGCCTGAACACAGATTTTGACTTTGATGGTGAATACTGTTCGCTTATGCCTTTGAATATCCTACAAAAACTATTTAATGGCTCGTTGTATACTTAAATAGTATGGTGCTGAGATTCACTCAAAAATTCTGTATGCCTAGTTCTCCTTATTGGTTCATTAAGAACAATCCTGCTGAAGATATATTCGCTATCGATATTACCAGTTATGACATCGAATGTAAAGCCTAAACAAAGTAATGTTTTTCTTAATGTTTTTCTTTTCTTGAAAGCGGAATTATATTAACCCTCATCGGTATTATAAATCTTAGTACAAATCGGCTCGTTTCTATGCGTACGCATACACGTAAAAAAAGACTATTAACTGAAGTAAATAGTGAAATTATTTTTTTGTTTTTATTCAAATGCATTTTATTTATTCATTTCTTAATTTATTACAAAAAAAATATAAAAAAAAATTATTTCGGAAAAAATTTGCAAAAAATATTAGGCTGAAATTGCACAAGCACGTGTTTTACGTATGTTGTATTGGCACACTAGCCAGTAACTACCCTATAGGAACAAACTAACTTGTTTTTAAAAACAACTAATTAAATAACTAGTTTAAAATAAACTAGTATATTAACTACTTTGAATTATATTAAGGCGGCAACTACTTTGATTTTGACATGTTTTAATTGCAAATTTTTATTAGATTACAAGTTTATATATATTTAACCATGTTATTTCATTAATTATTTTGTAATTAAAAAAATAATTTTTAAGTTATGTGTTTATATAACTCCAATAATTTTTCAATTATTAAAGGTTATATTTTATCGAGCTCAAGGTCAATGTTGCTTTCCGAAGAAAACAACTGAAGGAACAACAACCAACAACAACAATACTTTATAGAGTATCAATCACATAGCAGACTAGACAGCTGTTTCGTTGGCCGCTACACCAACTCATCAGTAGCCTTTTATCGTGATTCTTGCTGTGATCCACTAAGCTCTTAATTTTCTACTTGTTTCACGAATGCAATTAGTAAATTACCCTGAATTGCGGTACGAGAACACAAATGATATGAAAGCAGCTTAAAGTCCTTCTAATTTGTGAAGCATACCTTCAGGGAAAGTATGTTCTATTATTCGAAGATAGATCAAAGCTTTTCTAAATACTCAAAGGTTTTTGTTGTGCTAGTTTTTGTTGCTCTTCTATTTCACAGTCGTTCTTAGCTTCAGCAATTAGCTGATATTAACTATGACGACATGAAGATTTGTTTTTTTTAAAACTTAGATTTTTAATTTATTGTGTGTAAACACACACAAATAATCATATTTTCAACGGCCGGGATCTGCCATAGAATTTATTTGTAAATTAATTACGACCTTCTTTCATAAGTTTTTAAGTTATGTGTTTATATAACTCCAATAATTTTTCAATTATTAAAGGTTATATTTTATCGAGCTCAAGGTCAATGTTGCTTTCCGAAGAAAACAACTGAAGGAACAACAACCAACAACAACAATACTTTATAGAGTATCAATCACATAGCAGACTAGACAGCTGTTTCGTTGGCCGCTACACCAACTCATCAGTAGCCTTTTATCGTGATTCTTGCTGTGATCCACTAAGCTCTTAATTTTCTACTTGTTTCACGAATGCAATTAGTAAATTACCCTGAATTGCGGTACGAGAACACAAATGATATGAAAGCAGCTTAAAGTTCAACAAAAACCTTTGAGTATTTAGAAAACCTTTGATCTATCTTCGAATAATAGAACATACTTTCCCTGAAGGTATGCTTCACAAATTAGAAGAACTTTAAGCTGCTTTCATATCATTTGTGTTCTAGTACCGCAATTCAGGGTAATTTACTAATTGCATTCGTGAAACAAGTAGAAAATTAAGAGCTTAGTGGATCACAGCAAGAATCACGATAAAAGGCTACTGATGAGTTGGTGTAGCGGCCAACGAAACAGCTGTCTAGTCTGCTATTTGATTGATACTCTATAAAGTATTGTTGTTGTTGGTTGTTGTTCCTTCAGTTGTTTTCTTCGGAAAGCAACATTGACCTTGAGCTGGATAAAATATAACCTTTAATAATTGAAAAATTATTGGAGTTATATAAACACATAACTTAAAAACTTATGAAAGAAGGTCGAAATTAATTTACAAATAAATTCTATGGCAGAGCCCGGCCGTTGAAAATATGATTATTTGTGTGTGTTTACACACAATAAATTAAAAATCTAAGTTTTAAAAAAAAACAAATCTTCATGTCGTCATAGTTAATATCAGCTAATTGCTGAAGCTAAGATCGACTGTGAAATAGAAGAGCAACAACAACTAGCACAACAAAAACCTTTGAGTATTTAGAAAAGCTTTGATCTATCTTCGAATAATAGAACATACTTTCCCTGAAGGTATGCTTCACAAATTAGAAGAACTTTAAGCTGCTTTCATATCATTTGTGTTCTCGTACCGCAATTCAGGGTAATTTACTAATTGCATTCGTGAAACAAGTAGAAAATTAAGAGCTTAGTGGATCACAGCAAGAATCACGATAAAAGGCTACTGATGAGTTGGTGTAGCGGCCAACGAAACAGCTGTCTAGTCTGCTATGTGATTGATACTCTATAAAGTATTGTTGTTGTTGGTTGTTGTTAATTCAGTTGTTTTCTTCGGAAAGCAACATTGACCTTGAGCTCGAAAAAATATAACCTTTAATAATTGAAAAATTATTGGAGTTATATAAACACATAACTTAAAAACTTATGAAAGAAGGTCGTTATTAATTTACACATAAAAAAATAATTTAAATATAACTAATTTAACAAGTAGTTGAAAATATATGCAGGCGAAAGTCAATTGGCTTATTTAGAGGACATCACCATACAAAATATGTTAGTTCGTTCTATGGAAAAAAGTCAGAATTTCAACTAGTTGTGGTTGACAAAAAACTACTTTATCAACTACTTTTAAATTAGTTGATTCTCCTGCAGGGTAATGATGCATGTTCACATGTGCATGTGATTTACCTTTGAAAATGTATGCTGTTTATGTATGTTGTTGTATATACGCTCTTTATTTTTTGGCAATATTTTTTAACATAAGCAATTAGCCGAAAGAAACGTCGATAATGCGTTTGTATGCGTACACATACAAAAATACTGATTTGTGACATTCTTCAGTTGGCCCATTACGAACATGCACGCCATCTACCGGCATCATTATTTCGTGGAGCACGATCTAACAAGCTTTTTTTAAAATTTTCAACAAAAACGGTTATTGTTTACTAGATCTTTTTTACGTCGAAATAGTTGATTTGTATGCGCGCGCATACAAAATACCGATAAGGGTTAAGGAATTTCAGTCTGTGCTCATACGAAAGTAAGTTTCTATAATCCCGTGGATCATAACAATCTCTTAAGGGGATGGTACTGCTTTAAAGCCAAAAAAAGGCATATTTTAATGAATTTTTTTTTGGAGAGGTGTAAGTTTTTATTTCATATACATGATTATTTATTTATGAATATGAATTTATTTATTTCGTTCATATTCTCCGGAGGCGATTCAAAAAAAAGTTGTTTTGCTGTAAACACGATTAGAGGTTAGCGGATCATCTGAAAAAAAAATCAAAATTAGGAGGTAATACCGAAGAGTTTTTTTAAATGTTTTTTTTTTTTGGTAGCGTTTTAAAGTCCAAAACGCGATTTTCGCTGAAAAATTGAGGTTATTTTATTTTTTAAAATAGGAAAAAAAAACTCTCCGGCATTACCTGTTGATTCATGTGTACAAATAGTGTAAAATATTTCAAAACGATCAGTCAAGTAGATTTTGTGGCATCGTGTTCACCGACTTCAAAAATTTTGTTTTCCAGAAAATCGATTTAAAGTTTTTTTTTTATCAAAAATCAGAAATAAAAAGTCAGTGAAAAGGTGTAATTTGTTATTCTTACACAGAATCATCAATGCCAGCTGCATTGATGGACAAGTCTATAGTAAAACGCTGTCATTCAGGATGTCCAATGCATTTTTTTGCTCTTGCCTGCGTTGCATTCTACCCTCTTTACTTATATTTGCAGCTGGTTGACTCAAAATTTTCTTCCGATGTTGTCTTGTTATTTTTTTTTTTTTTTTGCATTTTTGCAAATAAATAAACATACCACGACACAAGACCGAAAAAAAATAAAAGCGGAAAGCTACGATACAATTTTAGCGTTTTTGTACGCAAACGCTCGGAAGAAAGTATTCCTGGGAACTGATTCATATACAATATACCCTAAATATATAATATATAGAACTTCAGTTTACATACCTACAAATACACATAAAAGTATGAAATAATTTGGAGATTGCAAAAGGACTTGAAGCAGACTTCAGGTAAGCGAATCGCGCAGCTGCAAATCTGATAGTTCAACGTTATCAGGCATTTTTGTATAAAAATCTAGCATAAAGTCCGCTCACTTGAAACGCTGTATCTTCGTTAGTTTTAGCACGATGTACTTGAAATTTTAACAAAATACTCTTGAAATGTTGTGAATTCAGAAAAAAATATAAAAAATGTCTCAAAATTTGATCAAAACAGTACCATTCCCTTAAATCAAATAGCATAAATTATTTTTGAATAGATGGGGTCTTTGTGAAGGTTAAAGCGCAACCTGCTATCTAGGATAAACCTAAGATCTGCAATGTGGTTAACTCTGTTGAGAACGACCCCATAAGCAGATAACTGCTATGGGTTATTTCGTTTCTACGGGAAAAACTTACGACGTAGCATTTATTACATTTATTATACAGATAGGACTTGAACCACTTCAGAAAGGAACCTGAAATACCGAATTTTTTAAGTTTTATATTCAAGATCTTATGATCGACGCGATCAAAGGCTTTGCAAAAATCAGTATAAACTGCATGTATCTGATGACGTTTTTCCATTTTAATAAGATCTTTAGAGGTTATTGTTGTAAGATTTGTAGTGGTTGATATTCCTTTACGGACGCCATGTTGGACATTATAAACGTGGACTAATCAGGTATGTAAGTTTGGAACATCATTTTTTCAAATAGTTTGAGAATGGTCAATAGTATTGCAATGCCAAGGATTTCCATAAAGGAGGAAAAATACCTGTTTGCAAGGATTTGTTAATTAAGTATTAGGGCATAACTAACTGGTCTGAGCATTGAAAAAGAAAACTTGGTGGTAACAGGTCTGGACCAGGAGACTTGTTAGGATCTAATTCCTTAATAGAATTGATTATGACACTCTGCGTTAGATTGATTGAGCTAACCAATGGTGATATGTTGAAAATTGATGATGGAATTTGATTTTGGGTTGAAGGTGTACAGAACACTTCTTTAAAGTGATCTGCAAAAAGATTACAAATGTCCTGAGGGATAGAAGAAGTGGCATTACCTTTAAACATGGATGTTGGGTAACCAGTCGATTTTCGCTTGAAGTTTACGAAGTCGAAGAATTTTTTAGAGTTTTCAATAATTCTTTCACCAATTATATTGTTTATAAGCTTCTTCAGACTTGGTAGAGAACTCTTTAGACAGTTTATCATGTCTTGTATTTACCGCGTCACTTACAGAGATGACATTTTTAATGAATCTGTAAAGTTTATTTCTCTGATTTCTTAATTGTCTAAGAATTGCATCAAGCCACGGTTCCGATAGTTTTTTCTTTTTTCTTTATTTTTGGAACATGAGTATCGACAATAGCAAAGATGCTCTGATAAAAAAACGAAACAGTCCCTTTCAATTCTAAGTCTGATAGGTGGGTCCAATTCAAACGGTTTAAGTCATCTATTATATTATTATATACGTAATTAGCATTAAGGAAATCGCGCACAACATAATTATTAATGGATTGTGTAAAAGTAATATGGGTAGCGCGTAACTCTATAGTAAAGGCAGTGTGGTGGAGGGTATTGGAAAATATGTGCTCGGCTTCACATGTTGGACTCACCTGTACTTCGTCATAGGAGTTAGTAAGAATTAAATCTAACCATCGCCCATTCTGGTTTGGAATTGGAGTCACTTGCTTACAATCGTTACTATAAAAAGTACTAAGTAAGTAAGTAAGTAAAAGTCGACTGCATTAGAAAGGTTTATTGGGAGAAGATGGCTATAATTATCGTAGGTGAAAAAAGAAATATTGGGACGGTTAAAGTCACCTAAGAAAATAACTTTATCTTCCTTGTTTAAAGTGGCTATTATTGCTGTGATACATTCGCATAATTCAACGAACTTTCAGCAGAATAAGAAAGAATACAAATGACACCAATGTATTTGTAAAGATTTTTCCCTGGACTAATTTTTGATATTTTGATATTTTTGATATTTATTTGAAATTAATTTTTACAATAAGATACAGTGATCTTTTAACTGTACAACAGAGTAATATGTACAATCAACTGTGAACTTTTAATTAGAATACCTTATCAACTTAAAATGCTAAAAACATAATGAATTAAAAATTTAATGGATAAACATTAATAATAAGTTTAATAAATAAACAAGAAATTAAACCAGGATGAAACACAGTAAGAAGTGCAAATAAACAATAAGAAGAATAGTTTAGTTTTAGTTTTAGTTTATTTAATCATCAAGTCCTTAGGTGCATATATCCTTACAGACTACAATTACTGATAATTTATTACCAATAGTATAATAATTATAAGAATACTTATATAATTATGTTAAGAAAATATTATTAATTAAATTTTTATTATATCTTTAGGATCAAAGATATCAAATTCGTTCGAGATACACAATTCATTAAAAAGAGACAAAGCTCTTGTAATTGGCTCATTTAAAGCATAATTTGTTTTGCAAGTTTTTACATAAACCAGTTTAGAGTGACGTATATGTCTTAACGGAATATTGAACGAGATAAGCACTAATAAATTATGACAGTCAATTGTTCCAGAAATTATGTCATGTATAAATAAAAAGGACGATCTCTTTCGTCTTGATTCCAAAGATTTAAGTCCTAAAAGCAAAAGGCGTGTACTATAAGGTGGCAACGGATCATGAATGTTTGTAAAATTTGTTTGTATTTTCTCAAGTCTAAGAGACGTTGAGGCATAAAAAGGGCACCAAATAATAGACTCATACTCAAGTCTCGACCTCATAAACGCACTAAACAACATATTGAGGGTATGTGGATCTGAAAACTTAAAACTATTTCTACGTATAAAGGCCAATAAAGAGTAAGCTTAAGGAATAAGAAAATTGACATGGTCACTAAATGTAAATTTTGAATCGAAAATAACTCCCAAATCGCGATATGTAGGAACTGATTGGATTTCTGAATCAGATAAGAAGTATGAGTTAGATAACACAGTGCAACACGAAAAAAATAACCATATACGGACACCACTACGTGATAAAAGACCAAAAAGACCCCTGTCTCGCAGTTTTGCCCAAAGCCTTCCAGGTTTTTTTTTTATGGGCCCCCAAAGAGGTGGGGCCTCGGTGTCATTTTTGGAAAAGTGATAATTTTCTCAAGCTCATATCTTGCAAGCCGTTCGGAATTTTGATTTACTCTCTGAGGCAAAGATGTAGCTCTTGTCATAAAGAACAAAAATTGTTAACATATAAAATAAAAAAAAACTTCATCTTCAAGGTCAAAATCGCAAAAAACTTTAAAAAATGAGCGAATACGAACAAGTTTACTTTATGAAAAATGCGCCAATTTTCTTTGGCCTGGTAGGGCTTACAGTGCTGATTAAAACCCCAAAGTTTTTTTAAGGAGGCCGATCCAACTTCTTGAGATATAGGCCTTTATAGCTTTAGTATATAATCGCTTATATCTCACCCATTTCTTATCCGATCTGGTTGAGATGGGTATCATTGAGAAGACCTTTGAAAACGCTATAAATCTGTATATAAATATGTTAATTGTTATTAACTCATTGGGACAAATTAATAAAAAAAAAGATTTCTTAACCTCACTTGTTTAATAAAAATCTGGTTTTCTCAAAATACAGCCCTAGTAAATTTATTTCTTCCTAGACTCAGTAGAAGACAACACTTCAAGCTTTTTTGTAAGAGATAGTGAGGTTTTTCTAACAAAAGTACTTTCTGGGAGCCAAAATTTTGCTTAAAAACAATTGAAGTGTAAGAAAATAAGCGATTTCTTAAAAATGTTGATTTCAAAACTTTGAACGTAAATAATTGTCAGTCAGGAAGCCGATTGCGTGAGTGCACTGTACCTTCACTGATAGTAAGTGCATTCTAATAAAAATTCTCAAGCTGGTGTGTGAGTTCCCTCGCCCAAACTATCAAACAACTACCTGGAAGCAAACATCTGCATTGAAGTCACATAAAAACAACCCAAAATATAAAAAAAATACCTGGAAACACATTGTAGCTCTTGTCATAAAGATGAAATTGTGAACATATAAAATCAAAAAAACTTGTATCAAAAAACTACCTGTAGCTCCATTGTACTACCATTGTAGCTCTTGTCATGTTTAATGTCTTGTATGTTTAATTAACGCTTAAAAATGAAATATGCCTGGCCAGAACCATGTGTTTGTCCAAGGGTTAACACCGTTTAGGTAGCGCTTAGATAACACGCGATCACGCACCGACCGCAGCAGCACAGGCAATGCAGTAAGCTCAGCACACGCAACAAGGGACGCAGCACACAATATAAAAGCGACACGACGCTTACATCGAGGCATTACACAGCGCGACGTCAACGAGAGCTCAGCGGTGAAAGTGCTCCAGCATAATTCGCACACAACATTGGCAACTGACAATTTCAATATGCAGTGTGAAAATATTGATGTATTTTGCTACGTTTGCGGTCATCAAATCTGAAAAAAAGTTCTACAAAATTTTAAAAGGAAAAAAATCTTTTAACTAGTGAATTCAAGAGAGTATATAAGTTGTTTTTCGACGAAGAAGACTTGACCGGTGAAAATTACACACCTAATACAGTGTATCGCCAATGTTATAACTATCTCATGGCATGGTTGAGTGGACGCAAACATAGTATGAAGTATTGTAAGCTGGTAAACTGGATTAATCTCCCAGCTGATCATGATGAAACCAGTTGCTATGCATGCGTAAATTACACATGTGGTCTAAATCGATATGCTGAGAGGAACAAAACTTATAAAGCAACTGTAACAGCCACACTACCAGTGCTTGCACCTGAAATTTTTGCATCACCAAGGCCGCCAAATCCAGATCGTAGTACAGAATGTACAGGAATGACTAGAGCAAGTGGTGTTACTTATGAAGATCCATTTGATACCGATTATGAGCCCCAACAGGGAAGAGATGGACCACAACTAATAATACAAACGGAAATGAATTTCATTGTGGACATATTGAGACTATCGCAGCGACTTGCCATATTTTTGACTAAAGCAAAGTACACTCCACATGGTAATGTGAACTCTACGACGTATCGCAAACGGCAAGCTGAATTTCAGAGCCTCTAAACTCTAGATGATGACAATTCGTTCGCTTACTGCAACGATGTAAAAGCTTTGGTGGTAAAAATGGGAATGAACTACATCGCTAGTGAGTGGAGATTATTTATTGATGGTTCTGTTTCAAGCTAGAAAGCAGTGTTGTTGCATGTGTCGAACCGAAAACTTTCCATTCCGCTAGCAATGGGTATTAACATGAAAGCTAGCTATGAAACATTGAAAGTTATAATGGAAAAAATCAAATACTACGAAAATAAATGGAAGATTTGCTGTGATTTGAAGGTCATCAACATTTTGCAAGGGATCATCGATAAGGGTGGCTTTCCGAAATTCTTTTGTTTTCTTTGTAATTAAGATTCGCGCTCACCTCTGAATCAATACCAATGTAATTCGTGGAGACCAAGAGGAAGTGTGGAGGAACAAATGAAACAACATAAACTGAAGAATGCACCTTTAATAGACAATACTCAAGACATCTTACTGCCACCGCTCCACATAAAATTGGGAATTCTTAAAAAATTCATCGAAGTGGCCGTTGTAAATTGTCCAAACGCATTCGACTATTTGAAAAGCGTTTTTACAAAGCGTAGCGATGACAAAATTAAGAAAGGTATTGTAGTAAATTTAAAACGAATTTTTGTTCACCTCATTGTACTATTTTCACTTTGTTAATGTTTTCTTTTCTGTCTTTATTTTTTGTCTTCATTTAACAGGCGTACTTAATGGCCCTGACATTAGAAAGCTATTAAATAGCAACTTTGAATCATCGCTTCGTGATTATAATCATTCAATGGCATGGATTTACCTTCAGCGTGTATGCACCAGAGTCTTTGGAGGGGATCAAGACGCAGAACCGGAAGCAAGAGAATGGGTGAAAGAAATGCTGTATTATTTTGAGAAAATCGGCACATCGACGACATTAAAGCTGCATTTTCTTTATTTTCATTTTCACCAAACCACAATGCCCATGGAAAAATGGTACAAAGGCAAAAAACTCGACGCATTGCTTGCAGAGGTAATATCAAATTTATTGATGCATTGTTTTGCATTCCTTTTTTGATTTCTTTTCTAATTCATTTCAGGTATGTTGGTGGAGTCACAAGATCACCCTGTATGATGTTAATAAAGTATCTGAAGAAGAAAAAGCTGATGATGGAGGCCAGTCTGGAAGTAACGTGCCTGTGGACACCATAAGTTCTGAATCAGAGTCAGATTTGGACGATTTGGATCTACAACTTAAGAGAGTGCGATTTGCAAGTCCAGGGCCATCAACATTATAAACATAATACGAATATTTTTTTATAATATTTGTAATAGATAGCATAGTATTGCAGTTCCATCCCTTCTGAGACTACTAATCCCTACAACACTGAATCATTATTACTAAATATCCATGCTGCTAATTTTTGTTACAACCCTAACTCTAAATGCCAACCCATACCACCTAAGAACTAAGATTAATAAAACTAGTAATAGTATAACAATGAAACCTGCAAAATGCCTTTACACTTACGGGATAAGGCTTTATACTATCTCAATGTTGAAGCAAAAAAAAACAAATGAAATTAAAAAATTAATTAATTATTAATTAAATTAATTAAATTAATTAAGCGCTACCTAAACGGTGTTAAGAATCATTTCTAGGAAGTTTATATGTTCTAGAAAGTTGTTTATAGAGATCTTAGGTTAATTTTAGTAGTTGATTGTTTCCTTGAATTTTGAACGGTTTGCTACCTATGGACCTGAACAGGGGAAAAAAGGTAAAAAAAAAAATTTAATTTTTTAAAGTTTTTTGCGATTTTGACCTTGAAGATGAATTTTTTTTGATTTTATATGTTCACAATTTTTGTTTGACAAGAGCTACAACTTTGCCTCAGAGAGTAAATCAAAATTCCGAACGGTTTGAAAGATATGAGCTTAAGAAAATTATCACTTTTTTCCAAAAATGACACCGAGGCCCCACTTCTTTGGGGGCCCATCAAAAAAAACCTAGAGGACTTTGGGCAAAACTCGGAGACAGGGGTCTATTTTTTTTTTTGGTCTTTTATCACGTAGTGGTGTTCGTATATGGTTATTTTGCCATGACTAAAAAAATTACTCACTGTGATATCGAACATCCCGGGTTACAGAAAGTAAACATATTACAACAATTCGAAGAATTCACTCTAGAAAATATTGAGGAAACCGATATAAAAAACATCAAGAGAATATCAACACTTAAAAAATAGAATTGAGTCATAATAACATGAAAATAGCTGTATGGGTCGCAATAGCCATTTTATTGATAATAATTATTCTAAAACTATCGAATAACAAAGCAATTAAGATTTTGATGAGCAGGCATCTCCAGCAACACAGTGACGCAGTATTTCAAGAAATATTAAGCCGAATAGGCGAACCAGACGAAATGAATAACTCCGTGTAATCAGGGATGATTACATTTAAGAGAAGGGGGATTTAACACTTCTACCACGTGCAGTCGCCTCTATGATAAAATGATAACGATTAGTCTGCTCCCACGCTGACGATCAGTTTAGCAAAACGTACGTGACAATATGAACAGTAATAAGACGCTCAAGATTTGACAACGACAACAGCAATAGCAAAAAAGACAACAATAGCAAGAACTACAACAACAACGTTCACAAGATCTGCAACAGCAAAGAAAGAAATGCAGAAAGAAATGCAACTTCTTTTGATTTCTAAGCAAATTAGTATATTGAAGTTAGTTTTAAGTTAGTTCTGAATTAAGCTCGGTAGTGTTAAGTACATAAAATTAAAATAAAGATATTAAATTAAACAATCAACAACCCTATTAATTTGCATAACATAGTAGTGAAAATTGAATTTATCTATATCTTGGTTATGATAGATTCTATATTATTTTTTATATTCACATTTATAATAATTTGCGGTTTTTCTTCTTTGTAAAACATTGTTAAATATTTATAGACTAATATAATATTTGGTCCCATTAAACAATTTTGTCAATTTATGATTTTGTCAATTTATAAGTAAATCATTTAACATTATACGACTCTTCCAGCTCTGTTTCTTCCTATTGGTTTATGTTCTATTGGTTTTTGCTCTATTAGTTATTTTTTCTTTAGCTGTCTTCCTCTATACTGCTCAATAGTGAGCGCTTTTGGTACAGCTGATTTGTTAGTCGGTACATACACAGATATGTTGTTTTTTTAATCACATTTTGGTATGTATTCCTCTTCAGTGGGTTTGAGTTACTGGGTTTGAGTTCCACTTTGCAAAGAGTTTAGCGATTTCCTCTTGTGTGCTCATTATTGGGCAAAAATTGATGTATTTAATTTGACGATTAAGATATCAGGACTTTTTTATGGTCCAAAAATGTTCACGTAACGCGACGCAAAGTGACCGTAGCAAGTGGCAGACTACACGTAGCAAATCTCGTGTTGATAATGCAGACGTACATCTACTTAAAAAAAACTTCAACTTCAGCTGCTTTTGTTAACAGAAAGTAAAAAAGTGTTAATGGTGGCAATATAAAAGAAATGGAACAAAAATTGTTACATACATTACAAAATGTCTTCGAAGACACAAATGCAAACGAAATAAAGTTTTGTTCTTTTGTAATCTATAAATTTCACTATGAACAGAGGGCAATCGGAGCGCCATAAGGAATTGGATTCAAAGAGGAAAAATATGCCTGTTTTATATTCAGCTTTGAACAATCACGACGGCATCGCGGACCGGTGGAATGTTTATCTGCTGACCGCATTGCATTTGGCAGTGGAGCGTACCTTTGTTGTGGAGTTGACCTATGTTATGCATCATTGTGGTAGCCTTTTCCCATTTGCATGCACCAACAGCTCTGCAGGTTCCACGTGACTGTTCCGTCAATTTTATTTTCCACTTTGAATATTTCACTTAAAACAAAAAAACTTTTAATGCACATATTAGCTTATATTATATTTAACTGGAAGTTCACGGCACTAAAAAGGAGAAAAGAACAAAAGAAGAAAAAGAAATTCTGCGTTAAAAGTCAGAATTTATCAGTAAATGTAAAGCACTTAAACTTAACGCACATAAACAATCACTATGCAGCTGTCACATAAACGCAGAGTAACATAGAGTTTAAAATGATATTAAACTTTTTATTTGTTCTACGTTTATCTTAAGGTTGCCAGATAAAATTCTCTTTTTATCTTCATTTCTCTGAGCTACGTTGCGTGGAGTATAACCAGATGCACACAAAGCCCATATAACATGAGTTCAAGTGACATTTACTACGGTCACGTTGCGTCGCGTTACGCGAACATAATTTGACCATTAGACTTCAAGATCGATTCAGAAGGATCCACTTATTGTATCAAACTAACAGGATCGAATTAGCAGGATCGAATTAACAGGATCGAATTAACAGGATCGAATCAACAGGATCGAATCAGCAGGATCGCCATGTAGGGTAGATGTAGCTATCATATTGTGTGTCATTTAAGAAATCAGAAAATAAGATAGTAGAGAGGTTTGTCACTTATCACGATAAAGCCGGTCGTGATAAAGTGTTTGGTATTTAGAGCGCACCAAAACCGCTATAAGGAGTCTCGCTTTATTTGACTTTGGAGCTAAATTTAAGAAATAAATAAAAAGAGCTGCGGAGCTCAGAACGAGTTTTCATTTAAATCTGATTTTATTTTACAAAATGCTTGGCTTATATTCTAAAAAATAAAACAGTATTTTCTTAAAATTTTTTTTACCATAATTTCTAATGCTCCTTAAATCCTAACATTTGAAGCATAAGTTTTGAAAATTAATAATTGACCAATCACTTTCAGTTAGTCATCATTTTCATAATTACCCCTCAAGTTCATAATCTTTACCAAGGTTCGCTTAACACTTCTGTTACCTTAAGGTCATTTTGTGACCATTTGGGTTTTTATTTGCTCATTCTTCGGGAAAGAAAAGAGATTTTGCAATTTCCTTGTATGATATCCTACATTTAAGGAAATCCCTTCGAAAAACCACAATAATAAGCTTTTGGTTGTATCAAATAAGTGAAACTCCATAACTTACGTGTGTGAGCTTTATGGTCATTCAGTAATCATCAGCTGTTTAGCGATCAGTTGTGAATTCGTATCTTTTTTAACAAAATGTAAAGTGAATTTTTCTCAAAATTCAAAGAAATTTAAAAACAGTAAGTATTTTTTATTGTGTATACTACTTTTGTTTGATTTTGAGTTTTGACTGGATCTTAACACAGCGAACGCAGCTTCTGACAGACAGCGAAATACAGCAGATCGAAAGAGACGATATTGATGAGTGTAGTGACTTTGCGAACGAAGACCAGTAGCTCGGTTCTGTAACTTTACTCAGCGTAGTTCTCACCAGATTTTCTCACTTTGACGACATAATGACGTCATTCTCACTTGCACTGTTTCTGTAATAAAATGAGATAAAGCGGTAACTCGTTTCGAGTGTTTCAATTCTATTTTTCTAGGGATTCGATAGCCGAAGTGTCTCTGTAAGCTAAAATATTCGACTCGAATCGAATGAATTTGTCACTATGTTTTAACTTGATGAGAAAAATGTAATTTTCTTAATTTTCGATTAAGTTGCCGAATAAATGCATCCAAGTAACGAATTCATGTGCTTTTACCGGGTATATATGCGTACCCGGCTTTTTTCTGAATGCTTACACATTTATTATTAATAACAAATAAAGTATGAGTAAAATTAAGTATAAAAACTAAAATATTTCATATATTCGATTTATTTATTATACAATAAAATTTGTATTAAACAACCCGATTAAAGAAGTAATCGGATAACAATACATAGCGAGTTTGTTTATTTAATATAAACATCACTCAGTGTCTAACAGCTAAAAATTATTAAACAAACAAGCATTCAAAAGCATGCATTAACATGTAAATTTTTATAATTATAAGAACAGCACAGTAAATATTTATTTACTTTAATTAGCTTAATCAGCGCCCATAGAATTGTAAGCAAAGTGCCCTGATATTTGTTACAATTTCATATGTTCCCTTTCATTTGTGTATCTTTTTTATCACATACCGCATTTACTCACTTATCAGTTTTAGAAAAACTACTTTTCGTAAAAGTGAGTATTTTGGAACGAAACAATATGACTTCAGAAAAAGTGACTATTTGTCGCAAAAGTTACAGAAGCGAGCTACAGAGCTGGGTTGCAATGATTCCTTTTGGAATTAATTCCGCATCAATTCCAATTCCTTGGAATTAGGAATTAATTGGTATTTTGTCATCTCAATTCCTCAGGAATGGAATTGGAAAAAATCGTCCATTGCATTACAGGAACTGTAATTGGTAATTGAACATCTCAATTCCTTAGGAATTTAAATTTTCAATTCCATTACAGGAATTTTAATTGGAGGTTATTGCAATTGTAATAGGATTACTGTAACCTCCAATTACAATTCCTTGGAATTTGTTCCAAAGAATTGACAAATTCCAAGGAATTGTAAATTTATTCCAAAGAATGGACAAATTCCAATGAATTGTAATTGGATGTAATTGAATTTGTTCCAAAGAATTGACTAATTAAAAGAAATTGTAATTGGATTACAATAACCTTCAATTACAATTCCTATAACGGAATAGAAAATGTCAATTCCTGAGAAAATGTCAGTTGAGATCTTCAATTACCAATTGCAATTCCTGTAATGGAATTCACCATATCTTCCAATTCCATTTCTGAGGAATTGAAACATTCAATTACCAATTATAATTCCTGCAATGGAACTGACCATTTTTTTTAAGTCCATTCCTAAGGATTTGAAATGTTCAATGACCAATTACAATTCCTGTAATGGAATTGACGATTTTTTAGAATTCCATTCCAGAGGAATTTAGATGACCAATCACCAATCAAATTGCAATGAATACTTTTCGACCCAGTTCTAACGAAGACTATGTTGTGGTGGAGATTACAGATGGCGAGAGCTCTGACGAAAATGTTCAAAGTGATGTCGAGTGATTTTATTGTACTGTATTAACTAACATTCAAAAAACTGGAAATTAATTAATTATCAATAACAATTTAAATTAATAAATAATTAATAAAAGTTTATAATTAATTATTACTTATTAAAAATTAGCAATAAATACTTAGTTCTAAAAACATATCCATACATGGCCATATCCATACAGGATTGGTCATTTTGTGACCTTAAGATCACAAGTGTGACTTTTTCTTAAGGTAACAGAAGTGTTAATTGTGGCCTTGACTTCAGCGGCACTGACTTTAACACAACACTTGCTGTCACGTCCATGCGCGATGTTTAGCGGCACAAGCGTAAAGGGTGCTAAATGCATCGAAATTAATTTGAGTTCAACGCTTTGTTTACGTTAACGTTTTTAGGGTTTTTATTTTAGAATGTTGTCAAAATATTCTGTTTTTTTTTTGTACTTTTTATTGTTGTCATGTGTTAGACAAATGTTTTTGAAAGTGATGGCCTTTGGGTGGTCGGTTTGTGTTGCTATGTGTGTACGTATGTAAGTACACTGCAGTGGTAACAAGAAAACTAGGCAGATTCAAGAAAATAGCTTTATTTGCTCTTAAACGCTCTTACGATGCTTGACAATTTCGGTAAGAAGATAACTATTACAGGTAACGCAGAGAATCAGTCTGTTAAAGTTGCTTTTAATTCCTAAATTTGTGATTTCTTGGTATAAGTTTATCCGGCGGGTACTTAGAGCTTACACCCCCAATCAGTCTAACACCGACTACGCTGCCTTAGTTTCCTATGTGTATAAGTTCTGGAACAAACTAATGAATCTGCTTGAATTTCAAAATTTTGTTTGGTACAAGGTAGCATTTTTTTGCGTAGATTACAATGGCCGATTACAAAGAAGGCCGCTTTCTTCAATTTTGTCCAAACAATTTTTTGAAATTCAAGCATTTCTATTAAACTAGATTTAAGCCAAAGTAAACTGTCGAAAAATGTTGAGAACAAAATAATACAATTTTTTTCCCAAAAAATTAATAAAATTTGAGTTAATGAATTCAATTTCAATTAACCTTTTTTTTTCCTTAGACTATGTTGACCGCCATTTCCATGTCTGCAATTGCTACAAATGGAGTTGTGCCTGCTGGTGGGAGTTATTTTATGATATCAAGGTTTGCTTTATATAAATTACGATGCAATATTAAGCATTATTCAATGTAATCCTGAGAAAATTAAAGATTTTTTCTTTTTGTAGGTCACTTGGTCCAGAATTTGGTGGAGCCGTTGGAATGCTATTTTATACTGGGACTACGTTGGCTGCAGCTATGTACATAGTTGGTGCTGTTGAAATTGTTCTCGTAAGCATAATTAATATCATAATTTTTTCGACCAATTTAAGTGGACGGTACTGTTTTAAAGCCTTAAAAAGGCATGTTTTCATAATTTTTTTTTTTGAGACATGAATAATGTTGGTGTATTTATTTCTTATACATGTTATAGTTTTACTTCTTAAGTATGTTTGGAAAAAAAAAAATTCAAAATTATCAATAATTGTTTTGCGGCGAATAGAAGTAGAGGTTAGCGGATCATCTGAAAAAAAATTCAAAACTAGTTAAAAATATGTTTCCCGGGGTAATACCGAACAGTTTTTTCAAATGTTTTTTTTTTTTTTGTAGCGTTTTGAAGTCAAAAACGCGATTTCCTCGAGTCGCGTAGCTGTAAATCTTTATGATAATTCAACATTGTCAGGCATGTACACTAGTCAGAAAAAGTTTGCGTACAGAGATTTAAGTAATCAAATTTAACCTAAAAAGGCACCAAAAGAAAAATGTAGGAACAAAAATATCTTTTTACTTTATTTATTGTACTTCAGTGTTTAATTAAGTTAATAATTTAGAATACAATAGCTTACCAAAACAAATTTCTTAAACAAAGACAAAGTTTTAAGTTGAATTCATATCAGAAAAAGTCTGCGTACAAAACAAAAATTTTTTTTAAAAAATTCATAAAAGAATATAATTAAACAGTTTAATAACGTGTTGGGTATCCTTTACGCTTAAGAACCTCCTCCAATCGTTTCGGCATGGATTGCACAAGCTTAGCTGTTTCATCTCTGGTGATGTTGTTCCACTCCTGTTGCAGAACTTCCTTTAGCATATTCTTGGAGGTGATGTTGTGCTGGCGAATTTTACGGTCTAATAGGTCCCACAGATGCTCAATTGGATTGAGGTCTGGGGACTGGGGTGGAGTTTTTAACTGCTTTGGAGCATTATAGAGCAACCAAAGTTTAACAATTTCAGCAGTGTGCTTTGGGTCGTTGTCCTGCTGGAAGTAAAAAACATTTTCCAAACCCAGTTTCTCGGCGCTCTGCTTTAAATTTGTCTTTAGAATGTCCAAATACATCCACTTATCCATAGTTGACTCTATGAATTGCAATTGGCCTACACCATTTTCAGCCATGCACCCCCAAACCATTATTCCGCCGCCACCATGCTTAACTGTGGCCGCTAGGTTCTCCTTGTTGAGAGCAGTACATGATTTTCTCCAGACTAGCTTACGTCCCTTGATGCCGAAAATGCAGAATTTGCTCTCGTCCGAAAAAATCACCTGTTTCCAGAACTCTGGTGGCTTGTTTAAATGCTCATTGGCAAATGCGATCCGTTTTTGACGATTAACAAAGGAAATAAACGGCTTCTTACGCGCAACACGGCTACGATAACCATTCTTTTTTAAAATCTTGCACACGGTATCGCTGCATATGGTTTTTTGGAATCTTTCCTTAATGTCCTGCGCAATTTTCGATGCTGTTATTTTTGGATTTTGGCGTACGCTTTGAATAATGTGACGTTTTTCCCGAATTGTCAACTTAGAGGGGCGCCCAGTACGCGGCTTTGGTGCGAATCCACCAGTCGATTGAAAACTTTAAACAACTCTTTGAATTGATGAATGTGTTCTTCCCACTGTTTGTCCAATATCGCGGTATGTTTTCCCCTCTTTCCACAATTTCACAATGATTTTCCTCTCACCAGTGCTTATTTCTTTTCTTTTTGAACTCATTGTTTAAAACCTTCGCAAACTTTTTTTTAAAAGAACTAAAAATTATCAAAACGTTGCAATAAAATCAAAACGATTTATTAACACACTTTGTAGAGCGAAAGCATTGACGTCAAGCTTTGGGAATCCCCGTTTTCAAATCTGTACGCAAACTTTTTCTGCCCTATGGAAGCGACTTTTGACAGATAATTATCGATAATAAAGGAGTTGCCAGATTGATAGCTTGCAAACTATTCATAAAATGTTAATTACTATTTATATAAGAAAATGACTATAAAAATAAATATGTTTGTAAGTAAAATAATGAAATTGTGTTTATGTAAAGAAAAATTTTTCTTTGTACGCAGACTTTTTCTGACTAGTGTATGTATAAAAATTGGGCATGAGGTCCGCTCACTTGAAACGCTGTATCTTCGTTAGTTTAAGAACGATTTACTTGAAATTTTTAGAAATGCTCTTGAAGTGTAGTACATTCAGAAAAAAATATAAAAAAAAAAATATCTGTAATGTCTATATTGTTACATTTATGTTTGTCACTCAACTTATATTAAGAAACCTTCCATTATGGCAATACCATATTTATATTCTAAGTAAATTCAAGATGGTAATACTATTACGAAATATGTAATAGAGACTATTGGCAACACTGATATTTGGTGAATCCATTTTGTAAGAGGCCATTGACTTTTGGATTTCCGGTGTGGTAAAGACGAGAAGAGAGAACAAAAAAGAAAATAACAAAATAAATCAGACCGCATCGTCGGAAAAACAATTAAATTAAAATATTTCATTTCAACTCAGTTGTTGGGTATAGCCATAGCTTTCCTGTAAACTAATAATGTTGCCGAAAGCTAGTGTAGATTGCCGTGTAACACGACAAACAAAAGTCGACGTCCCTAAGGCAGCCAAGGTGGGTGCTCCAGTGGACATCACCATATCCCAACCGAAGTCATTACACCAGGATACAGTTTTGCAAGGAAAACTGTCAATGGAACCAACGCAACACTTAGAACCAGTAGATGGCTAATTGAAAAAATAAATTCGATGCCACTGAGTTCACTGCCGTAAATGCCGCTGAAAGTAAGGTTAGGACGCCGAAATCGCTGTAATTGATGTTCCAACTGCAACAGCTGAATCTGCTCCAATTGAGGTGGCTCATAACGATGTGTTTATTGATGATGCAGTGTCAACAATTACTGATGTCCATTCTGTCATTGCTGCAGATTCCCGAGGTTTTTAAAAAGATCTGAGAATTCTGCGCTTGCGACGCGAAACGTTGGAAATACAGCAACAAATTAGAAGCATGGAAACAAAGAAACAAATTCCTCCGCAATGTTCACAGGAACCGATTTGTATGATATTGGCAAATGGTTCAATCAATTCGAAAATTATGTTCATATCTGTGGGTATGACAGAAGAGAACAGTACTTAGCAGTTCGACGTCGTATGGACGGACTTTCCAAGGATTATGTTACAAATCTTGGCCTAGTCGACTATTGAAGTTTAAAGTTAAATCTTTTAAAAACATTCAGCCAGATCGTAACACGACAGGAGGTATACAAACAGCTTCAAGCTGGTAAGCTAAGTCCAAACGAATCTTGCTTGAGATATGTTATTGTGATGCAATCCATAGCGAATCAATTCTACATCGGAGAGCAAACGCTGGTAGACATAATTATCGACGGTATACCAGACAGCAGCAACGACATCGCTTTTTTGTATGGTGCTAACAACATTGACGATCTAATTCATCGCATGAATCGCTATGAACATCGACGCTCAGCGCAAAATAAAAGCGCTGACAAAATGATATCGAGGTCAACTGCTGCCATATCTACTTCTGCTGCTGTCGCTGTCCAGACAGAAAATAAGATTCATTGATTCAATTGCTCCCAGTTGAGTGAGTGCCAGAAACCACTTCGAGCACTAGGCTCATGCTTCACTTGTCATCAGATGGGTCACTTTCATAAAGATTGCCCAAAACTAGTTCGTAACCATGGTCCCGCTGGAGCTCGTGTAACAACTGCTGGTATTTCAAGCATCGAAGATGACACCCATGAAATTTATCATAATCAAAATGTAAGTGTGGCTTTTCATCAAGTAATCTAAGCAGATGCATTGAACTAGTAAATATTTTTTCTCTTATTGATCCGGGCAGTCCTATTAGCCTTATCCAGCATAGTCAAGTCCCAGCTTCTGCCCATCGATCGGATACTCTTATTCCAACTAATTTTCGTCTTGGTAGCCAAAGGATTTATATATTTGGTTTATTAAAATGTCTTATGAAGTTTCGATCTAAAACAATAAGACTGAGTGTTCTAATGCATTTGATTTGAACAGAGATTGTGAGGTTTTCAGTAGCAGTGTTGGCCAGCTATCTTCGGTGCCAATAATGGATAAAGTTATTAAGAAATATATTTATGAAAGTGAAGCGTGTTGTTCGAAACCACATAACGATAGTTTTTAGCAAGCAAGCAATGCAGATGAATTTTTTACATTATGCAAAATGAGTATTGATGAATCGCAGATTGGTATAGACTTCTCTCGACAGCTTTCAAATAACAAAGTGAAAAACTTATAACTGTTAGTACCGACTGTTATTTGCAACCAGTTGATCTTATACGAAGACCTACCGATTATAAGTTGGAAATCCGATTAAACACTGACGATCCATTTTATTGTCCACCTCAACGATTATCCTTTCATGATCGATCCGAAGTCCAGAAAATTATTGCAGATCTATTAAATAGGAAAATCATTTGACTGAAATCATAGTCAGTCTCCTTATGCATCAGCTATTGTTTAAGTGAAGAAAAAAACTGGCGATACTAGAGTGTGTATAGATTACAGGACGCTCAATAAAAATACCATACGTGACAATTTTCCATTACCTTTGATGTTGAAGACTGTACTGAGTACATGGCGGGAAAATGTTGGTTCACTTTACTCGACCTAAAACACGGGTTCTATTAATGTGCTGTGGATGAAAATTCTGTTTCATATACATCCTTTGTTACTCCTCATGGGCAATTTGAATTCTTGAGAATGCCATTTGGGTTAAAAAATTCTCCGTCAAATTTTTAGCGATTTTTGTATAATATTTTCCGTGATCTGATTGATGCAAACAAAATTATGGTGTATATTGATGACATCTTAATTGTTTCTGCTGACTATCCTGCTGCTATCGCGTATTGCTCGATGGGCTTTAGAACTAGAGAATTAGAATTATTCTATTCAGCACCGAGCAGGAAATTCTATGGGCCATGTGGACGCTTTGAGTCGATGTTCTTCGAACCAGTATAGTAATGGTGACGTTTTAATTCAAGCTCAAGATGAGAATAAAAACTCATTTGTAGCGATTGTTAGCAATGAGGATTTAGACGTTCAAATTCAAATAGCTCAGAGTCGGGACAAGAATATTCAAGATTTACTTATCTCGATCAAATAATCGTAATCGTTCATTCGTGAGCAGTCGTGACAGTGTTAGGACGTGTTTTCTTCCCGCTCTCGCTCGATCTGATTTATAAACAAAATTTTCTTATGCTTTGGACTTTTTTATGAACATGCCGTGCGTATGCAAACAAAAAGTAGAACGCGATCAAGAAAAGATTCTGTGCGCAAAATGTAACGAATTTTTCCATTGTGCGTGCGTTAAAATTAATAAAGCTGATATCGATTTTATGAATCAAATCAATAAACAATTTATTTGTGACGGGTGCAATTTAATTAGACGCGCCTCTCTAAGGCACTCCCCACCCTGCGTCGCCGCTAAGCCTTCCGCAATTTATTCAACCGATGAGTATGAGCCAAAGAGAGCGATAACTGTCGATCTCTTCCCATCATCATCATTTTTAACTACTGCTAGCGAGTTGCCTCAAGACCAGCAGCAAGATGAACTTCAAATTTAACCTCAGTTGAACTCAGAGCCGCAGCAATGTACCAACGTCTGTGGTGTCGAAGAGAACACGTCGGTCGCTCAGGCACCGCCTGTTGACGCCCGCACGAATGACTCGAGATGCTTTTTCTGCTCCAAGTGCGATGCATGTTCTCAGGCTTTTGATAACTTCAGCAGTATCATCTCAAATTTGGTGAGTGAGGTTAATCAGCTGAAATTAACAATGCTCTCGAATTTTGATGCCATTAAAGCTCCAGCTCCTCTCATTTCATCTGAAGTTTCTCTTTCCAATGACTCTTCCTCCGCAAAGGAGTACTTTCTGGCACCAGCTGTTAAGCCTGTAGCTGCAGCCGTAAATTTGTGCTCCACTCCTTCTCCTGAACACCGCTCTTTAACCGATGTAGTGGCATCTCCCACTCAAACCGATGCCATGAAACCTTTCTCTGCCGAAAAAAATATGAACAAGAATGCAGGTTGGAAAGTGATGAGCAAAAAAAAGCGCAATAAACGCTCTTTAGTTAAACCAAAAACTTCTGATGTCGACGTCGTGGCTAATGATGCTTTTGCAAGCGGGACCTCGTGCAAGGGGATAGCAGAGGGTAAGAAGAAGGAGCTTCATAACAAAAGAGACCCGAAGCCAAGCAACAACAAGCGCGTTATCGGCACTGCTCCCATGTGCGACACTCTCCAAGTAGTGCACGACTACAAGTACATACATTCGTCTAAGTTTAATGTACATACTGACCCAGTAGCGGTTCGCAATTATATCGCGAGCGCCTTGAATGTGGAGCCCGAAGTTTTTACTTGCACAAGGCTTACTAAAAAAGATGCAAATATAGATAACCTCAAATTCGTTAATTTTAAATTGGGTGTACCTGTACAACTCTTCGATAAGGTGTTCGACAAATCAGTTTGGCCACTTTCATTAAAAATTTCGCGCTTTGTCTCAAAACCAAAAAACTTCGAAAATGGGATTGTAACCATTCCTCCACCAATTCAGTTAACTCAGTAAACTTTGATCCAGTTTATCGTAATTCAATTATCTGCAATAATATCATCGGCATAACAACTAGTGCAGTGAGCACCACCACTGTTTCCAACACCGCTTCAATCGCATCATCTAACACTTTTAATCGTCGACAACAACAACAACAACAACAACGACAGCAACAGCGTGAATTCTCTCTTTATTATCACAACGCAGGTGGTTTGCGCACGAAAACTAACATATTATTTTCCTCCGCTGCCTCGCATAATTTCGACGTAATTGCTCTCACTGAGACATGGCTGACATCTCACTTTTTGTCGACAGAACTATTTGACTCTAATTTTGAAGTATACCGAAGAGACCGCGTGCTTTGTTCTGGTGTCACCAGGGGCGGTGGCGTTCTGATTTCAGTTGCCTCTGCGCTCAAAAGCAGACTAATCATTCTACCAAGAAGCTCTGACCACATCGAACAAATTTGTGTTGCAGTATCGTTCGGAACTGATTGCGCTCATGCTACCACAGAAATTGTTTTTATCTTAAGTTATATACCACCATCAAGTGATATTAATTTATTTAACGATCACATTTTCAATATTAATTTTATTGTTAGTTCAATTCTTCCACATCAAACTCCATGCGTTTTGGGGGATTTTAATTTGGGAAATATCGAATGGAAACTAAGCGATACTGATCAAATTTTAATTCCTTTTAACTTAAAAAATGAGATTGAATTGAATCTCTGCGATTCAATTTACTCCCTCGATCTTTTCCAAATTAATTTTCTCAAAAACGACTTGAATCGAATTTTAGATTTAATTTTCATTAATAATGATTTCAAATATGATTTATTTAAATGTGACATTCCTTTAACATCCGAATCAGTTCATCATAAGGCAATTATGCTCATATTCAGCTTTTATGAATTTTCAAATATTCAAGTGGAAGATTTGAGTACTTCGTACGACTTTCATAAAGCAAACTATGAATCTTTAAATAATTTTTTTTATTCCATCGATTGGACAACAATAATCGGTTCATTAAACTTGATCAATATGTATAATGTATTCAAGCTCATTTTAAAAGAAGGATTCGATTTATATGTCCCTATTAAAAAACCGAAAAGGTCAAATAAATTGCCTTGGTACAATCACAGATTGTCCCAACTCAAAAATTTAAGAAACAAAGCGCATAAGAGATTCAAATTAACTAACTCTAATGAAGATAAGTCATTATTTATTCAACGCAGGCGTGAGTTTGACTTCTTATCAAACTTTTTATACAAAAAATATGTAAGTTCAATGGAACAAAATATAAAATACAACCCTAAGTAATTTTGGATTTTTTACAACTCTAAACGTAAAAGCTCTGGATTTCCTAAATCTATGGAGTTAAATGGAGTTAAAGCGAATAATAATCAAGATATTTGCGAGCTATTTGCGAAATTTTTTGGATCAGTCTTTGACAACATCAGCAGGACCCCTTGTCTCAATAACTTCCCAAATGTTTCTGAAATTGTTAATATCGGAAATATAGAGTTTTCTGTAAACGAAGTATTTAATGCCCTTCAAAGCATTGATTGCGCTAAGGGTGGTGGATACGATTTGCTTCATCCAATAGTTCTTAAGTCTTGCGCAAGTTCTCTTTGCACTGCAATAACTTTGATTTTTAACAAGTCCCTCTCGAGCGGAACATTTTTAGATGAGTGGAAACAGGCTTATATATCTCCGATTTTCAAATCCGGTCAAAAGTTCCTTATAGTAAACTACAGACCAATCATTAAACTTTCGGTCATACCAAAGCTTTTAGATAAATTAATTGCCAATAAATTATTTTGCCAAGTGCGAAACTTTATCTCCACTAAGCAGCATGGATTTTTCGCTGGCAGATCCACCAGCACAAACCTATCTATTTTCACAAACTTTTGCATGAATGCCATAGAGAAGGGCCTTCAAGTTGATGTATTATATACAGATTTTGTCAAAGCTTTTGATAGCTTGAGCCATAAATCGTTAATTTCTAAATTAGGTAAGCTAGGATTTCACTCCAATTTTTTAAAATGGATGAACTCTTACCTTATAAAAAGAAAATTATTCGTAAAAATTGAAAATTGTTACTCTAGTATGGTACATGCTACGTCTGGTGTTCCCCAAGGAAGCCACTTAGGGCCACTTTTGTTTATTTTATATATAAACGACATACCCAAAAGCTTTCAATTCTGTAAAACTTTACTGTATGCGGACGACTTGAAAATGTTTTCCATTATTAAGTGTACTTCCGATTGTTTGCAATTTCAGTCTGATATAAATGCTCTTCTTGAATGGTGTGAGGTCAATGGCTTAAAATTAAACTTCTCCAAATGTTATATCTTAACTTACTGTCGCAAAAATGATTGCATAACGCATGAATATTCATTCAGTGCCAACAATTTTTTTCAAAGGACAGCCTCTATTAAAGATCTTGGCATTTATTTTGTTTCCAATCTCTCTTTTAAAACTCATAGTGACCATGTCATTTCCAGGGCTAACTCACAACTAGGTTTTGTCAAAAGAAACTCTAAGGAGTTCTCTGACCCCCACACCGTAAAATCAATTTTTGCAAGCTTGGTCAGATCTATTCTGGAATATTGCAGCATTGTTTGGAGTCCTACATATGCAGTGGATGTTAACAGAGTCGAAAAAATTCAGAAAAGATTTTCTCGCTTCGCTTTGCGTAATTTGTACTCATATCACGATATGCCTTCATATAATATTCGCTGCAAACTACTAGGAATCCAATCTTTAGAGCTAAGAAGAAAAAGTTTTTCAATTTTATTTGTCAAAGACATTTTAAATGGCAAGATACAATGTCCACAATTGTTGGAACTTATCCCATTGTATGCACCAATGAGAGGTCTTAGGGAAAGACCGTTATTTTATATTTTTCCCCATAGAACAAATTTTGGCCAGAATGAGGTTATATGTAAATGCTTAACTCTTTGTAATACTGTTACTAGTCATTTGGATTTCTGTATGAATAGAGAAATATTTAAGAAATTGTTAGTCAATGTTTTATCTTCAGTTTAAGATTTTAGTTTAAGTATATATCTGTGAGGGCAGTTGCCCAGTAGATGAAATAAATAAATAAATAAGTAAATAAATAAATAAGTAATCTCTAAAATATTCCTAAAGAGGCAACTCCGTTCGATACTATTCATTTAGATCATTTGGACCTCTCCAATCATTAATATCAAAACAACACATATCCTTGTAGTTATAGATGCATTTACAAAAAATGTCCGCTTATACCCTGTTAGCTCTAAATAAGTGTCTTGTGCTTTAGATAAGTGTTTCTGCTACTATAGTAGACCCAGACCCCTAATTTCGTACCGCAGTACTCGTTTTACATCAGGTGAATTTAGCCGCTTTTTAGAAAACAACAATATATTTCATGTTAAGTGCTTAGTAAACTAAGTGAACCGATCCAGCATGCTTATTGGTGCCTTTAGCTTTCTCATGTTGAGTACGCTCTAAACAATACTATTCATGGTGCAACAAACTATACACCTAGTCAACTACTATTTGGGACGAATCAGCGTAAAAAAATAACTGACGATTTGACAGAATATCTGAGCGCAAAACACAGTAAAGATAGTAACCGTGTTTTGATTAAAATAAGGGCGTCAGCACTAAGTAACATAAAAAGGGCACAAGAATATAACTTACAATATTTTCTAAAGCCCAGTATCCCTGCAACGTCATACTCTGTTGGTAATTTAGTCGTTATAAAACATGTTGATACTTCCGCTGGAATCAACAAAAGATTTATTCAAAAATATCGCGGGCCATACGTTGTATCTAAAGTTTTACCGAATGATCGTTATGTGGTAAGATATATTCATAATTGTCAGATGACTTAATTACCATACGATGGTGTAGTTGAAGCCTTAAGAATACAAAAGTGGTTGGCACCAGGAAAGCCCTAAAAAAGCATTGCTACTGATAAACGTCAGCCACACATAAGAGATATACATATATATTTTAGATTTCAATATTTGTATTTGATTGAGGCCAATCAATATGTCAGATTGGTTAAGCTGTAATTCCTTGTTTGTTGCATTTATGTATGTCACTCAACTTATATTAAGAAACCTTCCATTATGGCAATGCCGTTTTTATATTCTAAGTAAATTTAAGATGGTAATACTATCACGAAAAATGTAATAGGGGCTATTGGCAACACTGATATTTGGTGAAGCCATTTTGTAAGAGGCCATTGACTTTTGGATTTCTGGGGAGCAAGTCTAGTTTAATGAGCCCGCTTAAATTTCAGAAAGTTGTTTGTTACAAGGCATGGCAGAATTATAATTGTATGATGTGTACAAAAAGGCCACCATCCCTTCTGTGGCCCCACTGTAACCCAAGCAACCCCTTGAAATTAAAGGTTCATTAAAGTAGACTTAAGCCAAAAATTAAATAAAAATATTTCATTTCATGTCAAAACATTCTTTTAAAACAGTTTCATCGCCTTAAAGTCTAAAACTGTTTTATGCTTAAATTTTTCTAATAAACGGTTTTAGCTAATACATTCCGTAAATATGACTAACAAGTAAGTGGGGTCCTTTGGTGACATTCGCCGATTTGAATGATTTTCGGGAATGTGATGAACAAAAATCGAAGGTTGGCGTGTTTTTTATACGCGCTCAATCAGTGGTTTAAGGCAAAGGTTCTCAACACACTGCTCCTAAAGGATCGATAGGTTTCATGAAAATGACAACAAAAACTAAAAATGAGGCTTGATTTGTAATTTTCTTACGATCAATAATATGTTGAAATTTAAGTCGGCGCTGCTCCTTTTTGGGAGCTAAGGGGTTAAGAAGTATTTCACGATGTTGATTCATGCTATTGTTTCTAGCAGAAAAACAAACACACATAATACGTATTTAAAGAACTCATTGGAAAGGTAATAAAATCACCTTTTTAACAATATATCAACCAACATTATAGGCTTACTCGTTCCCGAGCTGTGCTCGTGTGAAGATGAAATCAATCAGTTAAAAGTACTGATTCTGAGAAATTCGCTCTCAAAGTCAAAACTTAGTACTTTTAAAGTACTTTAAAGTACAAAAATACGTATTATGTGTGTTTGTTTTTCTGCTAGAAACAATAGCATGAATCAACATCGTGAAATACTTCTTAACCCCTTAGCTCCCAAAAAGGAGCAGCGCCGACTTAAATTTCAACATATTATTGATCGTAAGAAAATTACAAATCAAGCCTCATTTTTAGTTTTTGTTGTCATTTTCATGAAACCTATCGATCCTTTAGGAGCAGTGTGTCAAAGTGGTGTTGTTTCCGCCCGTAAGCATACCTGTAGGCCCTTAATCGTGGCCTTAAAATTCTTCCCTGGGTGGAAACGGTTTCTGGTCGTATCCTGTTATTAAAGTGGCTGTAGGTGACACACCTAAGCCGGTTGTCAAAGTGTCAACTGGCACATGATACCAGTAACCGAGAGTCATTTGATTTAGTTGATTAATATAATGGTCCTGGGTCCCAACTTTAATACTCACCAAATGTTGAACCTAGCGTCTTGTAGAAAACCAATGAAACCACACTTATAAAGACTGTTATGATCAACTGCTTACCTTCTTTTCCAGAGACCCGATATTTATAACATATCAGGACTCGCTTCTTCTTCTTATTTTTACTACATACTTAATTTTAATTTCACAATTCCGGAACGTTAATCTATCAGTTCCTTATTTCTTGGCCGGGATTGTATCTGGCCGTAAAAAATATTCTTTTGTTTAAACATTCCTTGTGAAAGTATCACAAGGTTGTTTAGTTTCAATTTAATCTCAATTTCAATTTATTTTAAAAAATTTTTACATATAAGACACAGCCTTTTAAATGTAATAAGAATTACAGAATAACAACAAGTAAGAAACATCAAATGAATAAATATAACAAGTATAACTAATATGACTTCAACCAAACATAAAGAAAATATATGTAATAAATTAAATGAAAAAAATAATAAATATTCAACATATGCAACAGTATTAATATCAACAACAGCTAGTAAATTTACATAATAAACAAATAATTTGAATTTAAAAATGGGGACATTTTTAATAATTAATTTTATTTTATAGGATAAAAGAAGAGAAAAAGGAAGTACAAGAAAAAAAAAAATATTATTAAGAAAAGTGTTTAAAATTTCATACTTAAAGTTGCGTTTATTCTGAATACATTTAATACTTACAGGTAATGAATTCCAAATTCTGATGGCGTTTACAAAGAAAAGTCTGAATTCAAAAAATTAGGCACAGGGATCATTAGGTTCAAATTCCTGTTCGATCTACGGAATTGTAACTTTTCAAACAAGTATTTCGGAGTTTTTGTATAAATCAAGTTTTGTAAAAATATGCAGTTCCTGGTATCCAAATAGTTGAAAATATTGCAACCAAAAATTTGATTGCTCACGTGACTGATGCGGTCAAATTTTTTGAGGCCATAAACATATCTGACAGCGTTATTAAATGCATGCTGCAACTTAAGTTTGGACCTGGAATCAAGTTTACTATACATAACTTCTGAGTACGTTATGATAGGCATTATAAGCTGGAGTATTAACTTTGTTCGAGTCTCGAGAGAAACAAATGATGCAGTCCACCTCAGGTTCCGTAGGCCATAGTAAACTTTACACACAACAGAATTAACATGATCTTCACAAGAAAGTGAAGAGTTGATGTGGTGACCAAGATTTTTTACTGTATGAACGAAGTTTATCTCAACGCCATTTAAATAAATCATTGGTATATTAGACATAGAATATCTAGTTTTGACAATCGGCAAAACGTATGACTTAAGTGGATTAAGATTAAGTTTGCTAGCTGTAGCCCATTTAGTAATTTCGCTCAAATCTTCATTCAATCTTAAACATAAATTATCAACAAAATCAATAAGGCTGGACAAATACAATTGAAGATCGTCAGCATATGCATGCATAGTGACATAACGGCATTTGCTAAAGATATCATTTATGAACATAGAAAATAAAAGCGGACCAAGTACTGAGCCTTGAGGTACCCCACAGGATAACCAACGCAAAGCGGAAAGACTATTTCCCACCCTAACCCTCTGAGACCTACCAACTAGGTAACTATATAACAAATGGACCGACATGCTAAAAAAACCAGAATTAACATTTAATTTACGACACAGTGTTGAATGATCAACGGAATCGAATGTCTTCGAAAAGTCTAAGAGACAAAGAAGGCTTATGCGTCGCACATCAAATGACACTCTGATGCCATCCAAAATCTCAGTAATAGCAGTAGAGCAGCTGTGACCTGACCGAAAAAACTAACATGACGATAATCAGACGGATCACGAGGATTTGATTTTTTCGCTATTGGAATGATTGTCGCTGCCTTCCAAGCATCAGGGAAACACGAACTTGTGAAG
Source organism: Coremacera marginata (assembly GCA_914767935.1). Classification (NCBI taxonomy): domain Eukaryota; kingdom Metazoa; phylum Arthropoda; class Insecta; order Diptera; family Sciomyzidae; genus Coremacera; species Coremacera marginata. Next base: position 86,139,382 of record OU612044.1, on the reverse strand, counting down.
CAATGATTAAATATGTGGGTAAGCAGGCTGAGGATGGGCGCCAAAATGAGCTTAATAAATTTAATGAGTATTCCATCTTCACCCACTGCGTTGGACTTGATCTTATTAATACATCGGGCAACCTCACACTAGTCGACAGCAACAAACTTAAAATTAAAAGAAGATTCAGAAATCACAGGTCCCGCGTTAAAGGCAAACACATTACCAGAAGACGTAGAATTTGAAATGAAGTGTTCGATTCAAATATTAGGTTCAACCTGGCATTCGTTGGATTTCAAATTGCATACGCCTGCTTGTTTTAAATTGTTCCACAGCTTTTTGGATGAATGTGCTGAACTTAATTTGGACATGAAAAATATGCGTTTTTCTGATTTTACTATAGAATTAGCTAGGTTTCTTGATCTTTTGTGCTGCTCCCAGTTTGATGTGGTTGGGTTTCTTTTCCACCGATTATAATCCTTATTACGTTTTTTAAGGGCTAGTTTACCATTATTTGTTAACCAGGGGCAAGTAGTGTTTGTTACTTGACGAGTGATTAATGGAATATCTAATTCCAAAAGTTCACAAATTTTATTCATAAAAAACCGAAGTTTCTTATTAACGGAGCTAAACAACCAGCATTCCGTCCAATTTATTGCAGACAAGTCACTAAGCCCATAATCAACGGACTAGTAATTTCTATAAGTAATTGTTTTTTCAACGACAACTGGAGACATATTTACATTTAAAGTACAAAAAATAAGATCATGGTCAGAAATAAACGACAATTGATCAAAAAGCAAAACAGGAGAAATAACGGAGACAGCAAATATATCGAATAAACTAGAAGAAGCGTTATTTGCATAGCGCGTAGGAATGGTAGTGTTAACTGTACGTAAGTCCCACTTCAGTAAGTCTATCAACGAAGTGTCTAACCAGGCTATCACTACATAAAATATTAATGTTGAAATCACCACATTATACATAATGATCATACCCAATTTAACAATTTTACAATGTGGAAAACAATTGATCCCAACAACAGGTGCTATAGGGATTATAGACACATGAGACAAAGACCATAGCACAATTAACACGTACCTCAACATTAAGATATTCTACCTCAGAACCACTGGACATTCCCAACAGACAAACATTTAAATTATTTTTACAGTAAATTGCAACACCCCCGCCTTTTTTATCAGTTCTATCATTGCGATAAAGCTTATAGTTTTTAATATTAAAGCGAAAATCATTAATATCTTTATGAAACCAAGTTTCAGAGATACATATGATATCAACGGCTGAGTTTTCGAAGCAATGTCGAACAATATCAAGCTTTACATCGTTAAGGCTACGTGCATTAAAGTGAACAATGTTCAAACCGGAGTGTTGCTTACATAATACGCCGATCAGAATCTTTGGAATCTCACTATTTTCAGCATAAACCATAAAAAATTATATTAACAACACAACTTTAAGCATGAGAGTAAGTCAAAAAATATGTAGAAAAATAGAGGAAGAATAATGAGAAAATTATAGTTAATAAAGAATAAATAGCTGCTTAATCTTAAAGTAGGAAATAAAAGATAAAATTTTATGGATGAAATATAATATAATATCATCAGTACCCCTAAGTTTCATCCTCATGAACATCATTGTCAGCGCGGATAGCATTATGCAATTCTTCGATGCTGTCAACTAGACATGGGTAACGCAGCGCTGCGTTGCGTTAATGAGTTGAAGCACTTCAATGCGTTACTTCGTTGATACACTTGTTTTAATAACACTAACGCAATAGCGCAGTAATGCAAATGACACGCTCAAAGCAAACGTAAAAAATATTTATACAGCGAGCAAAAATTGCAAATGTTGTACGGCGCATCGAGGATTGAAACAGAAAATTTAAAGCGAACATTATTACTCTGTATAAATAAGGACAAAGGGTTGTAGGGAATATACTTGGAGTGCGACTGTTGACTGTTATTAATGTTTTGTCATTCACAGAGTGGTTTTGTCAATTTAATAAACTGTTGGATGTGTTCGTGTTCGAGGCAAAAGTAAATTTGGATCCAACTTTGAACGTATGCATCTTTTTGATGGCTCGCATCAAGTTTTAAACGAAATAGAGTTTGGCTGCATGCTTGAAGTTTAATATATCTTCAGTTTTGGTGGATGCTTTAATCTGCTCTTCCTTTAGTTATATATCATATTTATTACTTATGGATTTAATAATTTTTAATGAATCTATTAGCAGTAAGATTTCTTTATTTATTTATTTATTTATTTATTTATTTATTTATTTATTTATTTATTTATTTATTTATTTATTTATTTGCGTTTCTCTTAGGACATTAAGAATATATAATCTTATAAGACTGTCCTAACGTTATTTTAGAAAATATAACAAGCATGAATAATATTAGTTTGAAGATATTTAAAAATTAATAAAAAATTAAAATTAAAATTAATTAAAAAGAAGTTAAGAACTAGCATGTAAAAAATTATTACAAAATAGTTTCAAAAGACTAATTAGACTCATATAAAAGTTTACAAAATTTCTTAAAACAAAACAGAATAACAAAAATATACTAAATTTACTTAACAATGTCTGAATTTAATTAAGTACGAGTATAATTGAGTTTACAATACACAACCATATGAAATTTGAGGGCAAAGTAATTTTTTTTTTTTTGGCAATACAAGTACTTACATAAATTACACTTTATAATAATTAGTGAGATCCTTCTTGAAGACATTAACATTAACATTACATAACAAACGAGCAGGAAGCGAGTTCCAAAGCCTGATGGCGTACACAAAGAATTGACGATCCGACATAAGAGACGAATGCCTTAACTGCACAATTTGATTAGACCGTTGAGAACAAGTAAATCTTAATCTGTTATATAAATAGGACGGTTCGTGTGAGTATATTATTTTGTGTAGCAGAATTAAGGTTTTGAATTCAAGATGTTGGTCAAAAGTCATGTTGAAAATTTTAATAGCAAAGGAAGATACATGATCTGACCTCATCAAACTAAAAATATATCTCGCGATATTATTGAACAAAGCTCTGAGTTTTTGCTTACTGGCCAAGTCACAATTCGCAAAAATTTCACTACCGTATAGTAGAGTCGGAATAAGATAAGCTTTTGCAAGACTCATTCTAATTCTAAGAGGTGTGAAATGTTGCGTAGCCCATAAGGATCGCAGCATTCCATAAAGTTTGCCAACTCTGGATGTTATATGCAGATTCCACGATAATGTTCCATCGAATACAATTCCCAGGTTTTTTGCGGAGTGCACATATTCAATGTCTGTTTTGTTCATTACAACTCTTGGGAGATTTCTGAAATCTAGTTGCTTCTTATATATCGCGAGACATTTTGATTTTGACGGATTAAGACACAAACCATTTTTTTGGGTCCAGTCGTAAATATCAGTCGTATTTAGATCAGATATATTGATTAAAGATTTTTATTTGATTTCATTTATTTTTTCTTAGTGAACCCAATTTGCGCTTAGCATTCCACCACAAAATTCACCACTTTCGAAAAATTAACAATATAACACAACGCGTTGGTCCTCACTGCGTGGATTAAATTCTTGTTGATACAGGAATCATAGCATTTCAAACTACGTTATGGCGCAATTGCGTTAACGCATTTCCCTGTTACAGCAAACTGCGTTTGAGTTGGTGTATCAACGCAGCGATTTTTGCTGCGTTACCCATGTCTACTGTCAAAACGCATTCCCGCTTCGCTTTTTCGCATTCTGATATGACAGAGCCACGCAGAGTAAATACATTAAATATGCTTTTTTTCCTTTTGCATATGATCGCCGCCTGAAGAACCCTTCGCGTATCAGCTGAAATGCTCTCATGCAAATAAACATTGCAATCAGAGTTGATGCCAGTGCCTCTTCAATTCACTGCTTTTTTCGCTAGCAGACGGTAATCTCCAAATGCCTTCAACACCCGGTTCCGATCGAATGGCGTATAAAATTTAACAATAACAACACCACTTGTGTTGGTGGATTTCGGTTTGAGAAGAAATATATCTCTTACAGGTGGTGGGAGAGAATCAATGGAGCGGCAGATTAAATTGAACACGTGCTCTTCAAATTATCTTTTTGAAGCAGAGGCAGTCCGAAGAGAACAGCGTCACAGGAATGATCAACTTTGCTGTTATTACTGTTGTTGTTGTTAGCACTGCTGCTTTCAGCTAGCTGTTGCGTGAGTTGATCGCAGCGAACAGTTAGAGCACTTACTTGTTACGGGCTAGCTCTGAAGAGAGCCTATTGAACAGACTATCAGTGTGTATCCAAAGCTCCTATGATTCTTGTATTAGTTGTGTTACATGCGCTTTCAGTCGCTCTTCCGCTGCTAGTAGTTGAGCGCCAAAATTATTAGCACCACTGTTTACTAATTATGGCGTAACGTCGCTTTTCCCGCTGCTCACGTTGGCGAGTTTGCATAGGAGTCGGAGTCATAGATTCTATTTTGTACAGCAAAACGTAGAGAGCACCGTGATGTAGGAGATGACGATGCCAATGACAGCCAGATAGAGGAAGGCCCGATGCAACGACAGTGAGCAAAATACAATGCAGAAATGGCGGAAAGTAGTTTTGCTTAGAATTCGGTCGAGTTTTATAATGCGATTTCGATCTTAATTGCACAAATATCCGGCTAATTAGTTTCTTATTAAAACAATTATAGAGCACAAACGGTGGCAATAGTTTTGTTTTAGTGCCGGTTAGCTAATAAAAATTGCATCTAATAAAAACTCGTTTAATGCGTTTATTTAATTATTTTAAGACCTCGCCGAAAAAACGTCCGATCGCTGCCAAAAGAACTTAAAATCCAGGATTAGGTGTAAACAAAAAATGCTCGTGTTACATTTTTGTTTTCATTGAAAGGCGGAATTCCCTTGCACAAAATATTGTCCAATTATTAATTGCAGCTTATAACAAAAATGCTATAAATGCATTTTTGCTTGCATGCAATTACAACAATAAAGTACTATTCCTTTTTTGATTATTTTTCGTTCCCGGCTGCAGAAGGCACAATGGTGTCTATTTTGCACGAAAATAGCAACAGCAACATACTAGCGGCGTTGTTTGTTATTTAATCTGTATGCCTGTTAATAACGCATGCCATAACTTAAGCGGGTTTGATTATTAATGCTGATACTGCATTTTTATGCAGTTGTACTTGGACTTAACTTTGAAATTATAATTCAAGAGTACCGCATGGTCACAAAAGGTAGTGCCTACAAGTATGCCTTGGCTTAAGACCATTATGAGTGAATCACAACATTCCTCCGTCCTTCGAAAAAGAAAAAATAATTGTTAAAAACCTAACAATAATTTTTTTTTTCCTTATTTCTTTATACATGCATTGTGCCTATATATTCTATTTAAACTGTATGTTTATTTATTAGTTAATTATAGTTGTTCATTTAATATTTATTTCCTATTTTTATAACTTATCAACTTCCAACTTTTGTTGGTATTTGTGAGGGGTGGAGATTGTTCTCTTCTACTTTATTATTGAATTTGTTGCTTTTTTCCGAGTTGTATTAATCTATGCAATTAAAGTAGTTGTTTTGTTGTTTTTAGAAAGGTTTTTTATTCCTTTTGTTGTTTTAAATATTTTGACTTTAGTTGTTTTAGAAAGGCTTTATGCCTTTTGTTGGTTTAAATACTTTTGTTTTAGTTGTTTTAGAATGGCCTTTTGTTATGCCTTTTGTTGGTTTAAATAATTTTGTCTTAGAGATTGTATTTGTATGCCTTGTATTTAAATATTTTGTATGTTTTGTTCTTTGATAAAAGTTTTGACACTTGTTGGTTAATTCAGTTGCTTTAGTAAAGGATTGCTCCTTTAGTTGTCTTATTCGAATGAATCACCTTTTTTTTATAATAATTACATAAATTACTAATTAATTTGTTTTGCTTCAATTTTAAGCCGGCATTTTTTTTAATTTCCTTCCAATTTAATTTTATTTAATTGAAATGCATTCATGCATTAATTTATTTTTTTTTCCTTAAAAATTTTTCGGACCTTATAATTGTTCCGACTTTAATTATTTTAATTCATTTCATACTTCCTGTTTTTTACTCTATTTTCCTTTTCCTCTCAATAAACTTTGATATTGGCTTTATCTTCAATTTATTATTAATCTCTATTTTAACAAGGCAATTTAAAATTGGCTATGAAATTTCTTCATTAAAATATTTGGTTTCTTTTCATTCTTTATTAAGGCTAGCAATACAAGAAATCAAGGTTCAAAAATAAAAATTTATTAATAGTAAGTTATTCAAATGATTTCTTTAAAAGTTTGAGCAGTTCATCATAAGACAGCTTTACTATTTTAAAAAGTTTTGCTCCAAAAAGCTTTTAGCTTGTATTTATTATGGCATTTTCCAATCCAAGCTGCAATATGGCTTAGTCGCTTGGGGTGGAGCTTATAAGAATAAAATTCTTCCACTACTAATTTCTCAAAAGCATGCTATTCGGATTGTATGTAATAAAAGTCATGTTCATAGTAGTATTCAACTTTTTTCGTTAACTCAAGATACTTCATTTGAAACACCTTTACTTTTTTAAAGTCTTAAAATTGTTCTTTATCAGATAGGGATACCTATTAAATTGTTTTAATTCTCAATATAATTTAAGAATCAATAATCTAAACTTGGCTTTGATTCCCAATCACAATATTCATCATTTTCTGAGCTTTTACGGTTTTGTTACACCCAGGCTTTATAATACTCTTTAAGCTTCAAGAAGAAATCACCGCACCAAACATAATTTCATTAATGATCTTAAATCTTGGCTTTTCTAATTAAACTATTCTGATATAGATAGTCTTCTAAATGTGCAAATATGATGTATTTTCTTTATTTCTAAATTTGTTGCGTACTCATCCTTCTTTTTTTTCTTTTTAAAATTGTTGATCTTATTATTAATGTTACGTAAAGCAAAATAATGTCTTCAACCTTATTTACTTACATGCAGCTACTTTCGACACTAGTTCCCTAGCAACTACAGAATGTTGCTTTCAACATCTTTAATTTTTGGTATACACTTGTTAATATTTGCGTTCTTTATAATATGTATTTTTTCTTTTTATCATTGACAATGCGTATATGGTAGATTTTATTGTTCGATATAAAAATGAAGCCGGTATTGTGCTAAACATTTAAAAGATGTTGATAAGTATATATTATAAATTTAAAAAAAAAAAAAAAAAAAATACAAAAAAATTGTTATGACTGAAAAAAGTGTATTTATATATAAGTAATAGTGTAGAGTGTAAGGGCAGATATCAGAATTGGCGTAGATCCTAGAGTCGACGTTATTTATATGAAACAAAGCGATATTTTTTTATAATTTAATTCTCTTGAATATGCCAGAACCAGAAATTGTTTGGTTAAAATTTGTTTGAGTTTTGATGCATTTATAAAAATGCAGTTTTGAGAAAAACCTGTTCAAAGTTCTGAAGAAGAAAAATTGTAGATTTGCTTGCAACTTGTCAACTCCGTAACTTAATTTACAATTCCAGCGCCATATAGTCACATTATAATTCTGCCATGCACAAACCGTAATATACACATTAGAGAGGCCCTTAGTTGTATGGAACAAATTTCAGTTCAGTGCCTGTAGCGCCTGTAGCGACGTTTATATTGAAAATTTGATTTATATGGGAAGATAGTGTTCTTTTTCAAAAAAAATTCAAATTACATTTTTTAAGCTAAAATTTTCTAAAAGCTGGTACGCACTTCGTTTTCCTTTAATTTTTCTTTAAAATAAGTTTTCAAACATGAAAACCGGATTTAAATTACCAGTTATGATTTTTTACTTTTGGAAAAAATTTCATTTTTTTCTTGTTGCATTAAAAAAATCGCTAAAATTCAAATTTAAAAAAAACAGTGAAATGTCATAGAAATATTTTTCAAAACTATACAATACATACAATAGATACAAAAAATGGTGTAATTTTGTTGAAGAACTTGGTTATGAATTTTTTTGCTAGAAATGTACCTTTTTGAAAATTTTGAGTTTGTGTAGTTTTACAGAAAAAATTCGCAAAAATCTAAAAATACAAATTTTGAAAAAGCCCACGAGATATGAACTAAACAAAATATTTAGTTAGCTAAACAAAGAGTATGCCGAAGTGAGTAGACGTCTATTTACCCGCGCTCTAAAAAAAACCTTGTAAATACGTTTATTTGTGAGGTTAATAATTGCAAAAGAATAATAATAAATGCTCTTGGTTACTGTTCAGAGTTGCTTTTGCTAAAGATCAATTTATTTAGTAAAAATAGCAAAATTTAATAAAGCTTAGTATTATCTTGAACTGTAAAAACATTTTAAGCCGTGTAAACACGAATAAGCTGAAGTCGCGAAAACACGAACTTATGAAAGTGAATATATAATAATTAAAAATAAATAAACGATTAACTACCCTCTCGCTTGCTTTCCATTCTATTCATTGCTGTCAACTCTGTGCTGTTTGCAACCAAACTGCTGTAACGATCTGCAGCATCTCTATTGCGATCTTGTTTGCTTTAGTTTTGTTTTCTGCCAATTTATTCTCTGCTGCTACACACCCTCACACACTTTTTCAATGCTCTCTGCATTATCTGCATTCTCTTCAGCGCCGATGTCACCCTCTCCAATGTTGACGAGACTACAGCGTGAGAATGGTACAAAAAACCACCTCGCTCCAAAAAACACAACAACAAAAGCTGAAAGCACGCCAAAACTTGTTGGTATCAACCAGGGATGATATTGACTTAGTTGGAAAAGGGCCAGAATTCAAACAAAAATTGGGCCAATTAGACGTTAATAGGGCTTTTAGTTTTAAAAAGTGGCAATTCATTATTGAAGACTTTCTATTTGGTCACACGGTCATGCCATGGTCTCACAAATAGCACACTTTTTAATAATCTCAACAAGTCCAGTTTAGTTTTGCTGAATATTGTCAAAATTTTAAATTAACAGTTTTGGGAAACCAAAAAACTTTAACTTTTTCGTGTTTTATTTTGTTTGTGCCGTTTAAGCCGAACTTGGGAGGAAGTTCTTGGTTGATCACAAAAATAGCACACTCTAATTTAAATGATTAAATTAAATCACTCTCCATCTTAATAGTGTTTAAGGTGATTATTTCAAGCTTTATTTTAAGGTGAATGAGCAATTTAATGTAGACTCTTCTCCGTTACGACTTGTAAGAAGACGTTGATTAGAAAAAATTCACTCCTGTCAAAAAATATATTGAGGCATGGCTGAATTTAACAAAAAATAGTTTCATAAATGACCACAATTTTAGAATAAAGAATTTTGCAAGAAGAAAATTAAGTCAAATTACATCTGATAAGATGACAAAACAATCGCCAAGAAATAAGTTTGAAGTTTGCAACCAAAACTTCATCAGGGTGTAGAGATGGTACTGGCCTGATTTTCTTAGCGTTGATATTGAATTGATAACAAAATGGATTAATTTGTATGTATATTAAGACATTGTCAGGACTACAATGGAGCCTTTAGGGCTCGCTCTTTTCATATAACGTGGAAAACAAATTAATTTTGTAGTTGAGATTACTAAAAAGTATGCTTTTTATGTGATCATGGCTGTATATAACGGAACTTATTTTAATGAAAACATTTAAAAAGGCGATAGGAAGTAAAGACTTAATAAAAATCACCCAAAATTTCTCCATACAAAATTCGGTTAATTTTCGTTTAGAAACCGCCAAAAAAATTATGCGGTTATGCACGTTTTTAGGCGAAATTTCGTTTTTCGGTTTAGCTATTTGCCATACAAAAATCACCCAATTTTTTAGGACTAAATTTCACTTTTTTTCGTGTGATAGTTCACATTGACTGCTAGTGAAATGGTTATCTATATTATTATAACGTAAGCTCATTTTTTGGGATGACTATCAAATCTATACTGTAGTCGCGATTTTCATAAATTTTAGGCAATTTTCTCAAAATTTTGGGCATATTTTCGTTTTTATTATGTGATTTTTTCGTTTTAGTGATTTTTAATTTTATATTTTGTGCGAATTTTCTGTTGACGATATTTCCTACCTCCATTTTCTACCTCAAAATTTAAAATTTTGTAGAACGATGGCATAGTACACAATGTTGTCAACAGACATCAACCATAAAACTTTTCTTGTTAAAAATTGCGATTATTTTTTTGGCTTAAACTTTTTCAAAAGGGCCTAAAACGACTAAAAAGGGCCTCGGGGCTTTTACAATTAAAAAGGGCTAAAAAAAGCCCTTAAAGCCCCCAAATATCATCCCTGGTATCAACAGCGCCAATTCGATCTGTGTGCAACACATTGCTTTGGAAGAGCGTTTAAAAACGTATACGAAAGAAGAACTTAAGCTCTCTGAAGAACTTATCCAGCATCAGTGAAGTTGCAAGAATCAGCGCCAAATTTGTTGAGTACGATAAAATAATGCTCCAACTTGAAGAGGAAGTTAGTGCTCTTAACACTCGTTGTGACGAACTTAAGGAGGTTGTCAAAAAAATATCAACAGCAACAATATCAATAACAACAACATCACCTCTACAATCGATCACAACTCAGATGCTGTTTTGCTTGGAGTGCCATTTTCTGAGGGAGAAAATCTGAAAAGCACATTCGACCTCATTTGCCGATCCATCGATTTCCACTCTCCTAAGCTCAAAGACATCTTTCGAGTGAAGGCAAGGCAGAACAATTCGACCCTACTGTTAATTGTGAAGTTATACACTATGTTCGATCGTAATCGCGTTTTGAAGGCCTTTGGTGATTATCGTAGGCGTTTAAAACATGCAGTTAATCTTCGTAACGCAGGTCTCGACTCTGACAATGATGTCTACATCCATGAAAGTCTTACTGTCAAGGCCAGGAAAATTCTACAAGCGGAGCAAAAATATTTTTAACGCCTTTTCTCTGCGTGGCTCAATATTCATCAGACGGCAGAAAGAAGGTGATAGATCAAAATTAGCAGCATTGATGAGCTGCATAAGTACAATCATGTCTTCGTAGCTGGGGATCTTCGTAACTTATATCTTCTTATATGTTATTTTTCTAATTTGATCGTCAACTTTCAAATGCTACTCTTTTTCATTTTACCTTATACTATCTGTTTTCTTCTTTTATCTTTCTATATTAAATGCTTACGGCTCTTATGTTCGTTTATTAATTTCTGCCTTTAGTGAATAACACTGTCTTGGGCACTGACGATAATCAAAAAACAATGGTAGAAGTTTTATGCAAGCAACTCCCCGTCCTGAAAATCGTACATTTTAACGTATGTAGTCTTAATGGATTTAAGATGGACTAACATATGCGTGTCCGAAACATGGTTTCCTATCTAAATATTAGTAGCTTTAACCTGTTCCGGCATGACAGACTTAGCAAAAAAGGCGACGGCGTGGCAATATATTGTAAAAATACTTAAATGTGAAAGTGCTTGCTAAATCAAATAGTTCCGAGGTTGAATATTATATGAATATTTAATTGTTGAAATTAATAATAACAAAACTAGAGTCTGTCTCTCGTGTGTGTATAACCCGAATCGTAACTGTAGCCTACAACCTATGCTCAACGAGATATTACATTGTGTAATAGACTTTCAACACTTCATTATATGTGGTGATTTTAATTTGAACATCTTAGCTAATTATAACTCTTGCATTAATTTTATCGATAATCTGGCTCAATTGGGTCTTAATATAGTAAATACGACCACTCCAACAAGATTTGCGTACAATGCTTGCCTAAGCTTATTAGATTTGTTTGTCGTTTCCGACTTGTCCTCTGTTTTGCTTTTTGATCAATTGTCATTCATGTCAGATCATTTAGATTGTCAAAGAAGAGATTTTATTTGTCTAAGCTATGCCCCACATTACCGTCAAAACAGTCGTGGAACAATTTAAAAAGTATCGGCATCTCCAACAAATAGGTTGAATCTTGTCAAATCGATCCAAATTTGCTTAATGATTTTTTTGTTGCAAGTTCGGCTTCCAATGAATCTATTTAATCCTTCTCTTATAATAGATCTGCCTCTGAAATTTCAATTCAATTTGAATTTAATGCGGTTAGTGAAATAGATGTCGCACGATGCATAACTAAAATAAAGTCGAATGCCTCCGGTGAAGACGAAATTTCCATAAAATTTGTTAAACTCATACTGCCTTATGTGCTCAGCCCGATAGGGCATATAATCAATCACTTCTTCACAACCTCATGCTATCCTTTGGTATTTGGAAGGTAGCAACTATCATCCCAACCAAAAAAAAAAAAATCAAATGCTCGTGAGCCAGCTGACTTCAGACCAATTAGTTTACTGTCTTCAATTTCTAAGATATGCGAGTCTTTAATGGCAGTACAAATCTCTAACCACATAAACATACTTGGCCTCATGTCCGATTTTCAGTCAGGTTTTCGTCCTAGGCATAGCTGTTCCACTGCTATCGTTAAAATCATGGACGATGTTAGAATTAACTTTGATAAGGGGCAGTTGACCTTGCTATGCTTACTGGATTTTTCCAAGGCATTTGACACCGTCAACCATAATGTCTTATGCAAAAAACTTAAGGTCAACTTTGGATTCTCTGATGCTGCAGTATGTTTATTAAATAGCTACATAGGTGGAAGGACACAAAGAGTAAAAGTAGGAATAAACTTTTCAACAAATAAGAACACTGGTAGCGAAGTTCCCCAAGGTTCGGTCCTTGGCCCTCTGCTGTTTTCTATGTTTATCAATGACATTTTCGATAAGTGCAATAACGTCACAATGCTTCCTATGCTGATGATCTACAATTATATTTGTCAAGACCTGTTGGGCTCATAGAGGGCTTTTGTGTTAGAATCAATGAAGATTTAAACAAAATAGCAGAATGGGCAAGGGCTAGCAAGCTTAAACTCAACCCCCTAAAATCGTACGTCTTACCGATCTCTAAAGCACCCTTCTTAAATTTAGATTTTCCTCCAATATTCAATAATGATGTTGAAAAGTTGTTAAAAAGCTTCTAACCTTGGATTCCAAATAAATAGTCCTGTCCTGTCCCATGAGCATCACATTAATTCCTGCATTAGTAAAGTGTATTACGTTTTAAGAAATCTGAGAATGACTGCCGATTTTGTCCCCATCGAAACGAGACGCAAGCTGGTCTTGCAATTGTTAATGCCAATTATTACTTACTCGGAAGTCGTCTATAGTAATTTAGATTCGAGATCATCACACAAGTTACTAGTTGCTTTAAATAATGCTACCCGTTATGTCTATGGTTTGAAAAAATTTGATCATGCATCATTGTTCCGAACCGAATTATATCGTTGTATATTTCGATTTCTCGAAGCAAGAAATTGTATATTTTTGCTTAAGATAATATATTCGCGCTGCCTACATTACTTGTTTGAGAAGAAACTTCAGTTTTGTAGGTCTAACAGAAGTATGAACCTCTTGATTCCGAGTTACAATTATAAAAACTCTAGCAGACAGTTTTTCGTCAGTGCAGTCAGATTGTGGAATTCAACTTAAAATTTGTTTCAAATCCAAAAGCCTTTAAGCGTTTCATTTTCGAATATTTCACATAAATCTAATCTTTCTTTACTCTCTATTGATTTTGTACTCTCCTCTTTTTAAAAGGTGATCTATTTATTGTTTAAGTGTGATATTTATGTATGTTCAAATATGGGTTTGCTCTCTTTAAATAATTATTTAGATAAGCTACAATTAAATATATTAATTTTTATCTATGAGCAATTTTAAAATTTGCTAAAATTAGATGTATCTAATTTTAATTTTTATTTAATATCATTTTATGATTTAAACTTTTAAGTCATACTATTAATTGTTTGTTGTTATTCTGTTAAGTTGTTATTTACTTTAATTGCAGCATGCAAAAGAAACCCTTCGTATATGCTAACATTTTGCTTTAATAAATATAAATTCAAATTAAACATAGTTTTGAGCTATTTTGTGCAAAAAATTATAAGAACCAAAAATCGAATCAAAAAGTTATAGCTGTTAAAAATTTACTTTATTTCATTAAAGTGCCCTTTTCTGGCATATCGAACACAGAAACAAATCATAAGAAATAAAAAAACGAAGATTTCTCATTCAAAATGACTTCAATAATTCTTGAAAATATATCTGATTGTCTTTCGAAAAATTTTGGAATTCCAGGATTGCCAAAATATATATAGGAAAATTGGGTTGCCCTGGTTTGAGAGTAAAAAAAAATACACTTCCAAAATCCAATTTTTCAGCTACTTACAAATTCTCTCCGAAATGCGTTCAAATTAAAAAATACTACAAAAAATCCCACGATCACTAATAATTACCACAAAAATACCACGAGTCTTAAAAATACCACCAAAAATTCCATATGCATTTAAAAGTCCCAAAAAAATCCCATACGCATTAAAAAAGGGTTTAACATACGTAACTTTCGACATACAATCGTGGTGTAAACAGAGCGTTTAATGCGTATATTGGCAATGATTTCATATGAAGTTTTTGCTTAATAAATGTAAGAAAATCATTTGAAGAAAAAATTCCCATATCCCTACGACAATTTAAAAATACCGCACTGAATTCCCAGGCTAATTAAAAAATAGCACGGTGAATTAAAAAATACGTGGAAATTCCCAAAAAAAAAAAAAATATTCCCAAAGGCAATTAAAAATTACCACGAATGGGATGTTTCCCACTTAACTGGAAACCTTGCCCAAGCGGCTGACAAAATTTTGCATAATTTTTGTCAAACAACGGTAAATCGTTAAAGAAAGCAATCATTTGTAAGACGCTGCAAAACAAAACAAAACAAAAGTTTTTATTTTATTAAAAAACTTTTTATTTCGCTGGGCATGCATTGTCTTAAGGGCGTCACACGGTGATAGTTTGAACGGCGTTCAAAAGTCTTTAAAATTGAGGAGCAAATTTTTATTTGAAGAAAAACGTCCGTGGCGAAGTCGCGAACAACCTGCTAGTTACATATAAACTCATTATGCCAGTTTTCAAAATTTACGTGCTTACAGGCACATCTAAATATTTATACTTTTTTTTTTTTAACTTTCGGAACTTACTTTTGCATCATAAAGAAATAAGTCAGAGCTATTCATAGACAAATATTAAAAAAAAGACCACTTCCAAAACGCTTAAAAATCACAAATATATGAAATATTTGCATTTAATATTTGCCTTTAGTCGTAATTCTGGGATAAAGTGTTGCATTTTGGTTTGAATATTTTCTTCTATAATTAATCATCTACGTTTATAGTTATTATAATTAATAACAATAATTGTTACTGTCGTAGATTTGGATCTTTGCCTAATTTGACAGATGACAAAAGCATAAATAAGAAGTATAAATAACGCATGCCAAAAGTGACTTAGAGGGTTTCATAACTTAAGGCAGGGCAACCTAATTTACCTATATATATTCTGGCAACTCTGGAATTTCAAAATTTTTCTAAAGAAGATCAGATATATTTGCAAGAATTATTGAAGTCATTTTAAATGAGACATCTTCGTTTTTTATTTTTTATGATTTTTTCCTGTGTTCTGTGTTCATATGCCAAAAAAGGACACTTTGAAGATTTTAAAAAAAAAGGTCAAGTTTCAACAGCTATAACTTTTTGATCCAATTTTTGGTTTTTATAATTTTTTACACAAAATAGCTTAAAACTATGCTTAGTTCATATCTCGTGGACCCTCAAAATTTGTGTCTTTGGATTTTTAGGAATTCTTTCTGTAAAAATACTCAAACTCGAAATTTTCAAAAAGGTACACTTCTATCAAAGAAATTCATAAGGACCAAGTTAATCAACATAATTACACCATTTCTTGTATCTGCATTAGGTATAGTTGTAGAAAATGTTTTCATTAAATTTCACTGATTTTTTTTTTTATATTTGGATTTTCGCAATTTTTTTAATCCAACAAGAAAAAAATGAGATTTGTTTCTAAAAGTAAAAAATCATAACTCTAATAGTTTAAATCCGATTTTCATGTTTTATAACTTATTTTAAAGAAAAATTTAATTAAAAACGAATTGCCTACCAGTTTTTAACAAATTTGAGCTTAAAAAAATGTAATTAGGACTTTTTTGGAAAAAGAACACATTTTCACATATAAGTAGATACAATATAGGGCTTCTGGTCCAGGAAGCGCGGAGGCACAAACCGATGACGTCACTCAAGCCCCAGCGCTATCTAGTGAGGGTTTTTTGCTAAAAGTCGGTAAGTTTGGCGTATGTCTTTGCTAAAAGCTATTAAAATCGGTAAGTTTGGTGTATGTCTTTGCTTAAATCTATTAAAATCGTTAAGTTTGGGGTATATCTTTGCTAAAAGCTATTAAATCGGTAAGTTTGGTGTATGTCTTTGCTTTAAGCTATTAAAAATTGGCAAGTTTTGATGTATGTCTTTGCTTTAAGCGTTGATCATAATTTTATTTACTACATTATCGGTAGTGATGGTCAAGCGAGCTCTCATCAGTGTTTGCGTGGTTAGTTTGTTTTTTCTTAACCCTTAAATTCGTTATAGCAATTCCTCAAATTCTGCTGGTCGACTTTAGCTGAAATGATATGACTTGCTCTGTGAAAATATATATATTTATATGGGTTGAAGCAATTTAGGTACGGCGAAGGTTGAAGGGTTACAGATATGTTTGTAAACTAACATAGTGGTGCTAAGTATTAGGTGTGTGTATTAGATTTGTATAAGAAGTTTGTGTATTAGATGAAAACCATTTAAAACATAGGCGTATATAAATATCTATTCGTCATTTGGGGGACATCGTGGTTGCAAGCCCCGCCAAAAAACCACCGGCCAAGTCACTTACACCCAACAACTTCTCCGCCGCTCTATTTTATTTTAAGTAAACGAAATACACCGAAACCAAGAAAAGTCAAGAAATTTCTAGAAGCTTCGAGATGCAAAAACGTCGAGAATATTTTAGAAGCTGACAACAACATCAAAATAAAATTTTTTAAGTTAATGGTGTTAAGTACCAAGCTTCATAGTAAGCATACTCAAAAACCGCAAGTTCAAGATAAGGTAGCACTGTAAAAGTTTAACATTTTTGTATGTTTATTTCTAAAATAAATAAACAACTTTTGTGGTCAAGTACAAGGGCAAAAAAAAAAATTTAATTTAACGGTGATAAGTCAAACAACATTAATTTAATCTTCAATTGTCAAAAGTTCTTTCTATCAACTACAAGCGTGCTTACAGTAAATTCTTAAAAGAGACACAAGTGAATTGTTTTAAAAGCGATCAATTAACATTAAATATCAAAATAAATATACAATTAGTGTAAAAGACAATAAAAAGTGATTTAAAACAATCCGAAATCAATAAACAATCAATCAATAAAGTGATTAGTAAAAAAGATCTTGATTTTACAAACACAGTCATTAAATAAAAAAAATGGTTCAATTTGTATGCAACGAATGTGATTCAACTTTCGGCAGAAAGTCCGACTTGAATCGACACATTCGAGTCAAACACCAAAACCAACAATCGCAACATTTTAAATGCGATACATGCAAAAAGTTTTTTTCCCGAAAGGATAAATTAAAAAAGGATAAAAAAAAGAGAAATCAACATGCGACATCAATCTCAACAGCAGCAGGAACGGAACCAACAACATCATCATCATCAAATGGGGCTTTCAAGCCTCCGGGCTATTGTGGAAAAAACAATTCCATATCTCTATTGCAACAAATGCAGGAAGTGACTAAGAATTGGGCTTATCATATTAGAACAAACGCTTATAAGGAAAATAGCGGTTAAATAGTTAACGAGAACCTAACAAGAATCACCTCAATATTTAATGAGCGGATAGAATCATTTATGATTAAGAATCATAAGGAGGGCTTATGGATTCCCGAAGAGTTTTTAGAAAACATCAGAGATATAGTTTTAAAAACTCTTGAAGAAACGTTTGAAAATCACACCAACTTTAAATTGTACATGGAATTGTTTTGTGAATACATCAAAAAGAGTGAAGATGAGGCAAAAATAGACCTAAAATCACATTAAGGAAGTATTCCTGGTTGGAAAATATTTTTTAAATTTTTTTTGCATATTTTTATAGCTTGGATATCGATTGAGAATATCGTCCTTAAAGGGTTTCTTGAAATTCAAAATACTTTAGGATATATGGACTTTTTTGTCCAGCAATGTTTTCGCCAAAATGCGATTTGCTTAATTTGGCTACTTTTTGAATGCAACGGTTGCTTCGAACCGTTTCGAACCGACTTTCGTTTAACGCGTTCTTTAGTAGGTAATAACTTGTTTGTATATGCATGTTAAAAATAAATGAATACACATTTTAGAGCTTAGGTATTCGAATGTTGACAGCGTTTAGTTCACTTTAAATCGAGTTATAAACCGGACGCGCCGCGCTTCAAGCATACGAATGCACCACTAAATCGGAGAGTCCAGGAAGCAATCAAACCTATTTACGAAGCACTGTCAGCCGATGATTTGTTGAACAAATGCATTGGCTCCGAAACTCAAAACATCAACGAATCTTTCAACGCAGTGCTGTGTTCATTCGCATCGAAGCATATGCATATATTATATTGCAACTGTCATATTTAACGAAGCTTTTTTGCCTATACTTCAAATAATGAACCTAATGGGCATCCCGATTGGCAACGTCACATCGGAAAGAAGAACGTTTGCAAAGGTCCGAAGCCAGACATCTGGCCCCATCAAAAGAAGTTAGAACTGCCCGAAAAGCACAAAGAGCCGCTGAGTCCTCATTTTTTGAAGAAGAGGAAGGAGTTCTTTATGGGGCTGGCATTGCAGTTTGATATATGTAAGTATTTTACAAAAAAAATAAAGTTTTATTGCATAACATTTTCGTTTTTAAAATCACGTTTTTGAACTTCGAAGTCACTTTTCTCCGGTTCTACTGAACCGATTTTGATGAAACCAAGTGCAATCGACGCAAATTGTCGAATTTCTAAAACTGCGTGCTCAAATTTTTCATTTCATTTTCTTTTTTTGATGCAAAAAAAATAACTTCAAACTTAAACGCGTTTATCTCGAAACCACGTTTTTCGAGCTTGCGGCCCAGATTGCGCTCGTAGTTCTGAACCGATTTTGATGAATCAAAGTGCAATCGATGCAAAACTGTCACCATTTTGATCCCTACTTCAATCACAATTTTAAACAATTTTTACTATTTTTTTTTACACTAAACTACACAAAAAAAAAATAACCAAAATAAGTTTTTCATTTTTCAATAACCGCCATTTTGTAAAAAATAATCGCAAAATTATGATGGGACTAGAATTACATCTGTACTAAATTGAACACCGTTTGCTTTTTCTATTTCAAATGATCCGAAGTCGAGTTATCCGGGCCGCAAGCAGCATACCTTTTTTTCGACGCCCATCTTTGAAGAGCCCTTGAGAACTTATTGAACAGCGCTCGTACAAAGAAAATTATTTTTTTTTTATTTAATTTATAAAAAACAGATTTAAAATTACTCTTTGCGTTTTCAAATGAGAAGTTTTTCAAAAAGGGTCCAAAAACAGCCTTCCAACCAGGAATACTCCCTTAAACAAAAATGATCATGGTTCAATAGGCTACAAATTTGTATGAAATTCATGTTAAAAAATGCCATAATTTAATTACAAAGATGTCAGAGTTCCAAGAACGTGATAGTGGTTGGACACTCATCATAATTTTTCAATGGAAATAAACGTGAATCAATACAAATCAATTATAAGTTCACAATATATTAGATTGCCAAAAATGCTGGGAGATAAAAAAGCTTGTATAAGTGTAGAAAACAATGATGAATACTACTTTGAATGGGCAGTAACCTCAGCAATGAATCCTATCAATGTTCATTCAAACAGATGTTCACTTTTAACTTTAATAAAACTCGTTTGAGTTATTTAAAGAATAATTTTTTTATTGTTTTCACTTTTGAATCTATCTATCTATCTATCTATCTTAAGACTTATAATTCTAACATCGGTATTTAAATTAAACTATTTGTTCTACGAGGGAGTCTCAAAATAACTTTGTGTGCTCTTTCGGCAGAGTCTTTTGGGTAGGAAAGAAAGTGACGCAAAATTTGTATAACACTTTCTTTCAATTTTTATTGGTTCTTAATTATTTCTTTCGTTGTGAATCGATGATTGGTCTGCGTATGTTCGCTTATACAATTTACCTGCACTTAGCGGACTAGGTCAGTAAGCAATTGCTTTGCTTGCATATTTCTGCCTGCGCTTCTTTCTTTGGGTCAGTAAGTGAGTTTGAGTGAGTAAGCGCTTCTTTCTTTAGGTCGATAAATGAACGATTGGTTAATTGTGTAAGCGTATGTTCGCTTGCACAATTATATGTACGCTCACTTTTCCTTCCATGGAATTTTTTTAGGGCAGTAGAATGCACTTGTGTTGACTGACTAAGTTTTTGGTTGCTCAAGTGGATTCGAAGGAATTCGCTTGAGCAATCTGTAAGTAATTTTTAATATTTATTTATTATTGCCACACAAGTTGTGACTTTAAAAAGTAGTGCGGCATGTTTGCGACACTTACAAGTGGAAATGCAAACATGCAGTTTTCGAGGAATTATATTAAAAATTGAAATTATATTAAATTATATTACCACACAAGTTGTGGCTTAAAAATGTTTGCGACACAATAAGTGGGTCGTGAAATAGAAATCATGAGTTTAAAACAAACGTACGGTAAAGTGTACTTGGAATTACACCATGTATACTTTACCAGGAGATAATTTATTATTTGCGTGTAGGGTTACGGGTTCTATTGTAACTATGTTCCAGTTATAACATCATAGATATAGTTGCAGTTGAAATAACTCTAGCTAAAAGCATCGCTATCAATTTTGAAGTCTTGTCTTTCTAAGAGTGAGAGATGTAAAGATATTCGAGGAAAATAGTCCCAAAATAAGCATTACTTTCTTCTGATTTGACGAAGACCTGAAAAGTATCGTGGAGCGCTATTACTATACAAAGGAGGAGAAAAATACTCATATAAACCTACTTTTGCTACAGGAAGGAGAAAAATTTCATTACATCTGGATTAAAAACATTTCAAGGTGAATATCATGTTCATACATTTTTTTATTACTTGCTATATACATTTATAATATTTAAAGTATCTTAAAATTTATTTATTTATTTTTTATTTTTATTTGCAGACTTTTACGCAGTCAAGTAACAGGATATAAGCACGGAATGCATTTGTATAATGTGTGCTTACAGTTTCTTGTTTACGAATGCAAAATGCAGCATCATCGCAAGGAATGTAGCAGAATTGTTACCAAAGTGCCGATTCTATAAGAAGTGCTTTAGTGGCAAAGGAGTTAACAGTAAAATAACCCAGTGGATTTATAAAATGCTCAATAGTAGACGTATAAGCTCACAAATGGGAATGACCGTGGTGAGGAGAGATGTCACAAGAGGCACACCGCAAGGAGGAGTTATATCCCCCCTTCTCTGGCTGATTGTGGTTGACAAAATTCTCACTACACTCAAAACTGGAGGAACAAAAGGGGTAGCCTATGCCGATGACGCTGCCACCCTAATCTGCACGAAATACTTGCAAACAATTAGCGAACTAATGTTTGCGGCATTGAATTGAGCTATCACAGTGGGCAGAATCGAATGGACTTGCTGCAGGCGCGGATCCAGGAAAAAATTTCGGGGGGTTTTGGAATTTTTTATTTTATGTTTTATTTAAACGTTTGCATATTTATTTACGAAGAAATAATAGTATTTGTGATTATAACATAATATTCAACCTTCGTGTTTTTTTCGACATAATGTCGATAATATTTTCGCATGTTACTTCCACGTCACGATGCACGTTTAATAACGCCAACCCGTTCAATCGCTCTTCACTTGTTTTGCTTCGCAAATAGGTTTTTAATCTGCGTAGAGAAGAAAATGAGCGTTCGCTTGATGCCACGGAAATCGGAAGGGTTGCGCAAATTTGTAGGAACCGATGTATTGATGGGTAAAATTGCTTGTTGCAGTGGTTTAGAGCATCAATAAATGATTTCGCTCTGTTTTCATATGGTATCTTCGAGCAGTGCCTGCAAAAATACGGAGTACATACAAGGTGTAAATATTAAGAGTGAACATAAAAGATTTCCTTTATTTATATGCTCACCTTTTCCACATCGTAAAGTCAACTTCAAATTCTCCCACAACATCTTTCGGCCATTGATTTTCAAAAACTTGAATCGTTTTTTGGATTTCCTCTTTATCAAGCTCTGTGCATTTTGTTGGCAAAATATTTTGAATTTTGGACAGTAATGCACCATTTTCAAGAAATCTTGATCGAAGCTCATCCAAAAAATGATCCAAGAATGGAATTAAAGTTGATCGTCGAAAGTACGATTCCGTGTCACCTACCAAATAAGCGCAGTTCAGCTGCCGTTGAGTACTCCTTGGAGCTTCAAGCCTTACATTGACTGCCTTAGCTATTTCCGTGGCCCTGAGATTAATTTCGTGGAATTCTCCTCCGCATTTTCACGCAAATCCATCATTTCTTCGTACAAATCAGTTGAATACTCAACGCAGGTGCTCAAATCGCATTCTATTGTTTGTAGCAACAGGCTCAGGTTTTTCGTCGAGCTGAAAATTGGTTCCAGTATTGTCAATGAAATAATAAATTGAGGTTTGCAAATTGACGAAAGTAGTACGTCAGGCTGTATGCCATCGGATTTTGTATTGCAGCTGTCCAATTTTTCTAATGCTGTGCAAATGTATGGAAATGCATTTTGAAACAGTTTGAGCGAATCGAGGTGCTCCACCCAACGAGTATCGCAAAACTTTAAAAGACGTGTTTGTCTTGCTTCTGGACACAAGGCAAGAATACATTCTTTTAAAATTAAGCCAGCCTTAGTTGAATTACGAAAAGATTTAACGGATTCTTTGACCGTTGAGATGCAATTTCTTATATTTGGGACTTCACATGCGTGCGTAATTGCCAAGTTTAGTTTATGATTAGCGCAAGTGAGGCTGATAGCATCAGAGCAGTTCTTGCGAACCATAGCAGCGCAGCCTTTAAACTTTCCGGCCATAGCCCTTGCTCCATCGTAGCCTGTGTAATTAAATTTTATTTATTACAAAGCGACCCTACATATGGACAGTAGGCCGGATCTTTGGTAAAAATATCTCAGATCATCACTCCGCAAGCAGATTCTGGACACTGAGAAGAAACACTGAGTTTTGCTGTACATTTTGTAATATTTTATGTATTGAGTTTAAAATCACTGTAAAATGGCAAAAAAAAAGAAAATCTTTCATTTGACCTACAATCAAAATTGCAAAATGTATGGAGCAGAGATCCGGTCTAATGGACATAGGTATAGTTTTTCCACCGCTAGTACAATAGATATATATGTTCATGCGCTGGAAAAAATATACATACTAGGCTGGTTCACTTTTCAACTTTTTTTTTATATTTCATGGTGGATGCAGCGTTTTCCCTTCCTCTTGACCTAAGGAACTCCCCCTGTGAAGCGCAACTCAACTGGTAAACGTTTAAAGGTGGCACTTTTGTTTGTGTTTTCCCATACGATTTGTATAGAGAAAATATTGAGTTTGTGGTTAAATTCGATTTGGCACATTATTTATTAAGAAAATTAGCTGAGAAAAAACACATATGTCCTAAAAATTTCATCCACTTTAACATATCCGAATTTCATGCAAATGCGGTTGTTATTTCCGGATCTGTGGCTTACTTCTCAAAGCAACCTCAATCCCATATACTTCTATACTATACATCGCCACTTTCTACTGCTAATCGTAGGAGTGCCCTAAAATTTCCATCATTTTCTTTTTGCATTTCCAAGGACAGTTTTCCGTCGTCGCGATGGCCCCTCAATGCTATCCCCTGCCTACCGCACAGTAGAACGGTTCTAATGATTGGAACCAACTTTTTCCTGTTTTCGTACTGTTGTCGCTTTCGTCCAGAATCAATTTGGCAGATAATATCATTTTTTTTATTCTTATAAATTAGTTTAAAATTTACTACATCTTCTGCTGCTTTTTTATGGTATTCCTTGTCTTGATGTTCCTTAAATTTTTCGAATGCTTTTTTCCAATTTTTGAATGGAATCTGGATCAGGGATTGAAGGTTCTGGCGACTTCCTTTTCCTACTTCTTTTTCGAAAAATAGCATACAAAATCGACAGTATGTTCCGTCCTCTTTTGCCGAATATGCTAACCAAATAAAATTTTGGAACCAAGACAATTGAAATTTTAAATTTCTATTAACTGAAATAGGAAACTTGAAATTGATATCTGGGGTCCAAACCCGTTCAAGGACTTCGTACTTCTCATCGTCATTAAGTTGCCGTTTGCAAAAACTTGAGACGTCATT
The DNA here is from genome assembly GCA_914767935.1 of Coremacera marginata. Taxonomy (NCBI): domain Eukaryota; kingdom Metazoa; phylum Arthropoda; class Insecta; order Diptera; family Sciomyzidae; genus Coremacera; species Coremacera marginata. The sequence continues at coordinate 86,115,008 of OU612044.1, read as the reverse complement.
AGGAGGCGCCTGAAAAGTCATCAAAATGGACTTATTTTCAAGAAAGCATAGTGAAAGGCTTTTAAGAGAAGGAGCAAAGTGTAAATACAAATTACATATTAGAAAAAAAACTATTTTAATGGTTGAAAGCACAAAAGTTGTCTCATATTTTTGTTAGTTTATATATAATTTTTTTTAATAAATCGCTTATTCTGCAAACTGGCGAATTCCATTCCTGGGGAAAATAAGTTAATGATGCAGGAATTTACCTTATTTTATTTTGCCAAATTACAAAATAAAGGAAATAAAATAAAAATAACTTTATTAAAAAAAATCGACTCTAAACCGTTTTGCATATTAGGCCGTCGATGTGTAATTTTTTTTCTTGTAATTTGATGGAAAGTAATGTGCGAGAGTAGAGAACATTCATCATGCACGGCACTGTATACTACACGGAGAGAATCGTTGTCTATTACAGGGAAAAAATCCACACAATTTGAATTTGGTTTAGCGCCTAAGCAATAAAGCGTTGATTTGAGAAAAACATTTTCTTGTTTATCGGAGAAAAATAATGTGTGAAAAATAAAAGTTTGATAAATCCATTAAGAAAATTAAGGCTTATTTTAAGGATAATTTTCTTATTAATCAAAAGAAGCATAAAAATTGGCATTATTTTAATTAATTTTTAAAGATCCAAGGCCTTATAAAAACAAAGTTTGATTTTAGATTCAAAAGGAGAGGAATAGATTATGAGAGAAAGAATTGAGCAGAACAGACGTGAAAGACAATTTGAATTTTTCATTTATTGCCAACATTTTACACAATTAAATTTCGGATTTTTGGTTTCCTTAATTCTTAAATATTGAAAAAAAAAACAAAGAAAGTGAAAAAAGCTATGCTAACCTGGACTATAAATAACCCGGCAATAAAGTAAAACTCCTCACTTTACGATTATTTGACAGGGCTCAAATTAATTTTTTTGTTTTAAAAACCAAGTAAATTTGTTTTATAAATAATAGACAAAAATTTCCCTCCGTGTACATATTATAGGTGATACTTACAAGATCAGTAGTAGCTGCTCCTGATTGTGAAGGCTCTGTCTTTTTTTTTTTTTATTTGGAGGACTGGACAAATCGTTAGCTCCTTCTTTATTAATCGCATCCGTTTGCGTCGGCTTGAAAAATTCCGAAATTTTTTTTGAACTCATTTTATATAACTTAGTTTTCACAATTTGGAATCGAACACGCTTATCACTTTAATGACACAATGCTATTAAACTGTCGAAAGCCTGAAATTCCGAAATTTGACTCAAAGCTAAAAAATTTGAACGCAACCGTAAACACGTGCAACATTTAAGAAAACTTAAAATATGTGAGATTTCAGTTTTTTATTTGCAGTTTTTCATTCTGATCATGGTATGCTGTGAAAAAAAAGCTCAGCCAATGAGCGCTGTGCATTTGCAAAACGCTGGCGACGCGCTGCTTCTGATTGATGTGGCCAGACCGATTTTGAAAAATATGTTTTTTGACAGAAAAAAATATTCCATTTCTTTTTATTCCACAAATATTCTTATGTTAAAAAAAAAAATATAAATAGGCGCTTGGTTTTTGATTGTTTTGATTGTTAACAAATTTTGCATAAAACATTTACATATGTAGTGTAAGAACAAATTAAAAGTTTTTATGTGTTCGCTTATACTTTACTTTAACAAAACAAATATTTTAAGAATTTCGGTGGGGGGGGGGGGGGGGGTTGAAATGGATATTTCGATTTGATAAAAGCCTTTATCATGAATGTCGCGTTTGCATTGCACATTTGATAAAAGTGTTTGTTAAAATGAATAAAGAATATTTCCACCTAAAAAAATGGTTTGTTGAATAGAAAAATGCCTTTATGTTGAAAATATATTTTTTTATCATACAAAAATGATTTGTTGTTTTGATAAAATATTTTAATATATCAAGCAATCTTAAATATTACAAAATTATATTTAGGCCCCTATTATGATTTATAACTCAACTAAGTTGACTATGTAGATTTAACTCAATTTTTTTCGTATAGCGTTTACATACATTTCAGTTGAACCATGTAGTTTCGCTCAACTGAAATATATGTAATACGTTATACGAAAAAAATTTACTTAAATCTACATACATAGTCAACTTAGCTGAGTTGTAATTCATAATAGTGACCTTAGTAATGTATCACTAAGAATATAATTTTTACATTAGTTTTCAAAGATAATAATTCAAATCTATAACATTATAAAATAACTATAAATGTGACTTCTTATGGTTAACTTTAAAATAATTAGCTTCCTTTTTGGAATTAATTCTTAAAATTAAAAGTAATTCAAAATAAAAATAAAAATTTATAAAATTTTAGGTTTGACGCTCCAGCTCAGTACAAAGGAGGTTCACATTAGGATGACATTTATCATATATGGTTTTCAAGAAATAAAAAATGTTTGGATAAAACTCCAAGTTAATATTGATTCGAATGGATACTCTAAACTAAGAATATGCATTAATTTAAAGCAAATATCGATTGCGTGTAAAGCTGAATACATTTTATATTTGACGCCGTCAAAATAAACAATTATAGTTTTTGGCTCCACGACACTACCAGTTATTAAAATTAAGGGTTGTATGACTCTCTTCTTTTCGAGTTTTCTCTTCAAAATGGCTTCTGTTTCTTGAACGGTTTTTCCTATGATAGCAAAACAGTTTTGTGCATCTGTTATTGAGTACTTTACATGCATTTTTTTTTTCGTTAACAAGCTTTATAACTTTAGAAGTAGGTACAAGAACAGCATGAAGCAAATAAAAAATTGCCATGTACCGCCCATCTAAATGAAATACAAAAATAATAAATTTAAAATGAAAAACTTTGTAATGTGCTTACTTTCCGATAGATTTTGCATGTTAGTAATTTCCTTGAGAAGCAATAAACTAGCTGCGTCCTTGATTTTTTTTCGAAAATATTGAAGATTTATTCATTAATTCCAAAATTAATATCATAAACTTCTAGGTACAATGTTTTAAAGTCGAACTCAATCTAAAAAAGAAAAACAATTTGTAAACATTAAAACATACAAATCACCAAGTTAACATATAAATAAAAAATGATTCCAAAACGCCAGTGCGTTCATTCTGCTGTAATTTTAATTTTCTGTTTTTAAAATTATGTTAAAATGTTCCAATTTATGAATTTAAAATAAATTATGTTAAAATTTTCCAATTACCTGAAAGTGAATCTCAAAGTAAAAATAAAAAAGTTGGCTGTACCCTAAAAATTTTACTTATTAGAAAACAATGACATACAATAACATTACAATCAGTTATACAGTAGATAATATCATTGTATTCAAATAAGTCAAATTTGTTTAGTACAGCAATTGCTAAACCTCGCGTTTCATTTATATAACCCACCCTCTTTATGATATCGTATTCAACTTGTACGCTCTCAAATTACATTACAACATTCAAATATGATAAGAAATGAAAAATAAATTCGATAATATATATTTTTTATTTGTTCTTTTTAAATTCTGTGACTTAAATTGTTATAATTCTCTGAACAAGCATTTCATATTTATAACCCATATTGCATTATTCCATTTTGTATACATGTAAAAAATTAAAATAAGCAGATTACAAGTTTATGTGGCCCCCTTTGGCCTTTATTACTTCAAAAATTCTTTTGTTAAATTATTTAAAATTTTGGCTTCCAAAGTCTCCCAAGTGCTTATAATGGCAGCTTTCAGCTCCTTAACGCTGTTATATTGGCGACTATCGGCGTAAACACGGCGAACCATTACTCCCCATATATTTTCGATAGGGTTGAGATCTGGGGAGCACGCTGGCCGTTCTAAAATATTAATATTTTTAAGGGAAAACCATTTTTTTGTTTCTGTACTTGTATGGATTCGAGCATTATCTTGCTGAAAAATCCAGTTCTTGTCACTCGGTTGGCGAAAAAACGGCTCCAAACTGCTTTGCAATACTGCAATGTAGTCTGCACTTTTCATTTTCGATGACGTGAACTGGATTTCCAGTGTCCCTTTTGCAGTAAATGCTCCCCAGACCATTACCGAACCACCACCGAAGTTTCGTTTGGAAAAGTAGCGGGGCTCCTTCCTTAAATCACGCCAGTAGAAATTTATCCCATCTGGTCCGTCGAGATTCCATTTCTTTTCGTCCGAAAATATCACCTTAATCGAAAAAAGAAATTTTCACAAATCGAACAAGAAGATTTCTGATATGGCTTACCGAGAACCAATCAGTGGCCATATTTTGTTGAGCAAATTCAAGCCGTGCCACTTTGTGACGGGGTTGCAACCTCGGAATGACCTTCATTCTGGAGCGGCAAATATTTGGGTTTCGCTTAAGTACACGCCAAAATGTTGATTTTGACACCTTTGTGCTGCAATCTCTTGCTAAGTGGGAGCAGCTTGCAGATGAGTTGCTCACTTGGCGTATTATTTGTCGCTCTTCTCTATCGGACAACTTTCTCTTTCGACCTGATCTCCTTATTTTCCCATATTCTTCCGTGTTCTTCAGAAAATTTGCAATTACTCGCCGACTTCTTCTAATTTTACGCGAAATTTCGCTTTTTGAAATTCCATCGGACACCCAGGCTAGAATTTTACCTTTTTCAATCTCTGATAAATTTGTTCCTCGTGGCATCGTTGACTAAAAAACTCTTTTTTAAAAAACACACCTTTTTTTTAATTATTAAACCTGAAACCAACCTTTTATTTGAATGTTAATGCATTTGGGTTATAATTATGAAACGAAGCAAACTTAGCCAAAAGCAAAAGAAGAGTAAATATAACGGGTCTTCAAATGTCAAGCAGAAATATGGGTTGCCATTGGGCTAAAAATCATAATACAAACATTTGTTAAGCTTTTTAGTATTTTTAAAGTTTAAATGTTGTTAAATTTTAACTATTGCGAAGGTGGGCTATAAATATGAATCGCACCTCGTAACCTCTGCAATTACAGCAAAAATAACAGGTTTAGTTACAGCCAATTTTTTTTTTATTTTTGATCGAAAAAATTTGACATAAATTTGAACTATTATTTTAGATCGAAATGAAATCGATCAAAAAAAAACGATTTTTTTTTTTAAAGTCAACAGTTACGGTCACTGCTGTAAATAATTGCACTCTGTCTCGGGACACCCTGTATAGTACGTTAAACTAAAGCTTAATTTTTGCGCGGATGAGATGAAGCTGCTATAAATAAATAAGAGATAAAAAATAAAAGGATAAATTTAAGAATGTGCTGAAGTTTCAAAATCAAAATCGTGAAAATCAAAATCAATGCTCTACGAAATATAGTTGATAACTCAAATAAGTTGATAACTGAAATATATTTTCACAGCTTTCTCTTAACTATACCTTAAGTATGGTATGTTAAACAGGGCCTTAAGGTACTAAAACATTCGGTAAATATCAAAATCTTTCAAACCTGTTATTTAAACTTACTAATTTATAACCCTGTACATTTAATGATGGCACCGAGCTCTATAACAAATCATTCTTTTCATGAGATTCTAATATGTTGTCTTCCGAATTTTCAATGCTATTTGCTTTGCAAATATTTTTACAATTATCTTTTATAGCATGGCTGGCTGACAAATGTTTTCTTTTACGGTGCTTTTTAAAACTGTTTACATTGCCAAATGATTGGTGACAACTTTCTTTACAACATTCGTAGGTGCTATTTGATCGAAGAGAGTGAAAAATTTTCAAGTGTACAACTAAGGCTTCATTACTGAAGTTTTCAGATCTGCACAAAAAGCATATCATTTTATAAATTTTGCAACCTACTCAATTTCTGGTTGACTTTTTAAACTTAAATTCCTATTTCGAAAACGAATTCAATACTTATAATGAAAACTAAGTTCAATGGCCTTTTGCGACAATGAATTGCAAAAATAAATAATGTCTCAAATTTATTCACTAAGAATTAGTTAAACTTTTATCAATACTATATAACAATAAAAGTTCTGAAGTATTTTTTTAGAATGCTGAAAATAAAAGAAGGAGTATATTTATCAATAATTTTAATAAAAAAAATGGATAAAAACATAAGCAATTAGGTGACATCTAAATAATAAGTTTTTCTGCAAAAATTTTAAAATAATAAAGAAAACTTATCTGACCCAATTTCACTTAAGTTTTAAGTTTTTCTTTTTTGGACTAGTTCAATAGTATCTAGTCAATATATCTGACACAGCAATCCTCCATCTGACACAGAAAAATTTTATTTTAATTGAATTAATTTTTCTGTTCGGCCGTCACCTCTCTGCAGACAATGGCAAACCTCAGAGAGTAAAAACTGCCATGAAAAGCTTCTTGAGAGCATAAGCCGTTCGGAGTCTGCGTAAAACATGTAGTTCCAGTTCTCGATCATTTGTGTGCAAACATTTCACATCACACACACCACAATTGATCATAAGAAGCTCGGTCAAAGTCCTTTCAAGGGCTGAGATGGCCATTTCGTTTTTTCTTTTTTATGCAAGCTAATAAAATTTTTATTTGTGTAACAATAATATTTAAAAACAATCATTTTAAAAAATATAATAAGTAATTTATAATACTGTCCGTATCCAGACGGGAATACTGATGTGGACTGATGCAATATCTCTGGTCACATGCAACAATTACTTAACTTAAAATATCGTAAGAAAGCGATACGGCATTTTCTTTGATGCCAATCTTTGGAAGTATGCAGACCACTTATGTATGCACATATTTCTTTTGTAACATATTTCGTATTTCATATTTCATATTTCATATTTCAAGTCCACATATTTCAGAATAAAGGGTCGTAGTTACAGCAATTAACATATCGCTTCTTACGATACTTTGATGTATGTGATTATTGCTTGTGACCACAGATGTATGGATTTCCATCAGTATTTTTGGGTGTTCAATCAATAGAATGACGTCTGCCTAAGAAAAATATAATTAGTCGAAAACGAGCACTATTTAGTGAAAGCATTTATTTAGGCGGAAGTAGCATCCAGGATAACGCCCATTTTCAAAATGAATTGGGACAAAAGTATTCTTATTATTAAGTTTCATACTTCCACAGTTCTCCATTTGGCAGAAATGGTGTTTTTAATGAACAAACCACTAGACACATCTTTTGACGAAAAAAGGGAAGACTTTGCGCAAATTGCAGACGTATAGTCGGCTGAAAGTTTTATTGGATGCCTCAATCAATCGTTAGATCTAGCTTCTTAAAGGTTAGATCTAGCTTCTTCTGAAGGGCATCTTAAAGACGATTGATAGCAAGGGTGGTCAATTGAAACTTTCAAGAAACTTTAGGCCAGCTTTAATTCTGCAGTGTGGCCGTACTTAAAGATGAAACTCAACATTTTCAAAAGCTAAATACATCTAATGTTTCGGCTGCGCTGATAATGTCCCAGGAGCGGATGATTTGGCACAATTGGATCTAAATTGCAGCATCCGTAGATTTTCTTCAAATTTATTTGGCGATTCAAGCGATTTGGCGCGTTTTTGTGACTTTGAATGAGGAAGGTATCGAGTCGAACTCGATACAAGGAAGTTTGTTTCGAAAGAAACAAACCACGAAAAAGTTAAACCACACAATTTAATAATAATGCCGTCGTTAAACATCAATACGGCAGGTAATGGCTGCATTCAGCGGAGTCAACTGTTGTGAATTTTTATGCGCTATGTCAATAAAGCCCCATTTCCAATAACGCGCGAGATGCGTTCCGTTTTACGCTGCGGAAGCTGCGTGAAAAAATCAATTTCCAATAGAGCGTGTTCGTGAACATATGATTGCCCGCACTTCTGCTTAGCGAAGCATAATTTTGAACAGTACCCGGCTCAGTCAATTTTGTAACTAGTATTTTGTTTGCGATGTTTTGTTTGAGTTCGACTGAACGTAAAATTTTAACAATCAAGATATGACACAAATTACGCAACTATACACTTATATTTAAAAAAAAAATAATTTGAGGTCATTTTGTCAATTTTGATTAAAAAGTATTCGCACTAGTACCAATTACCTTATAATAAGTTGTCAACATTTTATACAACACTGTTTTAAGTTACTCGAAAAAACAAATTTGTACGAAATTGTAAACATTGCAAAATAAAATAATAAATTAAGTATATTAAAATGAATGCAGACCGATGGAAAGCTTTAAGAGTGTTAAGGTGCGTATAGTCAACTTCTAGTGTTCATAATAAATCGAAAATAATATATTTTAAGGTGTGCAACGTTAGGTTTTCTTGCCTACAACGAAGCATTGGAACTCCAAAAAGCGAGAAGGTGGTGGGTTCGTCCAATGTTTCAGGATCGAGATCAACATGGTTTTTACGAGACAACGTTTGTAAAAATGAAGCGGGAAGATGGAGAAATGTTCTTCAGAGCAACTCGCATGCACGTAGATGAGTTCGATGCGCTTCTCAATCTTTTGCGCTTTCGGCTAGAGAAGACATCTCATCGCAAGTCCATACCTGCTGAGTGTCGATTGGCTTTGGCAATAATGTAAGTAAAAAATAAGTATTAAGTATAAGTATTTTTATTTGAAATATGATTGAATAATTTTGAAACAGATATTTAGCTCATGGAGGCGCGCGGTATACATACGCATTTAAATTCAAAATGTCAACCACATCTGTTGGGCGTATTATAGCCGAAACGAGCCAAATAATATGGGAAGAGTTGAGCCCGATATATTTGTCACCACCAAACTCAACCGATTGGCTAAGTATTGCGGGCGAGTATGATCAGAAGTGGAAGTTCCCACATTGTCTAGGCGCCATTGATGGGAAACACATATCAATTGTGTGTCTACCTAATGCAGGCTCGCAATATTACAATTATAAAGGTCGCCATAGTATAGTACTGCTTGCCATCTGTGATGCCAACTATTGTTTTACAATGGTAGACATAGGAGCTTCCGGTTCCCAAAGTGACGGCGGCATACTGGCGACCACAACTTTTTGGCAAATGCTGTCGCAAAGAAAGTTGCCTATTCCACATCCATGTGTGCTCAGAGGAAGCAATGCAGAGTGCCCCTTTTTTTTTCATAGGCGACAGCGCTTTTGCCCTCGGAGAAAATTTGATGCGTCCATTCGCAGGTAGATCATTGTGACATTTTTTAATTCAAAACATACCATGGAAATTTTTGTGGTATGTTTTAATTATCGATGTAGGAAAAAGGTATTTTTTTGTGGTAAAATTGGCTGGCAGCTAGGCTTTAAATACATATCTTATCATTATTTTGTAGTATTTTTTACACGGCTTTTGTTATTAACGTCATCATTTGTTGTTTGTATAATTTTAGGGCAGAATTTGTCTGCAGAGGAAGAAAATTTCAACAAAAGACTATCCGATGCTCGCGTAACAATTGAGAACGCTTTTGGAGTTATGTCAGCACGATGGCGGGTTTTACTCAACAACATACACGCATTGCCTGAGAACGTTGACAAAATTGTAAAGGCAACAGTCGTCCTGCACAATTTTTTGATGTTGAAAAAAGGTTCTTCGTACTGTCCAGCAAACTACATCGACACTGTGGTCAGTGGAGAGCTGCAGTCCGGAAATTGGAGGACTGAGACTCAAAACAGCATCTTTGAGCCATTACCTTCATCACGTAGTCACAATGCTACTCGAGAGGCATACAAGTTGCGAAAAACAGTGTCCTCTTACCTTTTGGAGCACTAAGTGAATATATTTTAAATATTTAACAGATTACAATAAGTTACATAGATTACGTAAACTCTCCGAATAAAGGAAAAATGTTTGTGAATATGTTGTTGCTCAGCATTTTTTATTGTTTTTAACATTGTTTTTGTTGTTAACACCTCGTTTAAAAAGGAAAATATTTTAGACTCAATCCAAAATCCTGATGAGTTGAAATTAAATAAAAATTAATATTTCAAATGGTTTCAAAACAAAACTAAGAAAAAAAGATTAAATGTTTAAATATAAAACATTTATAACAAATACAAAAATAGAAATTAACTTTCTTCGAGTGACAAAATACCTTTTGTAACTATTGTTGCCTATTTGTAACAATTTTGTGCAATAACTCCGTTACACCCATCATCAAAGTTGATAGATCTATGAAGAGTGGTCCAGGCTCCGGTGAAATTGTCCTTTTCCTCCCCGAACTGCTGCTGCTTGCTGAGCACACATATTCACTGTACGTGGAAACTGGGGATATGTCTGGAACAGGTACAGCTGTAATTGAAGTAATTAATTTTAATTAATTTTGATGCCAATGATATTCTTTTCACATTCAAAATATTTACTTTGAGTTGAACTGAATTCTGTGAAATTAATATCCTCCACATTTGTATTCTCCGAAATGTTGACCTGGTCGTAGTTGCTGCAATGTCTTCAAAAAAAAGCATACATTAATATTGATTTTCAACAACAAGGAATGTCCTACTTTCTCGGCTCAATCGAATCTTTCAGCAATAAGAGTCGCTCAAAGTGTTTATATTTCTTCGGCATTTCATTCGCCGCTTGGCCAGTTTTGCCTTTAAACTCTTTCAGCCTCTTCACAAACTGATCCTTGAGACATCGCCAGGCAGCCTTGCAGTCTTTTTCTAAAAGCAATATATCAGAGGGAATCTCGAAAAATATTCATTGCTCCTTACCATCAGCACACAAATGCGAAGCTATCTCCTTCCACTTCCTGTCTTTCCACTCGACCCTTTTATATCCAGCATCTCTCTTGTCGTAGAGGGCAGGCCTGGCTTCTACAAAATCGATGAGTTGTTGGACTTGCTCCTCGGATAGCTTATTTATTGCTGCTTATTGTAAAATTGAATATTTATTTATAAATTATAAGTATTTTACTATTGCATATGTTCTGCTAACCTCTTTTCATTTTTTCCTTGGTAAAAGTGAACAGCTGTTTTGATTTCAATAGCTGTCAAATTTTCACGCGCGTGAAATATTAAATTTTTCGAATATTTCACGCTGCGTGCACACGCATGCGGGTTATTGGATCCTGTTACGTATGCTTAACTGCATTGATTATTTGCGTCAATTTACGCAACGCATCTCTCGCGTTATTGGAAATGGGGCTTAAGACCTTGTCTTATGATTTTATTAGAACACTATCTATTTAGAACACGTGTTCTTGCAGACGGTCGAACAATGTATTTGGTTGTTTTTTGTTCTGCGAAAATGTCTGCGCAAAAATTACATTAGTTTGATTTTCGGCTGTGTTTGCGCAGACCGTCTGTATAGTGTGTGATGAAATTCACACAGACTTGTCATAAAACTGTTTTAGAACTGTTTTAAAACTGTTTTGTCGTAGTGACTTACTAGCCTACCACCTTGTTAATTGGATGATATTGGCAACTGTTGACTCCGCTGAATGTAGGCAATAAAATATTTGTGTTGTGTTGTCAATAAAATAAAATTTGTTGTCAATAAAATTATACAAATAGTGTTGTGCTTTCGTTGAAACACCCAAATATTAATCAAATAAATATTAATCATGTGCTTTCGTTGAAACACCCAAACTCATTGTCCCGGCTTACACTTGTCAAGAACTGACGGTCAAGTCTTGTGTTTGTTGGCTAGAGGATCGTAACAGACGGGGAAAAAATGTTGGCAGACATTTTGGCAATTTGCTGTTGTTCTTTTGTGGACCCATAATTTTTTTATATCATTTCAGCATTACAATGTATTTTAGCATGCATAATTGCATGTCATGCATTGTAGAAAAAACGGAACACTCGATCGTCAATCCTTGATATGTGTAAACTGAAGCGTTAAGTTTAAAAGGGAAAACCAAAAAATTTATCGTCAAGTCTTGGCTAATGTTAACCAGGGCATTGCATACATTTTTTTCTAACTGAACCGAAACACACACACAATGTTAGCAAACAATACCGAAAATGAGGTTGGTGGCTTGGTAACTTAGTCGCTGATGGCTTTTTTCAAGGTGTTTTTGAAGAACGATAAAGGCCTTCTTGGCTAAAAGTTGTGTCAAACGTGACGATTTCGGTTATTTCACTTTTTAAGTTTGCATCAGTAAATTTGCCCTTATTCATTTAGGAAGATTTCTTATATGGTCACAAATTATATATACACATTATTCTAACATTTGTATGTATAATATTTAATGGAACTTATTAAGTGCTAATCAAAGTTACGATTTATATTAGTTTGTACTCACAATATGTTGCTGTAGAACTGTTAAGCAAACTGTTTAAACTGTTTAACTCCCACTAAATTGTTCTGGAAATAATTTTTCTCGAACGTTATTAAATTTAACAAATTAAATAAAAAGTAAACTCACAAAACTTCTTTTTATAATTTCTGCGAACAACAAATAACGCCACCGAAATGCCAGACATCTATTTTTGTTGTAATGATTGAACGTTTTTGGAATTGATAATTCATTTCATCATTACGAAACTAAAATTTTATCCGCTTGACTCAAGCGATTATCAATTTTATAAATAATTTCTTCAGCACAACAAACCTATTTATCAACCCGACGAAGTAAGTTTGTTAACTCTATTTACAAAAATTATAAAATTTTATTCCGACTGATTGACGATTTTGTTATTGTGGATAAGTTTCTATCATGTTGATAAAAGCATTTTTCAAACAAATAAAACACATTTTTTCAAATCAACACATTCAGTTTGTTAATGCGTTATTATATTTTTAATCAAATGGATAAAGTTTCTTTCGAATTGATAAAAATATGAAGCATTTATGATAAAATTTAATCGAGTGCACAATTTGGCTTTGTTAAGGATTAACAAAAGTTATTTATCAATTTTACCAAGAATTTTTCGTTGAGTGTACGCATATCAGACATCATTTGACAGGAAATGGGGACTGCTACCGCACATAATCCACTGGATGTATACAGCGATCGTGAGGCCCCACCAACTTAACCGTTATCGAGCTGTGATCGTGTGAAGATGAAATCAATCGGTTGAAATTACCAAATTAAAACTTTGAGTGCAAATTTCACAGAAATTTGCGTAAGAAATGAAATTTTTTTAATCAGTTTTATAATTTATTAATTTTTCTTTTCAATGACACCAAAAACAAAAGCTTTCTGCTTTTGGTCAAACGGGAAATCCGGATTCTCGTTGGAGATCTAACAGATCATTGCCCCATTAGAGTTATGGCTAACAGAATGGGCATAACAGCGCCAGAATTCTGTCGGAGCTGCAAAAATCCGGAGGAAACTGAAACAATAACTCACCTACTATGCGAATGTCCAAGTCTACAGAATCGTTTACTCCGATATATGGGGAACAGATTTTCCAAAGACTTGGAAGAGTTAGTGAGCACACCACTGCTTGACATCTGGAGGTTCATAAAAAGCACGGAATGGTTTGAGAAACAAATCGGAACAAGGGCTTAACATGGTACCACAAACATAAAAAGAGATTCGCAATGGACCTATAGGCCCCCGCGGAAGCACCCAACCTACCAAAGTGCCGGATGCAGAAAAAAGTAAAGTTTATTTTCAAAATTTTGGACATAAGTTAGATATACCGTTTGTTATATATGCATATTTCGAATGTTTTCTAATACCGGGAAACGTACTGAACTCGGAATCTGTAAAAATTGTACAAACACACAAGCCGAGTGCATTTAGTTATTATATTAAGTGTAATTTTAATAATTCTTTAGATAAGTTTCGATTATATACAGGTGAGATGCCCCCCAAAAATTTATTACCTCATTAGTTTCCGATGCTAGAGAAATTTATAGTAATTATCTTAATAAAGTTATTCCAATGAATTTACTCACCCCAGTAGAGTAAAATATTCAAAATAATAGTAGTGATTCTCATATATGCGAAGAACCGTTGGGAGTAGATATACTAGCAGATCATTGTCATTTGACAGGAAAATATCGAGATCCAGCCCATAATGATTGTACTTTAAACATTAAAATTTCAAAATTCATTCCTATATTTTTCCACAATCTTTCTTCATATGATTGCCATCTATTCATTAAAGAACTTTCAACGATTACCGGAAGAATAAACGTAGTACCGATTAACAAAGAAATATCAGTTTCTAAACATATTCATTTTTATGACGGTGACAGCGTTGAACTTAGGTTTTTAGATTCATTTAGATTTATGGCATCAAGTTTAGGGAGTTTAGCTTAAAATTTGTCTATTTCAGATTTTTATGTTCTAAGGTCTGATTTTACAGATGAAAACGATGTATTTCCATACGACTATTTTAATTCCATTAATCGACTTCAAGAGAAATGTCTGCCTTTGAGAGATAAGTTTTTTAATAAATTAACGAATGAAGAATGTAGTGTTGTTGATTATAAACATGCTCAAAAAGTGGACAACTTTTATTTGTTCTAATTTCAAAGACTACTTGGAACTATATCTCAAGAAATATGTTTTATTGTTAACTGATGTGTTCGAAAATTTCAGAAAAGTATGTAAATCTATTTACAATTTAGATCCTTGTCAGTATTATACAGCACCCGGTCTATCTTGGAGTGCAATGCTAAAATATACTAAAATTGAGTTGGATCTATTAAGGTATAATTAATATACGTTTAACATAAAAAAAAACAAAGTATCTTGTTTCAAACATTTTTTTTTAAATACAACTAGTTATTATTTTTTTCAAATTTATACAATTTTTGTAAATAAAAGTAATTTATAAAAATAATTTTTTTTTTAAAGTAATTTTTAGGCTTTTATATAGTGGGCGGTGAAAATGACAATAAAAAAAGACATCCGATACGGTTGGATGGATATCGCCTTTCCCATGTATCTGAAACAAAAAAATAAAATGTCATTTTAAAGTACATACCACTAATTTGGCATCCCCTTTACGCACGACCCCCGGGGGGTTTTTTAAAATTATGGTGAAAGTTAGAGTAAATGTTAAGAAAGGAGATACATTTTCGCTCGCTTTTTTGTCTATAAAAAACAAAAACATAATAACAGGTTCTTGAATTAAAGGGGGACGCTTAAAGGACACAATTACAAACAAAATGCACTAAGATCCATTGAAATTGAACTAATAGATTTTTAGCGAACCGTTTTAAAAATACTATTTTCGAGTTTGAAATTGTTGTTCTTTGAAATTTTGCATATGTTTTTAAAATTATAGGTTGATAAACTTACTACTATTTAATCTGCAATGCCAGGTATCGTTTCAGAAGCATGTATGTATATTCTAGAAACTATAAGAAACAAATTAATCAAAAAAAAAAAATTGTTTTTTGAAAAATTTACACGTATATTACAGGTACCTTAACTGACATTGATATGATTAAATTCATTCAAAACGGGATAAGAGGAGGCATAGTTCATACAAATACATGAGTGTTAGAGGTTCCTTTTGAACAACATTTTGAAAAAAGTCCTACTGGTAAACATCAAAAGCTTATTATTGATTTATATAATAAATCAAATTATATCATACATTATACTAACTTAAAGCAATGTTTACGAAATGGCTTAAAGCGTAAACAAGTACATAGAATTTTAATATTTAAACAAGCACCATGGCTCCTATGGTAAAACCATGGAAAATGTAGAGAAAAGCAAAGATGTAAAAACTGTATGCCAGTGAAAAAGTGTTGGAAAAAGATTGGGAGCTAGAAGTTTTATAGCAAAACCGAATTTTCATAGCTCTACAAGGTTTACCGATAATATGGCGGCTATCCAACTGGATAGAGTACATATCAAATATAATAAACCTATTCCTGTAAAGCTTGCAGTTCTGGAAAAGTCTAAAGGAAAAATGTAGGATTTTCATTATAATAACATGATTCCAAAATATAATGAAAACTTAAGTTTGTGCTATATGGATACGGATTCATTCATATATTAAATCAATACCGAAGATTTTTATAAAGGTATAATACCCGATATTAATTTGAAATTTGATACATCTGACTATAAAACTAAGAATCCATATGGTATAGAACAAAAAAATAAAAAAGTATTTGGTTTAATGAAAGATGAAAATACTGGAAAGATATTGAGGGAATTCGTTGGGCTAAGATCTAAAATGTATTCTATAAGTGTTGAGGGTTATAATGATATTAAAAAAGCAAAAATTGTAAAAAAATCGGCATTAAAAATTAAATCTTAAAAATCTTAGTATTAATGATTATAAAAAATGTTTATTTGATTAGATACATATTATATATACTCAAGAAATTCATAAAATAGTGTTAAGTTATTTAGATGATAAGCGATTTATTAAAGAAAATGGTATTGACACCCTTGCATGAGGTCACTATGCAATTAATTAAAAAAATATATTTTTTTAATCACAACTATTAAATAAATAAAAAAAAAATACATAACAAAAAATAGTTTATATCTTCTATATTTATATATGGAAACGGAAAAATTAATTGATAAAATATCTAAATTATTCTCATAGTTTTGCTGGTTAGAGGTGAGTATTCAATTAAAGGATCGTGAATTACCAAACAGTAGGCTGATGTTTTATCTGGAATTGGTTTGAGTGATTCGGTATCAAATTTAATTCGTATATCAATAGGTCCAACTTTAACTGCCTCATTTTGGTGTGTTACATCAACAACAATTAGCGGAGCAATAGCCTTGAATGTACTGACATCTAACAATGGTTGAGGTTCCCGCATATAATAACTTTGTTGAAATTTTGCATACATATCATATAGTACAGCATACTGTCCCATTTCAAAGCGACTATTTAAATCATCATAGGGATAAGATTCAGAGTTTAGGTATACTTTTAAATTAGAGATATTACAATGATCGAATATATTTCCTTCCTGTTTACTTTTTTCTCTTTGTAGACCGATGATAAGAAATCTAGGTCTTTTATTTTGCGGAGCTAGTTTTACATTCCATAAAACCTTTGTACTCTTTGGTAGCATTGGATTTACATGACATTCCCAACTTCGAAATGGCAATAATATGGTATTTTTGTTGTTAATTATTTTGTGCATTTCCAATTTTGCAAAGTCCGATAGTTGTACGTGAGGCATTTTCCATACTATATCTAATATAGTACATTTTTATTGATCTGTTGCATTAGTAGGATGAAATGATCCCTCATTAGATGATGAACGTTGAAGGATAAGCTCATGCTTCGAATTTAATATTATTTTATTTTAATCTTCAGCAAAACCCAACATTTTCAGCGGTCCGCAGCAACTAAAATGAAATTTTTCCAATGTGGAATTTTCATCAGGAACCAACCCAGCGTTTCTTAATGTATCACTTTCAACCACACTTAATGATTGTTCAAAATTTTTCATGGTGGATGAAATTCCAAGATTGCGTGTACGATCAACTTCAAAACCATTAATTTTATATCGGATTTCATCAAACAGATATGTAACAAAGTTATTTCTAAGTTTTACTCCTGTTGTTACTACATCATTTCCTCCTTCATTTTTTACTATAGAACCATGAATGTAAATCATACTCTCACTTGGTAAGACAAAAAGAGCTTGATTTTGAATTGGTATACGAATTTCATAGTTATTGTTAAAAGGCCTTAAACATGGAGAGTAACTATGCTATTCACTCTTTATAGTGCTCTCATCATAAGTATATTGGTTTTTGAAGGACATTTAATATCTCGTTCATGATTGCAGATTGAGTCCCAAGGATTTTAAATATTCTATATTAGCTGCAGTCAACAATTTATTTTTTGTAGAGACTCGGTCGAGTGTTGATGAAAGACTAACTGGAAATACTTTTTGGGTTATGTTTTTATTCTTCTTGGTGTAAATAATAATTTCTTTATTCTGGTTCAAAGTGAAGTCTTATAGAAATTTTTTCTCTTCGAAAATTTATAAGCTCGCCGTCTTGATATAAGACTCTTATCGTAATGGTGTTTACATGTTGACAGGTAAATAAACAACACTTTGAAGTTTTTTATTTATTTTATAGCCAGGTGCTATACATTGAGAGGCAATTTGTGAATAGTATAAACTGGGGTGCTATTAATATATGATCCGATGGTTAAGCTGCATTCGATACGGACTGTGTTTATATTTTTTTCTTTTTACTGACTGATCTATATGCATATAAAGGGTGGTTAAATTTTAAGGGCCGATCTTGAATGTGAACCACACGAAAACGTCAAGTTTTTTTCTGCATTTCATTTGACATTTCTCAATTTGAGACTTACTCAATTTGAACCATGGAAAGATACACAATCGAGCAACGCGTTAAAGTTATTCAGTCTTATTATGAAAATGGGCGTTCAAATCAAAATGCATATCGTGCACTTTGTGATTTTTTCGGTCAATTTAATTGTCCAAATGTGCGTACAATCGGAACAATCGTGCAAAAATTTGAGCGAACTGGGTCTGTAGGAGATGTGAAAACAGCTTGTACTGCAGAAAATATTGCTGCTGCTCGCGATAGTGTGGCTGAAGAGCCGTCCACCTCAACTCGTCGTCGTGGCCAACAATTGCACCTCTCATGCTCGTCGTTGATGAACATTATGCATAAATACTTGCATTTACACGCTTACAAGGTGCAATTGACCCAAGAACTAAAGCCTCTTGACCATTTCAAGCGCCGTCAATGGTCAGAATGGTGGCAAGAAATGGCAACAGTGTATGATCAATTTTCGAAGAAAATCATCTTCAGTTATGAGGTACATTTTTTCCTCAGTGGATTTGTCAATAAGCAGAATTGCCGTATTTGGGCGAATGATAATCCAAGAGTGATTGTCGAAAAACCAAAGCACCCACAAAGAGTGACTGTTTGGTGCGGCTTATGGGCTGGCGGCATCATCGAACCGTATTTTTTTAAAAATGAGGCCGGTCAGGCAGTTACTGTGAATAGTATTTGCTATCGTGAGATGATAACGAACTTTTTATGGCCCGAATTGGAAGATATGAATGTGGACGATATGTGGTTTCAACAGGACGGTGCCACTTGCCACACAGCTAACGAAACAATGGCTCTTTTGCGCGACAAATTCAATGGCCGTGTTATCTCACGTGGTGGCGATGTCAATTGGCCGCCAAGATCATGTGATTTGACACCGTTGGACTTCTTTCTTTTGGGTTATTTGAAAGAAAAGGTGTACGTCGACAAGCCAGCAACAATTCAAGAGCTAAAGGATGAACTGATTCGGCACATTAACGGCATTGAACCTCACTTATGCCTCAGCGTCATCGAAAATTTGGACCATCGGATGGAGGTGTACCGCCGAGGTTGCGGCGGTCATTTGGCCGATATTTTGTTATATGCATAATTGAACCATACCAATATTAATATAATAAAGAGAAATGGCAATAACTTCTAAAATAATTTGTGTTTTATTCAAAATCAACATCGGCCCTTAAAATTTAACCACCCTTTATTTTGCTTTTTCTTTATCTTGTAACGGCTCTGTAGTAACCACTTTCATATATGCCTCATACGGTTACTCATTTACTAGCAACTTTCCTTTACTGAATCCCAACTGTTTTGCTTTGAAAAATTTATGTCTACAGAGGATTCAATATCAGTTTTAAGAGTGTTGTTGTTCGTTTCAATGGCTAGGAAAATTGATTTATCAATATCTCTTACGGCCAATAATATATATATAGTATAAAACAATATCTAAGAAAAACCCAATATCTTCAAATTCATATCAACCAACAGGTATTGTAATAGTATGGGGTCCGACATAAAATAAATTGTTGTGAACATCTATATTGGGTATAGAATTAAATGTAACAAAGTCTATAAGTCCGCAAACATATTTTGTAGCAAATTCAATTGGTGGAAAATATTTTCCAGTTAGAGTTGACGTGGTTCCGCTTAAAGAGATTGTTATAGACATGATGAGTATTCGTTATGAACTGACGATCGATATTTATTTCATTTGGTTTAAGTATTAAATGGCAACATTAAATTGTTTTATAATTTTAGTTCTTTATTTATAAACTTTCTCAAGAGTAATACATTCTTTTCAGCACGTGTTAAATGTTTCTTATGATAGCTACAAACATTTATTGATTTATCGTTTTGATATAAAGTTTTTAAATTTGGACAGTTTAAATCGTCTAAATTATGATGAATAATTTCATCTTGAAACAAATTTTTAATCCATTTCAATTTTTCTAAACCTTTAATATAATAAATAATATGTTTATTTCTAATATATGTTTTATAATATTGTATAATATTTGATAAACTTAAATCGCCATCTTCCCATTTTAATCCATAATGATTTCTATAAAGCCAATTATATAAAACTTTTTCCTTTGTTGTCAGAGATGCATATTGAAAAGGTGGTTTAATTATAAATGTTTGAACTTGTGAGTCATTGCCTACTGAAATACTCAATTCTTTTATATTAAATTCATTATTTATGTAGAAATTTTGAACGTCTATAACTAAAATTCTCTCGTCAGACATTGTTGTTTACCGTTACACCGATGTTATCACGATGTTAACTGAAGGAAATTTGTTCAAATTTGAGCTTTTATATTATAATAAAAGTTTATTATATCCAAAGTATCATCCCATATTCCATCGATAGAGGAACCTCCACTAGTATCAGGACCTCAAGTTGCTTCATCTTTTGACCATTCACAATTGTCATAATGATCACCAAATTTCGACGCCTTTATCTTATATAATGCATATTCATCGAATCGACCCTTTTTTGTAAAGTAATCTTGTGCTCAGGCCATAAAAGTATTTCTTCGCTAAAGAAGCTAATCAAAATTTTAGCACGAAACTCGTTATTATTTTTTTTATAGTTGAGACCTCTTAGCATGATGACGATAAATTTATAGCTGTTTGATAAAAATTTAAGATATTTCCATTTCCAAGTCATGTTTATATTCTTGAATGTTGATTAATGTCATATCTGAGCGGAAAGTAGTATCATCCTGAGTAACCACCTCAATTTCACAGTTACTCAAAAATCTCTCGTATTCAACTTGACGATATTCAAAGTACGAAATATTTAATAGACGCTTTAAGTTATTGCTGTCATATGTATTCTCGTACCGCAATTCAGAGTAATTTACTAATTGCATTCGTGAAACAAGTAGAAAATTAAGAGCTTAGTGGATCACAGCAAGAATCACGATAAAAGGCTACTGATGAGTTGGTGTAGCGGCCAACGAAACAAATGGCTAGTCTGCTATGTGATTGATACTCTATATAGGGTATTGTTGTTGTTAGTTGTTATTCCTTCAGTTGTTTTCTTCGGAAAGCAACATTGACCTTGAGCTCGATAAAATATATCCTTTAATAATTGAAAAATTATTGGAGTTATATAAACACATAACTTAAAACTTATGAAAGAAGGTCGTAATTAATTTACAAATAAATTATTACGGATGTAAATTACTCAAACTATCTTATAGAAAATTTAATGTTATACAAAAGTGTCCCTGATAATTTTCTTGATAAATCTACTCGTTCTCGTTTTAATTACATTTTCTTTTTCTCCAGTTTCCGGTAAAATCTGTCTAAAGAAATAAAAAGTTTTCATTGAATATTATCAAAAAGGCATTAAATAATCAAATTTGGCAATTTTATCAAGTATTTCAAAATAACTTGACTGGAAAATCCACCATGTCTAGGCAGCATTAATGAAAAAGCCTTTTTATTGTATTAACTAATATTTACGAGGCCTGTGATAAGCAATGAGAGAAAGAGAGAGACAGAGAGAGAGAGAGCAGCAACAGTACTTGTTGAGGGAATATTTTTAATGACTTTTTCTTACAGGATATCACAATTCGTAGAATTTCCACGGAACATTTTTTATTATTTATTGATAACTTTAATGGTTTTACCGGAAACTGGAAAAAAGTGTAATTACAACATACATTTAATTTTGAATTTAAATAACTTTTGAACGAGAACATTTATCAAAAAAATTATGAAGAAAACTTTTATAGAGCGTTTTTATTTCCCATAAGATACGTTTCAGTTTTTACATCCGTCAATTGGTTTGTAATGCCCGTATGACACTAGGTTTTTTCTGTTTTTTTAGTTTATTTTATGCTGCTTTTCGAGCGAAAGAGCAGGTCATATACGGTATCCGTACTGGTGTACACGGGAAAGCTATTTGCTGCAAAACAAATTAAAAACAAACGAAAAACAAACTAGCATGTTAAAATCATAATAGCCAATTCGGTACTCTAAGCCAACTTCGTCAAACAGAATAATAAATTTTCACTCAACGCAACCACGCAAACAAAAGATAAGCACAGCAAACAATTTAATAAACAAAGCACTTGACATTTGCGACGATAAATTTAGAGAAGACAACATAAGCATATTAAGGTACATACTTAAAACTAATGATTACCCTAACTTCATACGTAGTAAACATCCTTATAAATAATAAAATACACAAACTCCGCAACAAAATACCATCACAGCAACATGGGCAACACTACACAATTTTTCAGCATGCCCAAGGTTGATTTATAAGGTTGTCGCAGGGCTGATCGTACTCTCTTCTCAGTACCCATAATTGTCAAAACCAGCCAATATTGCGAATGACTACGAAAGAAAAACGGATGATAAAAGAAAGCACTTGCAGATTTTCTATGAGCTATCAACTTCGATTTGACAATTCTGGGTACTCGCTCTCTCCCTTGCGACAACCTTATAAATCAACCTTGAGCATGCCGTATATTCCAAAACTGACAGACAGCGAACACCTTCACTCAGTGATAAACAAAGAGAACATAGCATTCTCACACAAATCAAATCAAATACAAAGCACAATTTTTACAAATCAGAAAGACAAAATAGAAAAACAGCAACAACACGACGTGGTCTACGAAATTGGATGCAGCGGCAAAAAAGGAGAACAGTGCAAATTCGTATACGTTGGCACAACAAAGAGAACACTCAGCACAAGAATTAACGAACATCAAGCGGACGTGAAGAGAATGAAAACATCTACAGCATTAGGTAGGCCCATGATACTAAGTGCTCTCACGCGTCAACGAAGAGTGGATAATGAGAAGCAACATTAATGTCAAAACGACGAATTTCGTAGAAATTGCAAATGAAGAAAATATTTTATGTTTCCAAGTTGCAAACAGTGCGGTCGCGGGTGTTAAACTTGTGCTAATTTGAGTGAAAATATTATAAAAAAAGTGTAATAAAAACTATAAAATGTGAAAGAAGTCTTAAAATTGCAAAAAAACCTGTAACAGTTTTAACCTAAAAACAACTGCGAAACGTGAGCATAAAGAAATTCGCGATGAGCAGCTGATTTTGACATCAATGTAGCTTTATTCTGCTTTCTACTCCATTCCTCTCCGTGATGACCTTACCTTATAATTCTGCCATGATATAATGGAGAGCGGACACACAGCCAACTTTCAGAACACAAAAATATTAGACAGATAGAAAAATACAAACAAGAGAATGACGTTGGAAAGCTTGAGATTCAATTCTCAAGCAGGAAAGAAACCTGCAAAACGTCGGGAATATAATAATATATTTTAAAAACTGTTTAAAATTATATTATTGCATCTCATATGACCAAAAAAGCCCAAATCAAATAGGAAGCCGTATGTCGTTAGGTTTTTTGACAAATGTCTGTATTTGGTAAATAATTCTTAATTTGATTTCAATTTGTATTTCATTTGTTTCTCCCGAACATATTGAAATATTTTTTTTGTTATTTAATTTTCGTTTGTTTTTCGTCAGTATTTTAAATTAAAAATACACTAAAAAAACAGAAAAAATCGTAGTGTCATACAGACATAAGATATAAGAATAAGAATTTAAAAAAATAATTTTTCTCATATAATTTATATGGAAAATAGCAAATGGAGATGCGCGACTTCTTAATATTAATATAAAGAGTTACGGTTTTTACAGGCAACTCTTCTCTTCTCCCCTTTTCAAATTATATTCCGTACTAATTAACCCCTTAGAATTTATATTAAATAACCACCTTAAACTCAATTTTTACTATACCAGGACCTTTTCCTTCGCCATCCATGTAGTAGCGCGGTTTTTCTTTACCCTGAACTACTTTAATGACAGGTTTTCCACTTAATTGAATATATTTCCAGCAACTTCGACATAGCTGTGGGACTAACTTTACTCAGGCTGTCATCTATTTGAATATCTCATCAGAAGGCATAAATTGTATCCATCAACGATATTGTTAGAAGTAGTTTAGGTTTATTTCAAACTTATCAGAGCTAGTATAGTGCAAGATTATTCTACGTATGTAGTAAGGCGTGGTTTCATTACCCTGATTATTTTTCATCACGATACGATAGCGAGGTTTCGTTACTCAGTCATGCCTTCTTCAGAAACACTTATAACAGGCGCGGATCCACGGGGGGGAAAAGGGTGAAATTTCCCCCCCCCAAAATCTCATAAATTTCATCAAAAAACTGAAATATGCATGTGCAACCAAGATAAAGCAAAATCAAATGGTACGTTTAAGGCTTAATCTACCCGTGCGCAATAGCCTTTAGAATTGCTAGTTGTGTTTTTAGCTTGCTGACTGTGGTTCTGGCTTAAGTTGAATCATTATTGTCCTCTTTACTCTTTCGTCTTCAAACATTAAAATAATATTGCTATTTCGTCCAACTGAACGATAAAATATAAATTCTGTTACACTGTCACTCAACGCAAGAATTCTGTTATAAATTGCATAAATCCAGCAAATTAAGTTTCAGACCAGACCATGGAAGCAGAAGAAGCAGACCATGGAGCGGTGAAAGAAGTTCAATCTGAAGCCATCAATGCTGTTATGACGCCTTGCTTTTCTCATAAACTCAATAACAGCATTTCAAAATCACTAAAAGTATCTTTAATTGAAAAAACATCAAGTTATATAAGAGAGGTAACACGTTTTTTCAAATCTTCAAGGCCTAAGCGTAATACTGTTTTAGATCAGTTTCTTGGCAAAAAACTTGTTCAACTTTGTGAAACACGATGGGTTGAGCGACACGATTCAGTTTTTCAATTTATATCAAGCCTACCAGAAATTGTTGAGGCACTAACACAAATAAGCATGTGGAAGAACAAGGAGACCGCAGGAAAAGCATCAGTTCTTAATGCTGCTATATGTAGTAGTGAATTTATTTTAGGAATTTTCTGTCTTGGAGACATCTTATCGCTTTCACATTCCCTGAGCGTTATTCTTCAAAAACAAGACATTGACTTAGCAAAAGCTTCTGATTTAGTATCTACTCTGATAGCAACCTTAATGACTCGAAGGAAAGAAGCTGATGAGTATTTTGATCACCTATTTGAAGATGCAACACAAATGGCAAATAAGTTAAACATAGAAATAAAAAAACCTAGAACTTGTGGTCGACAAAAACATCGTGAGAACTACGCTGCAGGTGATGTAAAAGCTTACTACAGGGTTTCAGTTTATGTGCCTCTTCTTGATAACATTATTGAGGATCTCAAAACACGGTTCCCTCCAGTGGTAATGGATGTTTTCAAATTAACATCACTGCTTCCTGAAAAAAAAATTAGTGTAGATGCTGGTCAATTGAAACAATTAATAGAAGATATTATTGGAAGATTTGCTAACTTGCTCGGAGAAAAAAGAGAAATGCTGGTTTTGAGATTAAAAGGTGAGCTTTGTCATTGGCAACAAAAATGGAAGGATCTAATATTATCTGGTGCTGGTAAACTACCTGGTTCTGCTTTTGAAGCTCTCCAATGCTGTGATAAGGACATTTATCCAACAATACAGAAGCTCCTCCAAATTTTCTGCACATTACCAGTGACCAATTCAAGCGCTGAACGTTCTTTTTCATCATTACGATGCATCAAAACCTGGCTCCGAACTACAATGCTTGAAAAAAGATTAGTTGGTTTAGCGTTGCTTCATATTCACTACGACATAGTTTTGAATCCAGAGGATGTAGTCGAAAGATTTTCCAAAATTGGTAAACATAGAATTTTACTATAAATTTTAACAAATAATTAATAAGTTATAATTATTTTTAAATATGAATTAAATCATATCTAAATTGATGTTAAAAATAATAGAATATATGCATTATTTGACTTCAAATAAAAGTTTTAAAAAAATATATCTATGTGAAAATTATTAAAAAATTTCCCCCCCCAAAATTCTTCTCTGGATCCGCCCCTGCTTATAATTAGTTATTAGTAGCGTTCACTTGACTCCGCTACTTATCTACGTCAACAGTGTAGCGTGGTTTCTTTACCCTGATCACTTTGTCAGTATTTATATTTGCGTTAGCGAAGTTTTGTTACTCTGTGCGCAACTAAAGCCTTAAGCTAGTGAAGACGAAGATAGAAACTTAGTAAGTGAGACGGTAAGGCCTAAGGCGTATCTAGAGTTGAACTTTCTTGAAAGACTTATGTGCACGTAACCCAGAGACACATCACGTCATACCACCCAAAACACATTGGACTACCATCATCGAGAACTCAAACCACCTACTATAACAGAGCGGATGTGGTGATATACAACATTTTATTCTTTTCTTATTGCAAACATAATTTCTATTAAATTTATTACATTATTCCTATTAAAATAAACCGATAATATCATATATCTTTTGATTTGCTTAAATGTCCCACATACTATAATTTGTTAATTTTATTTAAATTGTAAATTTTATATTAAGTTTTGTAATGCTAATTTTCTTTTCTTACTTTTATTTATCTATATTCTTGTTATTTTTAGGTTTCATTAGTTGGCGTGGTTACAACTTGACGCTTTCTTTTTTCGATAATTTTTCTAGAGTTGATCTTATATATAAATGACAAAACCAAGGATGATCAATTTAATTTTAGAAACAGGGATGATTAGTTTGACTTTAAATTACACTAGGTGCCACCCATTCACCCATTTCACCAATATATATTTCACCAATATGTTAATTGCCTGATATGATTCCTTCATAGTGACAGAATGTACGATGGGTATGGACGGATTGTGGTTTCCAATGCTTAATAAAACAGCTTTTAAACTGTCTTTGTTGCTGTCGATTAAGAACCTCCACTCTTTTGCGTCATACGGTACAAACAACCCGGATATATCGTGACAAAGGCATATGTTGTCTTCCATCCTATAATATTTTGCATAAGGGTCATACCGATCTCGGTAGTATGATGAACTGATATCTTTAGCCAAGAAGTGTCGTTCTTTAATGCGCAATGCAAGTAATTGTGCATTTTCTTTTGTAAGATTCAGATCTCTAACCCAATCGTTTAATTCCGGATGCGTCATTACTTTTGGCCTTTCTTCCACTTGCATTTCTTTGTCTCGCCAGCTTTCCTGTATTTGTATTTGTATTTGTATTTGTATTTGTATTTATTAATTTGCGACAAGCTAGTACAACAAGATTCAACAAGGAAACCTTATAATTATAGTACCAGCTACATGTATTAAATTAGCTTACAATGAAAATTAAAAAACTTAAATGTAAAAGTAACATTATAATTTGTATATAAAATAAGATAACATATTAAGAAATTTAAGAAAATATGCTATGAAATAAAATAAATATATAAAAGCATCTATTCACTTAGTTCTACTTATCTCATTGCAACGTGGAAAAATATAAATAAAGTTTATTTTTATAATGCACGGCGTTTTGGATAGATCTGAGTTCAGTGGGTAACGAGTTCCAAAGACGTATAGCGTTGATATAAAATTGCCTTTCCGAAGTTAAACAAAAATGTCGTAGCTGAATTATAGTTTTAGCTCGATTCGATCGCGAGAAAATAAGTCTTTCACGTAGATAGGCAGGCTCACCAGAGAATATTACTTTATGCAGCAACAACAAAGTACGGAATTTAAGAACATTCGCAAAGGTCATGTTACATATTCTTATAGAATAATGTGAAACACTATCCCTATGTTTTAACCCGAATACGTATCTTGCGATGTTATTAAATAGCACATTTAGTTTTGCTGCGCAAGCAGCATCGCAATTAGCGAATAACTCACATCCGTAAAGGAGGGTTGGGAGAAGATAGGTTTTATCTAGAAGCATTCTAATTCGTAGTGGCGTGAAGAATTGAGTGATCCACAGTACACGCAACATGCTATATAATCTTCCAACAGTATTCAATATGTGCGTGCTCCACGTTAAGGTTCGGTTAAAAATTATCCCAAGATTTTTAGCAGAATTTACAAATTGTATAGGGCAGTTATTAAGTATTATATTTGGAAAGTTTGCAATGTCTATTATTCTTTTTGTAATAATCAAGCACTTAGACTTATTTGGGTTGAGGCTCAAGCCATTCTCGAAGGCCCATCTAGTAATTCGATTAAGGTCAACATTAAGGTTAAACACACAATTTGGTATAGAATCACGGCAACAGCTTGTATATAGTTGCACATCGTCTGCATACATATGGATCATGCAGTTTTGTAGAATAGTGGGTAAGTCATTTATGTACATGGAGAACAGGAGTGGCCCAAGGACAGATCCCTGAGGGACGCCACGTGAGATAGGTAGAAATTCGGATGTTACAGATTTTACACATACAGCCTGCGATCTGCTGGATAAATAAGACTGCATTAAGTTAGCAGCAGTAGATGTAAAATTAAATAGATTTGTTAGTTTAGTGTAAAGTTTATTGTGATCCACAGTATCAAAAGCCTTTGAATGATCCAAGAGAACTAAGAAACTAACCTTATTAGCATCTAAGCCCGCACGGATAACTTCTGTCACATCAATAAGTGCTGTAACACAGCTTCGTTGAGCTCTAAAGCCTGACTGTCTGTTAGTGAGAAGATTATTTTTAAGAACAAATTGATTAATTTGTTTGTGCAGCAGCAGCTCCAGAGCCTTGGAGAGGTATGGCAAGATAGCTATGGGTCTAAATTCGTTTCTAGTTTTTGGAACTGGTATAATTTTAGCTATTTTCCAGCTGCTGGGGAAACTTGACGTGGTTAAAATTGTGTTGAAAATGTGGGTGATGTAAGGTAACAGTATTTGAAGAAGAACTTTAAGAAAAATTGGGTGGGTACCATCTAAATCAGTAGAGTTCGATTTAATGGACAGAATGCTCTGAAGAACTTCACATTGATCAACACAGTGAAACGAAAAAACTACGTTTTGACTGAGGGTTCCAACGGAGTCAGAGTAGACATTATCATTGACTACAGGCACTGTAATGTTTGTGAATTTTTCGTTAAGATCATTTACATCCACAGCATCGCAACTACGAGAAGTATCCTTGCCAATGCCAATCTTACGAATTTCGTTCCACATTTTTTTACTTTCAATTGCATTCTCAAATTTTTCGCTATAGTATATTATTTTCGACTGTTTCATTTCAGTTCCAACGGCTTTCCTTAATTGTTTAAATTCTTCGTACAGTTCGGGAGTTTTAAATCTCTTCCAACGCTTGTATACAGAATTACGACAAGAAATAAGACTTTTTATGGAGCTATTAAACCAAGGTTTTTGTTGAGATTTTAAAAGTTTAGTTGAGATGGGCACAAATTCATTAAACAGTTTGCTCAAATGGTGCTGAAAAAAGTTCACTTGATCTTCAACTGATATCATACGATATATGTCGTACCAACTTATATCATTTACCGCTTGATGAAGATGTGAGTAGTTTATACGTTGAAAATTACGATAACTAAAAGTATTTGACAAATCACTCAGCTGAAAATCAAAGTTTAGAAATATTAGATCGTGTTTAGAAAAAGCAGGTGCTACTAACTGATCATAAAGTAGAATTTTGGTCTTATCACAAAAAACAAATCTAGTAAGGAATTATTTGTATTGGTAAAGTGAGTAGGTGTTGAGTCATTGACTGCAGAAAGGCCTAAGGATTGCATGTTGTCTACAAGGTGGATTTCTAACAGAAGATTGCTATTAAAGTCCCCAGCTATAATAATATTTGAAAATGGCAGTGATATGCCTTCAATAGCACTCAAGAGAGTCGCGGTGTCCAAAGAACGGTGTGGACGATAGACACAACCTACTAGGGTTTTTTGATTACCATTTGAAATTGACACAAACACATATTCAATTGCACTGTCGATATTAGAATGCACTTCAAGCTTGCATGAGATATTGTTTCGCACATAAACTGCAACACCCCCTGCGTGCCCCTGTCTGTCAGCTCGAAAAACACGAAATCCCTCCAACTTAAGTAGTGTATCCGGTATTGCAACATTAAACCACGTCTCAGATACACAAACTATATCTATACCAGAGCCTTCAAAAATATACCTAAATTCATCCATTTTATTAGTTAAACTTTGCGCGTTAATATGACATACCCTAAGCCCATGACGTTGTTTAGAAAGTATACGAATAAGGGTATACACACTGTCTTCGGAACTATACGTTTCGTTATCCAAAGAGGTTATGAGTGCGAAAAGATTTTATAGTAACGCGTGCAAGTTCTGATGTAAATTGTTGCAATGAAATATGTTTATCACTTAGTATAGATTTAAAAACAAAGCAAGATTTAAAGAATATAAATAAAGCAAAATAATAATAATATTCTAAGTATAGTATGACATGCTTGTTTCTTGTGACATAGCTCTTTCAATGTGAAATTTCGGATACTGTATTCCACCTGAATGCAAAACTGGAGCGTAATCCCAGCAGCTGAATTCTTCGGGTAATTCCTTACAGCTGAAGCTCTAATTCACTCAATGGTCTATAACTTCATTATTCTACCATGAATTTTCCTCAAAGACAGTGTGTTTTTTTCTTCAAAGAACTATCTTAACGTACAAAATGATAAACTGAGATTTTTTGAGATTTCGTTTATTTTTAGATTCTTGAAACATTCGACTTGATCTTTTTCAAAAAAAAAAAAATTCGCCGAATTTCGTCTAATTCCGTTAAATTTACTGAGCCAAATGACAAAATTTGTTCTAAGCATTTGTAGGTAATTTAATTGTCTTGATTTAATTTTTTTTTTTTTTAAATTGGTTAATTAATTTTCGAGATAGGTTGCTATTTATGACACTACATCCTGGAAAAAGGGGAAATTTTTTCAAAAAATCATGTCTCAAAAACTTATCCATAGAATTTTTTATTGTGATATTCGTGCTTAGAAGGCCAAAGTCCATAAGAAAAAATTAGTGGCATGTGGATCACAGAAATTTTTTTTGGATTTTGGTGCCTAGTGTTATTGGCAATAATATCATACAATACAACTCGGTCATTCTAACAATTTTGATCGAACCGATCAACTCTAAATTTGCGTTACAAATGAAATAATTAATTTGGATACATGTCATAAAAATTTGCATTAATGTCTTCATTTAGTTTGTTACTTACTATATACTCCAGTCGGACCATAAGCGCATTGTAGACGCTTCTACAATGCCATCATAAGGCAACTGAGTTAATTGGAATCCTTCAACATATCAATCATTTGGGAGTATTTTGTGAACTTTGTAGGGCCCTCTAAATTTAGGAATAAACTTCTTATTAGTTCCAATAGTAGTATCTACATTTCGTATAGCAAAATCGCCTTCTGAAAAGGTAATATGAGGTTTGTGACACCTACCATACAGTTACGCAATTCTTAACTAAAATAAATCAACACTGTGAGAAGTTTTTTGCCGTAAGCCTTTTAAATCTTGACCTTTATCGGAAAACCGCTTGTCATTAAGATATTTAGTCAAAGCATCTATATTGCCCCCCGCTGATCTATACCATATAGGAGATTGCATGACGACTGACCTGTAGTAGAATGCACTGAACTATTCATTGCGTACTCAACCTTTATCAGCAATTTGGACCAATCAGAATGTTATACGGGCTCAGTAATTTTCGATAGCATTGATTTGAGTACCCTATTTACTCGCTCAACTTGTCCGTTAGCCTGTGCAGAAGAGGTAACAATTTTTACATGCTACATTCCAATAAATACGAACCAAACTCTAGAGAAGTAAAACAGGATCCTCGATCACTAATTATTCTTCTAGGTCGATTATAGTATTCAAAATATTTAGACAAGCTAGGGCAAACCTCTTAGGTACTACTTGAGTTAACGGAATTTACTTTAACTTTCTTTGTAAAGGAATCTATGACAACCAAAATATGTTTTCGCTTGGATACGATGGATGGAAGTGGACCAAAATGGTCAATGTGAATAATATCAAACGGAATAGGTCTTTCTGGAATTTTATGTAATGTGCGATTACCAGAATTTGGTGAAACAGAATTTTCAATACACTTAAGACAATTTTTATTGAAATGATTAATTTAACTTCTCATATCAGGAAACCAATAATGCTTCCTTATTTGATTCAAAGATTTTTCAATTCCCATATGACAGAGTTTTTCATGAGTTCCCCTAATTAAATTATCTTCCATTTCTTATGGAACATAAAGGAGCAAATGACCATCATTCATTTGGTGATAAATCAAACCATCATCTAATACGTACCCCTCGTGCCCCTCATACCCCTCATACCCCTCATACCCCATTACATTATCTTTTTCCAATCTTCCTCGAATTCCAACAATTTTCCTATACCTACACAGCAAAGCTTAAAATCCATATCATCAGCATTAACAACGGAAACAATCGGATGGTCATTTTCAGTTCTGATAGAAGCATGAGGATAGGGGCTTAATGTGTCCACATGACCAATACGCTTACCACTTCTATGTTGTATAACATAATTATAATTTTCGAGCTCTAGCGCCCAACGAGCAATTCTTGCATTCACAGTTTTCTTATTTATGGTCATGGTTAATGAATTACAATCATTGATGATCCTAAATGGAATACCATCTAAGTAGATTCTGAATTTCCCGCAATGAATAAATAATAGCTAAAGTTTCGAACTCAAAACTATGATATCTTAATTCGGCAGCGGTTGCAGTTTGAGAAAAATATCCAATTGGATTACCATCCTGTTTCTGAAATAGTATCCCACCAAACCCAATAGCACTCGCATCATAATGAAGCTCTGGTTCGCGTAACGGATTGTATAATGCTAACACAGGAGTAGAAATAAGTTTTCCCCGTAAGGTTTCAAAGCCTGAACGATATGCATTGTCAAACTCAAACTTAACACCAGTCTTAAGTAGATTACGTAATGGGTAAGCTATAGTAGACAAAGAAGGAATAAAACTACGGAAATACGACGACGAGAATAGTCCAAGGCACTTTTGAATTTCATCAGTATTAGTAGGTAACAGAAGATTCTTAATATTATTTATCTGATAATCATTAGGTCTGATTCCGTTCTGATTAATTTTAAATCCTAATAAATTATTTGGCGTAATTTAATATACAAAACTTTACGCAGAATATCAAAATGTTCATCAACAGTAGTGGTGCAAATTGCAATATCGTCCATATATACAACAACAAAACCTTCATCAATGAAAGACCGAAACACATTATTTATAAATCTCTGAAATACAGCCGGGGCATTACGTAAGCCCAAAGGCATCCGGACGTATTCATATAGGCCCCCATTATGAATGGGGACTCCTATTGAGTCTTCACTCACCTTTATCTGATAAAAACCACTTTTAAGATCTAATATGGCGAAATATTTTTTCCCATCCATTCTTTCCAAACAATTGCCAAAGAGGCAATGAATAACTATCTCGTTGTGTAATTTTATTAAGGGCACAGTAGTCCACGTACATACGCTTACCACCAGATTTGTAACTAAAACTATTGGAAATGCATACGGAGAACGGCTGGATCAAATTTATTTTCTCGAAAGCAGATCTTGAACTATTTTATCAACTTCTTTTCTGTCAGAGTAAGATAATCTACGTGGTGGAAAACTAATTGGTATATCAGATGCCAAACGTATTTGCATTTCATACTCATGTTCAACTGGCTGAGTATTAGTGATATCCAGATAATTCTCCCTAATAATATCCACAATGTCGTCACGTTGGCCAAGACTCAATTGCGGATCAATATCGTAAGTATCGCCTCTCCCTACACAATTCTCAATGAAAAATATATATTTGCTGTCATAATCAATAGGTACTAGAGATGCCGTAACATTTGAGCCATCAATATAAACTTCTTTACATACGTCACAATTTTCAATAATTTCTGTGCAACTATCCTGATCAATTTTATATATACAATGCAACATTTTTTTCAGATATGTATATTTTACTTTGATTAAATTCAATTTTTGGTTTAACAATTTTATTTAGAACAAAAGATAATCTGATATTAAAGGCTTTCAAAAAGTCACGTCAAAACAATACTGGGTACGGAAGATAATCATCTGGTACAATAAAGAATTTCATTTTCTTAAAAATATTATGAAAGAGATATTAATAAAAATTTCTCCAAAAGTACATAACCGAAAATTTCCGATTCCTTTATACTTAGAGATCTGAACAAGTGTTTTCCTTTCAATTCATTTTGAGCCTCAAAAAAAAAAAAGAATTAAACTAATCGGACTGCCAGTGTAAAAAAGAGAAGAAAAAATGTTCCATTTCAGTATATTACAATTATTCAATAACGTAATTTTTACTTCATTTACCTCCAGAAGAGAATCATTCGGTTCACCAATATCATTCTGCTTTAAATCAGTGCTGCAACGGAATTCATTAACCAAAGCAACCTTGTTTTCACGATTTGGAGCTGGCTTTGGGCAGTCTCGTACAACATGTTGCAAGGATCCACAAGGGAAGCATGATCCCTTAGCTCGCTTTGGTTCTGGACAAGAAGCAGATAGATGACCAAGCCCGGAACAATTATAGCAGCGGACAACATTTTTCCTCTCATCACGTTTGACAGGACGATGCAGAACTTCATTTACAGGCTTCGAAACAGATGTATTATTTTCCCTTAATTGGGCATAACGGTGAGAGAGAGCTTTCAACTGCAGTATATTTACAGCAGGATAAAGTACCGCAATATTGGGAGATTTGTCATGAAATCCATCAACTATAAATTGAACAATCTGCTCTTCATCGATGTTGGCGCCAGAAGCAATCTCCTGCATTTTCAAAATATAGCCCATTACTGAACTTTTTACTGAATTAAAAGTGGTTCTCTTCAATCTTATATATAAAAGTAAAATGCCGCATCACTTGAGAACGGCTGAACCGATTTGGTTAATTTTTTTTTTTTGTATTTGTAGTTGCAAGGACAAGGTTTGTATAAAAAAAATATCCACTAGATGGCGCTAAAGTTTAATTATTACTAAAAATCTTATTTATGGTCCGATTGTGCTCATATTCGAAATGTATATTGATAAAAGTAAGTAAACGTTTCTAAAAAATTGCTAGGTGGTGCCAAAGTTGAATTATTACCAAAAACCGAATTTATGGTCCGATTTGGTTCATATCATGTCTTTGGAGCAAAAATTCCATATTTCTACATTTTTCGGCGAAGAAGGTCATTAATGTACGAGATATAAATTTTATTTTTTATTTACCTAATAAGAACAATCCTTGATTTTCATTTGTGTTCTACCTATTTTTCATACATTCATAGGTACATTTTAAAATAAACGCCTTTTTCTGTCCCTACTGTTTTCTGTTTTTTCGCTTAAAAAACAAAAACAAAAAAAAAAACTAAAAAATACTGTTGTAAAAAAAAACATTGTATAATAAATAAGGCATTCGAATTTAAAATTTCAAAGTTTAATATTTACAAGCGATTATTTTTTCACCTCTCTTACCTATTCGATAGAAAAGCATTTGTCACTTATCATTTGTCTCTTACCTGCAGTTATTTAATATAGAAAAAGAAAACGAAAAGAAAGAAAAATAAAAATAATATGCATTGATTTGCAATCCCAGTATAAATTTTAAGGAGTTTTCGGAATTTTTAATTCTTAAAGTTAACAAAACAGTAATTTCTTGCAGAATTTGTGTTGTCACCGCTTCGTGTCAGGAGTGTTATGTTTTACTTTATTTGCTGTTATGTTTATTTTAGTTTCTGATTTGCCTTCAAGTGCGTAACTGCAAGAAAACAGACGATTTATCGATTTCAGTTTAACTAAATAAGTGGCATTTTCAAATGTTTGTTTAAATTTAATCAGCAGATTGTGGTTTGTATAAATTAATATGTCAAGAGTATTGTCGATTAATTTGCGGTTTTAAGTATTTAAAATAAAAAAAGTATTTGTATTTGATTGCTTGGTTTCTTATGTTATGAGTTTTTATTGCAGAATTTTTTTCAACAAAACTACTAAAAAAATCGCTAAAAGTCCTGAGTGTAGTTTCAATATTAATGTCTATGCCGCCGGATTACTAAATTTTTTTCTAATTTTTTAGTACGGCCATGCTTACAGTTGAACGATATTAAACGAGAAAATTTAAAAATGTTCTTGCCATATCCATTTTTTTCGAAATTGACCCTTATACATAATACATAATGTGTGAAATATGACAAGTTTTGACGAAATTTTTTCTTAGAAAATATTTGCTATTTTAATTATAATTGGTAAGAAATAAAAATCTGTGCAAAGTTGTATACATATCTTACGCACTGTTTGCGAGAAAAAATCGCTAATTTGTTTAGTTAATTTTGAAAGGCAAAAATGTGAAAAAATGTGAAAAAAATTTTTTTTTGAACAAAAAATTTAAAATTTATTACCCTTATTATAATACCATGGTGAAGTGCTTTTAAAAAAAGTTGCAATAAAAAAGTACACTTAAAGCACACCATAATAAAAGTAATCATTTCGCAGCATACCTAAACACTTGAAAATAGTTCGCATGATTTTCCAGTATATTGAATGCAATTCTTTGAAAGAAAACCGCGAAAATGCGTACGGTTATCTAATTTACATATCAAGGGCATCATTCATTTCTTTTTAATACTCTTAAAAACAGCTTGCATTTAAAAACTCACTGCCTGCTACATGCTTGTTGTTGTTCTAAATTTCCCTAAAACGAATTCATTTTGATTTCAAAGGAACTCAGAAGCTTGCAACCGCCTGCGCCGAGGCAGAAGTTTGTTTGTATTTCCATGTGTATGTTGTTGTAATGTGTGCTTAGTGCATGCTCTACTTGCAGACACAGGCAACATTTGTTATTTTCGCGGGTTCTTCTGTACATCTCTTGAAAAGCTACTTGGAAGGAAGAACTCAAAGGGTCAAGGTAGGAAATAAATACTCAAGTTACAGAACTATCGGTAGTGGTGTGCCTCAAGGGTCAGTTCTGGGACCGCTTCTGTTTACAATGTATATCAACGACATCTTCTCTCTATGTAAGAATGTCACAATGCATGCCTATGCGGATGACCTGCAACTCTATCTCTCACGACCGACATGCCTCATTGAAGATCTTTGCGCAAGAGTTAATGAAGATTTGGATGCTGTCAGCAGATGGGCTGATGCAAATAAATTGAAGTTGAATCCTCTAAAATCGTATGTCTTACCAGTAGCGAAATCTAAATATCCTCTGATTGATCTGCCTCCTATTTTCCTAAGCGGCACTAAGCTTGACTTTGTAAACAAAGTTACTAATCTAGGATTTGTTGTAAACTCTTCTCTTACGTGTGTAGATCACATAAATGGTGTGATAAGTAAAGTTTATTATTCCTTACGCAACCTTAGGAAAACCGCTTCGTTTGTTCCCACTGAAACTAGGCGTAAATTAGTGATTCAATTAATTGTACCTCTTATTACATTCTTTGACGTTGTCTATAGCAAGCTGGATTCTAGGTCATCCCACAAGCTTTTAGTGGCTTATAATAATGCAGCAAGATATGTGTACGGTATCCGAAGATTTGACCATATCTCATCATTCAGCAATCGCATACTAGGTCGCAGCATTACAAATCACCTTATTGCAAGAAACTGTATTTTTTTGCATAGGCTTGTAACTCTGAAATGTCCAAGCTACTTGTATGATAAACTTCAATTCTGCAGATCAACTAGAAATTTATCTCTCGTAGTTCCCCATTTTCGTTACAATGAATCTAGTAGGCTGTTTTTTATTAGCGCAATAAGACTCTGGAATTCCCTACCAAACAACATGAAACGCGTTAGTAACATAACGAAATTTAAGCATCTAATCTATGAACACTTCTCTTGACTCTTCTTATAATTTTCGCTTTTCTGAAACAAACTATCCAAACTTTACTTTTCTCTATCACAATGGTTACCCATTTCTTAAATTAAATTCATTTCGTTCAATTATATTTTATCAGTGTTACTATAATTTATTGTAAACTTTATAATATTTTGCTTTTATTATCACTTTTATCTGTTGTTATACCAATTGTGAGTTCATATATATATTAAGTAATTAAATTGTTGCATTTAAAAGAGCTTATCTTGCATGCTAATACCTTTATTACTACAAATAAATAAAAAATAAATAAAAAAAAATAAGAAACCTGGAATTTGAGAAACCTTCTCTTTCATCCAATTCCAAGCAACCGACAAATTATGTTCACGGTCCGAAGCTGAAAACAATTTGGACAACTGGCTGAAAATAGGTTTTGAAGAGAAAAAAAAGGAAGAACTTTATCAAAGAGAAAACTATGTGTAGCATAACGTGGACCAAACAATGAGCGAGAAAAAAAGATGGCGAAGCTTCCAAAGTTTGACTGACAAATATCTGAAGTGAGACATCCATTTTTTTGCGATCAAGCAAACCATTATTTAACTGAAATTTTAAATATAAGAAGAGTTACATGTTGTTGCTGACCACCTTCAGCGTGTTTAAGAAGTTTTTTTATATTATAGTTTATAGTTTTGTGCTCTATCTCTCTCGTTCAAAGAGTAAAAAACATGTAAATGCCAGGGCTGTCGTTTTGAACTTGTTTTGAGTAGAAAAATTTTAGGTTTTTGAATAGTACGGGGTTGTATGGATAAAATAACTGCAAACCTTTTTGTTCAAATAAATGTATAGAGCAATTCCATATGAAAACGATCAAAATTGGCCAATTTTTGGACGACCCCTCTCCGATTTTAATATAAATAGTCTCAATCGATTGCCCAGCAAAAAATAATGTACCTACATATTTTTTTTTTTTGTAGTGACTGGTTTAGTGGTGGTGTACACCACTGTCATGTGACAAAATTGAAGAATTCTTCATAAGGGACCTCATTGAAAGTTGTTTTAAAAAAAAACTACTAAAGCGATCGGAACGAGTGATAGCCCGTTGGAAAGGTATTGAATCAGGCTTTAATTGAAAAATAAAATGTTCCTAATTTTTCTCAGAAATTTACCTTTTTTCCCATGAAAATTAAATTTTCCAATGAAAATTAAATTTTTCGATTTTCCACAGAAGCTCCTAAATTTTTCGGCTAATTTTATTTTTTTTGGATTCCTCATAATTTTTGCTTTAAGAATCAGCAATAAAAAAATGGGCCCCGACTCCTTGTTTGGACAGGAGAAGAGCATTTAAGAGACCACCTTGTTCTCATTGTTTTTATATTTGTTATAATTGAATTATTTTTAATTATTTAACATTATTTTATTTTATTATTAAAAATACATTTTAAAAATTATTTTACAGTTAAAAATACATTTATGAAGAAAAAATCTTTCTTATTTTGCTGCTTATACTTAATTACAATATTTATTAAAAATTTCAATTGTCTTGGCATCATTATAAAATTAAAGTAACTTTAAACGACTGAATGCGTTCCGTGCCTGTCTAATGCCAGCACGCATTCTTTTGGTCGTAGGATGGCAAACTTAGAAAATCCCACTTTTTCTGCTGGGTATTTCTCTTTGAACTGATGGTATGCTTCGGATAGATTACATAATAATAATCTGCGCTGCTTGTGTACTTTTTCTCCATCTTCACGTGTGATAACATAGTCAAGTGTACCTGGGCAGGCGCGGCTGTTGTCATCATTGCAGTAAAAATCTTGAATCAATTTCACCGTTGCTTCGCTGAGGGTCCTTGAGCCAAATTTCTTGGTGTGAGTCGCCAATATGCCCTTCTGTCGAACTAATTCTTTGCTTCTTCTCGCGATGTAAAAAGATGTTTGAAACTGTTCAGAAATCTTGCGTATAGAACATGATTGAGGCAGCACAGATAAAATGAGATATTTCTCCGGAAAAGTGGTCGCTAAATTGAATTTTCTTTTCAACTGCTCAATCATTTGTTTGCCGTCATCAACGTCATCTGCTTGACTGCATTCGTTATCAGAGCCTTCATCAAATATTGTCGCGATTGCACTCATAACCTTGCCTTTTTTTTCTTTCCTGTATTTTTCACTTCGCAACTTTCTTTTTCTAATAGGCGTTTCACCTAAAGTGGTAATAGCCTCATTCAAAGGACTCAAAGA